>JAKOOJ010000018.1:14830521-15198021 GCA_022577455.1 Arizona elegans
ACCAATAATGAGATCACCAGGTCTATAGTAGTTTTCCTCTAAATCGATATAATCTCTGAGCTCACATATGGTTTGCAGCCCCTTTGCTGTAGTTGGAGCCTGGAGCCAGAAGAGCATCAGCATCAGAAATTGCATGACTCCTGCCAGTCATTCTTATCACCTTCCCTCCTAGAACAGAAATCAAAGTTTATGCAGAAACTGATCTGAAGTTGATCCTGAAATCTCACTGGAGCTTTAGCAGATCAGACACCACCTGTGCCACCTGGATGGCACCAGGACAAGTTTATATCAACCATGCTTCCTCTAACCTGTGTTTGGGCTGTGACCATAGAGAGAACAAAGACATGTGAGTCTCTTCAAACCCAGGAGAGAGCTCTTTGCAAGATAGGCTAAGGTGACATTATCTGCCCCATCTGGAGAACTCAGATGTATTTCTTATAGGAGGTTTTATCTTGGAAGACTTTGTATCTAGAAATCCACACGGGATACACTATGAATTTCTGCCCTTGTGATAATTGTCAGGAAAGGCCATTGTCCTCTCCCCTAAGCAACAGCTTCTCTTCATACAGCAGAATGGAAAACATGTTTGTGTCTCTTCTTGTAATTCGCAGAGCAGATGGAGTCATGGGGAAGCTTTCTAGTCAACCGACCTGAAAGTGACCCCTGCACAGAAGATGGATTTTGGCTTATGCCCTATTTGGGTCAGATCATTTGAGGGCTACTTGCAAAAAGTGGCACAAGGCAGAAATGGAATTTGAGGAATAATCTTAGGATATTAACTGCATTTTTTTTTGGCAAGACTTGAAAATTTCTTTTTTTTAAAAAAAAAAAAAAATTTTTATTTTTTTCCCAACATAAACATAAAATATATCTTTCAAGAGCGAAGTCTTGATCTGGTCGTAGATGGGTACAGTCGCTTAAATTTTCTTTTTTTTTTAAAAAAAAAAAGACTCCATTCACAATTTCCCATTACATCTTCTAAGATTAAAAATGAAAACATAAAAAACTTTTTTAACATAAATTCTAATATCTTGATCAGAACCATTCTTTTATATCACCACCAAAATTCATTTTTTAACCATTTATAGATTCAATTATATCTGGTTCTTTCCCAAATTCCCTTCATTACACCTTTTAAAACAATATCAAAACATATTTTTTTTAAAAAAAAAAATTCTAATCTCTTAATCTGATTATTTACGTTACAATTTTATCATCACACATCTTAATTTGAAATTGAATATAGCTCCTTTTTTATTTCAATTTATGCATGAAAATTCTATTTCTATTTCTTAATATCTAGACCCTTGAAAGACTTGAAAATTTCTGTTGCTGTATCCTAAGGGTAGGAATTGGGTGTCTCTTTTGGTCTTTTGGGGTGCTGCTCCCCAAATTACCAGCTCTGAAATTCTTTTCTAGAAGATTCATTCACAGGACCAGTTGGGATCCTTACTACTGTACCAGCCTTCCTGCTGCAGAGCAACCTCCATGTCTGAGCCTCTGGAGGACATTTCACAGTTGACTGTGGGGTTCCCCAGGCTTATGGCCTTGAGAGATGTCCATTTACCATCCCAGGGTCAGGCCTTAGAGGAATCCCAACATGGCCACCATAATTCTTGGCTCAACTCAAAACTGACCACTTTCAACCTGATCTGAGGAGGAGCTGTCCTTGTCATCTTTGTGCTGACCATATCATGGCCTGATGACTTAGAGATTCTTTTATGCTGCTCCTCTCTGCAGGGAGGCCGGATCTCTTTGACCAGTCCACTCTTAGTGACTGATGGGGTTCCAGAGGGAAGTGAGGATTATACCCCAGGATCTGCTGCATAGTCCTTCTGAGGCCTTGACCATTAAATGGAATAGGAATTCTACTAAGGCCTTGGATGGGATCACTCGCATGCAACTTCTCTTAGTCCATTGTTCCCAACATGCCCCAGGATTCAATTGAGGGAGCTGGAAAGGATCAAGACACATCCAGGGTGGGCATAGCTGGGTTGTTGCGGCTGTCTGGATGGGTGTGGCTAGGGGGGACGTGGCCACAGTAGGCATTGCCAGCTCGATGTCCCTCACATAAGGGGGTGGGACCAGAGTGGGTGCCAGGCCCTTATCCATCGGAGGAGCCTCTCTGACCCTCTTGGGCCATGTGGGCAGGCCCTGGGCAACAGGCACCCAACCTTGAACTCCCAGAATTGCATGGCCAAGCCCCACTTCCCTGAGGGGATGGCAGGGGTCACTTGCCTCCTGATCCAGGCTGCTGCTGTGCTCACTCTTCTTGTCCAAGCTGGGCTTCCTGGGCTGGGGGGAGATGGGGGGCTGGGGGCTCATGCTGGAGGGGGGTTCCACTTTTGGTGCCAGTGCTTGAAGTCAAGGCAGAAGGCAAGGTGGGTGTGGTCTGCCTCCGGGGCCCTGATACACACAGGTGCAGAGCATGTGGGTCAGCACTGGGGCTGGCCGTGGGTTGGTCAGAGTGGGGAAGGGAGTCCCAGCTGCCTCTTGGGGATGCCTCTTAGTCTCCCTGCCCTACCCATAAACTGGGGCCATTCTGGGTGGGATGGTGGGAGGAGGCTCATCCCACATGTCTGGCGGAGCTGGAGTAGGAGATTTGGATGGCATGTGCTGAGCCCCATGGCGACAGCACCAGCAGCAGGTGGAAGCAGATGCATGGAGGGAGGCATGAGATTTGGCCTGCAAGGAAGCCATCTAGCCACCTGCCCCGTCCCAGCTGGGATGTCTGCGGGGAAGCAAAAACAAATGGTGGGACAGAGTGGGTGGGTGAGTCGGTGGCTGCCGGTCCATTCTGCATGCCAGATCACATGCCTCCGCCCCATATCTCTACCCCCACCTGCTCCTTGGAGGGACGGCCTGGTGGTCCCAGTGCTCCAACACAGCTGTGCAGCATGTATTGCAGAGTCCCAGTGTGTGCCAGATGGATGCAGTTACTACCAGACACCATTGGCCCCCATGCTCTCATCATTTCCCGTGGGTGCACCAGGATGGGACTGGCCCCGTGTTTGACATATCTGAGCTAGACCTTCTATTAAGGCCTACCTCATGGCAGTACAAGGTGCAAAATGTCAATATTGCTCCATTCTTATTGCACTTCTTAGAGCACTGGGTGAACCCTATGGACTTTTTAAAGAATATCTGGAACCTTCTGGGTAAGGGTCACATTTATGATTTCCTTCAGGCCTCACAGAGGAATTCTCCAGGCAGTTGGTTGATAAAATTGCTTGGATCTGTTCCCTGTTGGAGGCCAAACATGGTGTAGATTCTATGGAAATGGTTGGGGAAAGGACTTACCCAGTTATCTAGGAAGAGTTTGGTCCTCTTGATCCCAAGGAAGTTGACAGAGTCCTTGGGATGTAGATGTGACCACCTTTGAACTAGATCCATGCCCCCCTTGGCTGGTCAAGGCCACCTAGGAGGTGACATGTGGGTGGATCCTAATGATGGTTAATTCATCCTTGAGGAAGAGGGTCTTCCCAGCATCATTTAAAGAGCTGCTGTTATGGCCTCTCCTCAAGAAACCTTTGGTAGACCCCACCATGTTGATTATTTCATCCAGTCTTCCACCTCCTCTTTTAAGAGAAGGTGATTGAGAAAGTGGTAGGGCTGCACCTTGAGAGGATCTTGGATTAAATGGATTATCTAGACTCCATCCAGTCAGGTTTCAAGCCCGATAAGGGACAGCAACACCATTAGTCACACTTTTGTATGATCTCTGGTGGAAGCAGGACAAAGGTCATTCATCCATTCTTGTCCTTGCAGTCTCTTCTATGGATTTTGAATTTTTCGCTGGTTGATCTCCTGTGCCAGTCCCAATGGATCTCAAGGGAGAAGGAGAGGTCCACCAGGCAGCCCCTGCCTTGTGAGATGCCAGAGGACTTTGTGCTCTCTTTGTTCCCATTTAACATCTACATGTTACCATAGAATGAGATATATCTGTATGCAGATAATACCCTGTTGTACATCTGTGTCCCAGGTGAACTAACAGATACTATGGATGTTCCTTCATGGTGCCTGGATGCTGTGGGGATCTGGATGGGGAACGAACGCTTCAACTGAACCTTGGTAGGATGGAGTGGTTGTGGGTAGGTGGGAGTTTCTCTAGCTGAGTGTTTATCATCTTTGGACATTAAGGGGTTGCAATGCTTCAGATTGAGCTGGTGAGAGCCCTCCTGGTCTCAGAACTCTTCCTTAAGGAACAGGTGACAGTTGTGACTAGGCGGTCCTTTGCGTAAATTCTTTTTTAAAAAATGTTTTTTATTTTAATACAAACATTCCATCTTTCATTAAACAGTGTGTCGTCTGGGTACAAATATTTTGTGCAATAAACATTAAAATTACAGCCATGTTCATTATCTTATCTATTCTTAAATTGATACTAATACATAACATACTATTGTAACAATCCCCTTAACTTATTTAACTCTATTAATACAGTTTCCCTCTTTCACTCCTCTGCTTTCATTTCTAATTTTCATATTTATTCTCTAACCATTGATAAAATAACTCCCATTTACTATAACAATCAGATTCTTCCTTTTCTTTAATTGCAAGTGTTAATCTATTCATTTCTGCACATTCTAAGATTTTCTTAATCACTTTCTCATCCGTAGGGACATCTTCATTTTTCCAATTTTGTGCAAATACAACTCTAGCTGCAGTTATTACATTAAATATACATTTTCATTACTATATATTTCTGGTAAAATCCCCAACAAGAATAATTCTGTTTTTTTTGTCCAATATTTTGTAGCTTCTACACATGTCCACCACATTTGATAGTATGACCCCGGTATCTGATGACATTTCCAACATTTGACTGATTTATCTTTAAACATTTGCTAATCTTTCCAGTGGAAAGTGCTACCTATAAAACATCTTATACAAATTCTCCTTGTATGCAGTTGATATCTGCCCCCCCGCCACTGCCTCTCCCTGGGCAATTCACTGTGGGACAATTGCCTAAACAGATTTACCATGTGGGAAAATTAGCCATGTGCATCTCAAGTGTTCCCAGACCTAAACTGGTCCTGGAAGGTCCTTCCAATCAGTAAACACTCTGTTAGCTCCATTCAATTGCCCAGACTCCACAATGAAAAGCATTATGGGATCGTTAAAAGAAGAAGAAGATGAATATGTCCTGGATAAATTCTATCCAGAGAATAGTGGGAGGAACTCTTGAAAACCAAAGGATGCACTCATATTTGTACAGTTGAGAAAGGAGGGGAAAATGAGTTATGCATAAGAAATAGATGATGTAATCATATATATTCCTAATTAACAGCCTATCAGATAAGTGTTTTCCCACTTATCTACTATTACTGTCATCAACGAAGAAGTATTCTCTTTAATCAAAGAACATATCAGTTACATTACCTTACATTGCCATAGATGTTTTGTTAAAGCTTATGGAAAACCAGAGAATTCAAGTATGTTATTTTTTGGGGCTCAATTAGCAAACACTCCTTCTAATTTTCTTTCTCTCACATGACAGACCATTTGAAGGAAAGAGAGATGTTGTCAAAAATAACTTAATACTGTTAGGGAACTCCATGAAGCCTCAGACATCTAAAGAAACATCCATATATGTTTAGAAAAACTGATACTGAACCAAAACCTTTAAAACACTCTATCTAAAAACAACTAAATGGCAAAAGATTAAAATGAGAAAATTTCCTCTTTGAAATAATAAACACATTTTTAAAAACTATCTTTCTATCCACACAGGACACTGGACAACACAAGGATGCTTTGAAGACATGATAAAAGGCTGGGTGATTGTTGCTGAAAGTAGATATATTGTAACCAGTTGCAGCAATTGATAAGCAGTTCTTTTAGGGACAAATTCCTCTTTCATGTCATCATTTTTTCTGAAATCTTATAACAGTCTAAACATGCCCAAAGACAAATAATATAAATGAGGCTGATTCATGTATTAGTTAGAAATTCTTGTTTCTTACTATATTTTCTCTGCAATTCAGATTGGGCCTCAGCAGAATAATGTAGCATTTGGGGAAAAAGATACAAGCCAAGAGAGCAGCTCCAGAGGCCAAAATGGAGAAGATCTCCACAGCCACCATGGACTTCCCTTTGGTGCTCAGGTAGGTGGGGAGGAAAGTGATCCAAACACTGCAAAAGACCAGCATGCTAAAAGTAATGAACTTGGCTTCATTAAAACTATCAGGCAATTTCCTAGCTAGAAATGCCACTGTGAAACTGATGAGGGCCAGAAAACCTAGATAGGCAAGGACAATGTAAAACATTAAAGCTGAACCTTCCTTGCATTCCAAGACAATCTCTCCAAACAAGGAGTGGAAATCCAAGTTAGGAAATGGGGGAGAAGTTGTCAGCCAGGTGGCACAAAGGACTGCTTGGACCAGAGGACAAGCTAAGACAATGGAGTTGGTCAGTGGTTTTCCTAAGAGTTTCCTTGTCTTGTTCCCTGGTTTGGTGGCCATGAAGGCCAGAACCACCATGACAGTTTTTGCCAACAGAGAGGAAACCGCCAGGGAAAAGAGAATGGCAAAGGCAGATTGTTGTAAGAGACAAGTGATCTTCCCAGGTTGACCAATGAAGAGGAAGGAGCAGAGGAAGCAGAGCAGGAGGGAGACCAGGAGGATGTAAGTGAGATCTCGGTTGTTGGCCTTGACAATTGGTGTGTCATGATGTTTATAGAAAATTATCAGGACTGCACATGTGCTCACAGAGAGAAAAAGAGTGTGAGAAATTAATGTGTATCCCAGGGTGTCCTGATAGGCAAGGAAGTGGATCTTCTTGGCAATGCATTGGTCCTTGTCCTTGTTGGGATATTGGTCTTCTTGGCAGGGTTCACAGTGAGCTGCATCTGAAATCAAGAATCTTTGTTTAAGAATTCATTCATTCGAGCAAATCATGCTGCATTTATAATGATTCTAGGATAGATTAGCCAGTGATGAGGATTAGTTCAATTCCATCTATCCATTCACTATGCACTTCCATGAGTAAACTTGCTTTCAGTTTGAGATTGCTGCCTGTTTTCTCCCCTACTTTATAATGGAACACACAGAAGGTCGATAGATCTGTTATCCAGGAATGCTGCTGTTTTATTTATGTGTACATGATCCCTGCCTTAACCTCTCTGCTTTGTGCTTCAGATGTGTTCATTCAGACTTATTTGATCGCTCCTACTCTATCAAAGAGACACTGATAGATGAATCTCCTCTTTCTCTGGCAGGTCTATTTCCTCAGAGGTTGATAGTATTGATGGATGAAGCATGCACTAAGGAGTAAGAATTAAAGCTTGGACTGAAAACCCTACTTCCTCAGGAAAAGATTAGAATTTGGGTTTCAGAATTAGATATTAGAGGAGGAGTTGAAATGCAAGTTGGAGATTCATAAATTCTGTTCTAAAACTGTCCTGCATGGAACTGCTGAGGATTGGGAAAGGTGACTTCTGTGGTCAGGACAATTTAGATCCATCAACTGAAAAGTTCTAGTGAAAAGTACGAGTGCATGCCAATCATATCAAAAATGATCACAATAAAGAAAATAGATTTAATGAATGTCTTCTTTGATCTTGGAAGATCTACTTTTGAAGTTTGCTCTACCTGTCTGATTAGAAATGGTCCCTTCTGGACAAACGTCACACTGGTAGCAGCAAACCTGCTCGCCCTCTGGAACTCTTCTCCTCTCTCCTGCATGGCACCTCTTCATGCCACATCTGGCAAAGGGGATGGTCTGAAAGAGAAATGTTTGAAATTACTTAAGCAATGAACTTTCTGCATTCATTCTTTCTCTCATTCCTATTTCCCTTTTTTATTCCTCCTTCTATTTTCAGATTCTCTTCTTAAGAAATAGATTGCCACCATCTATCAAAAACCAGGAACAGCTGCTGGGGGATTCAGGCCATTGGCACTCCCAACCTACCATCAGATGTTGGAGATTGGAACTGGGATCTCAGCCTGTAGAGGAAGGCTTGTGACTGAACTACAGCATTTCTTAAAAAAAGAACCATGAGGATACTGCTGAGCATCAATGCTCCATTGAAATCACTGTTGCTTGCTGTAATTGCATCCTGCATTTCAAACAGATATTGTTCCCAAGGCTAACCCTTTGTGGAATGACACAAATCAGGCATGAAACGTGTTACATGCAAAGCTGATTTTACACCAAATGACTGCCAAGGTTTCTGACTCAATTGATTATTTTTCCAGTTAGAAAGATGTTGTACATCTCAAGAAGAGAATGAATCTTTCCTTGAATTTACAACATTTCCTTGCAGCTCACCTTTGTGCCCCAGACAATTCCATCAGACTTAATGGTGAAATCTTGTCCTGGGGGAGCCTCAGGATTTACTTGCCCAACCTTCTTGGGGAGAAAATATTGATTGGGGAGGAAAACCCAGTTGAGAAGATCATAACCAGCAGTTCCCAGTCCATCTTCTGAGAAGGAGACTTCCTCTCCAGCACTGTTGTTGAACTGCATATTCCTCAAATAGAGAAGAATCTGAAAGAAAGGAGACCTTCAGAAATAGGAGTATCTGGGGTAGAGCTATGGTTATGGCTTCTATCAGAACATGGTGACCATCTTGAGAAGATGAGTTCATGTCTGAAAAGCTAGAGGAGTTTCCTTGGTGAAGAACTGAGGAATCTGCAGTAACACCAAATATTTAACTCTGAAACTACAAATGGTTTTCCTTTGGTCCTTTGTATCATGGTTTCTTCAAATCAAGTTTTATCAGAATAAGTACACTGAAAGATTTTAGTGCCACATTCCAAAATTAATCATATTTTAAAAATTAATTAATTAATTAAATTTATTTATTTGTCAATCATATATAAAATAACAGATAAAGTATAAACATAATTTGGATACATGAAAATATTAAATAAAAAGGAATATTAGGACAGGGACATTAGGCTTGTTGGTATGCTTATGCACACCACTTACAGACGTCTTGGGAATGGGGTGAGGTCAACAGTAGAAAATCTAAGGGTAAAGTTTTGGGGGTTTGGGGAAGTAACCACAGAGTCAGGTATTGCATTCCAGGCATTGAGCGCTCTGTTGCTGAAGTCGTATTTTCTGCAATCGAGTTTGGAGCGGTTTACCTTGAGTTTGTATCTATTGTGTGCTCGTGTATTATTGTGGTTGAAGCTGAAGTAGTCATTGACAGGTAGGACATTGTAGGAGATAATTTTGTGTACTACACTTAGGTCAGACTGAAGGCGGTGTAGTTCTAAATTGTCTAATACCAAGATTTTGAGCCTGGTAGCATAAGGTATTCTGTTGTGAGTAGAGGAGTGCAGTACTCTTCTCGTGAAATATGTCTGGACTCGCTCAATTGTATTAATGTCTGAAATACAGTGCGGAGTCCAGGCAGATGAGCTGTATTCAAGAATTGGTCTAGCAAAGGTTTTGTATGTCCTAGTTTGCAGTATAATATTACCAGAAATGAAGCTTTGCAAGATTAGATTAACAACTCTTAATGCTTTTTGGCAATGTTGTTACAGTGAGCTCTGGCACTTAGATCATATGAGATGAGTACTCCAAGGTCCCTGACAGAGTGAGGGTCGTCTACGAGGTCATATATGGTTTTCCTCCTGTAATACTTGATTACATGTAGTTTTAAATATTTACTTTGTCCTGAGGTCTTGTAACTGATCAATTCACTTGAGCAACAATTAAATAATTTGTATGAGAACAGAGTACAATTCCTCTGATTTTCTCCATCTGAGAATTGAACAGAGCACAATGCAGAGCACCTGTTTGATGAAATGGAGTCAAGGAAAAGGAAGGGCTTGCCCTGGTTTGTCTCTTCACTGTTCAGAGAAGTTCAACATCTATCTATTAATGCAGAAAAGTCTGATGGGTTTCAGACAAAGAACCCATTAAGACTATTTTGAGTCCTGCTATATGTGCTCAGATGGACCAAGACTTTCTGAATTCACACAACAAGCTGAGCAGTGCAATCAATGTAAAACTGGACAAACTGAGTGGGGTCACAGAGGATGTTAAAGTAGACAAAAATAAACCAAGGTTCAAACAAATTGAGTGTCTTTCTACAAGTTGGATTTGGGTTCCATGCTGAGGGAAACAGAGGGTGTTCCGCAAATATGCCAACTAGGACTTCTACTGACTTCTGGAAGCTTCTTTCTCAAACACAGCCAGATTGTTCGTTTAGTCTCAGCTGACATCTACTCCCTGTCATGGTTACCTCCTGAAACTCTGGCAACCATTGAAGCCTTTCAGGATTTTACGAAGATCTTTCTTCTACGGATCTTATGGACATCTCATTTGGTTTACTTCTCTTCTCCCCGCCCCCCAAACTCTTCCAACAAAACATTATTGTTATTTCATCTCTTTTTAATACTTGCTTTTAATACATTTTCCTTTCTAAGGAAGCCACAATAATTACCTGCCATGATTGGACATTGGAGATCCTCTTTCCAAGTCTCATCACAGTTGGTTGGGCTTTGGATCCATACATTGCATGTAAAGCGTGTGCCACAGCAAAAATGGCATTGTAGATATTGTAACTTTCACCTTTCATGCTTGTTTCAAAAGTGTAATTTGGCAGATTCTGCAGATTCTCCTTTCCTGTGCATTGTTTTTCCCCCTTTGGAGGGATCTTGTCTGGTTGGTGAATCTTGCAGCCAAAGACATCTTCCCACCATGGAGGGAGAAATACATCCCCTTGTGTGTTCAAGGGGTCTAAAGACAGAACAAAATGTTTGAATTCTGAGACATCCCCAGTGTGGTCCCTGAAATGCAAGACTCCATGGAAAGTTTTTAGAAATAGCAAGGTGTCTTCAGATTCCTCCACACTCAGTTTCCAATGGGAGGTTAAGATCCAAACATTCTACAATGTTGTCTTGCTCACTTTTTCTTGGACAGACAAAATTGCCTGTACACCAATACTACAATCGAAGTCTCCAAACAGAATAATCACTTCAGTTTTTGACCAAGTCTGTAAATTGAGAAGTAATTTTTCTATTATAATCTGAATATCATCTAATTTCAACCTTTCAGTGAAGGCCAGGCAGATCTCCTTCTCCTGGAGCATTGGCATCAGAATTGAGATGAAATGTTCTCCCCTGTCATCTTCAGGGGCCATAAAACCAACCCAGTTCCACTGGAAATACAGGAGCAGCTGCACTAAACCGACATACTGAGGAGATTCCTTGGGATTAATCCGGAAGAAGGAAGGATAAACTCTCCTCTCTCCCTGAGAAAACTCAAAGCCAACACCGAGCTGGAGAAAAAGAGATTCTTTTTTCAAAAACAAAGTAAAGTTAGATATTTGACTTTAGGGGTCACCATTGTGTGATTCGTGGCCCCAGCAGTCAGATTGACTCATTTTGAGTGGCAAGCTTAATCTCCTTCCCTTTTTAGGAAGATCTCCCAGCAACACATTTTGATGTCACATGTTCATTATATGCCCCCTCCCAGAAAAAACTACTCTTTCGCTTCTGAGTATGCTTCTGATGTTTGTGTCGAGCCCAGCCATGGCTAGTCACAAGAACGTTCACACACACAACACTCCTGCAATGATTCCAGGAGGGGATGTGCACCGGGTGACTAGGTTTCGGTTGTGGTGGATGCACTAATGGACTACTGGTGATGGTTGAACGGGTGCGAGATGAGGGGATATGTGGCCGACGAATCAACATCATTGTAGCTTTGGGAGCGTCATGATCCCATATCCTGGTTAGAGTGAGCAGGAAGTGGCTGCCAAACAGCTGAGATGCATTACGAGGGTGGGGTGCGGGTGGCGCAGCTTGTTTAAATTGTGCTGAGAGGTATTTGCTCTCAGCACCGACTTTGTATGGAGAATTCTCATCTTTTCCTGATTCCCGTGTATAGCGAATTAAGCCAAACACTGATCATCCAACACAGTGAACTGGCTTTGATTGTTTCAGCGTTCACATAGACGTGGATTGGAAAGCCGAGAGTTTGTCTACTCCATACTGTATCCAAGAGAGCTCCCTTACCTGTGGCACCTTAAAGATGCTGGAGATGGAGGCCATCTGCCTCGAGGATTTGGCACTGAGACCACCAATGATGGAGAACAGAGTGTCCTTCAAGTCACATTTGTACCCTGGAACCACTTGGCCTCGTGAGGAGAGCATGGAGAGGCTGTTTAAGGAAATAGACCTCTCCCTCTGGAAGTGGCCATAGATGTGGAAGCCAAGGGTGATGTTGGGGAGCAGAAGAAAATCCTTATTGACCTCAGAGACAGCAAACATCAATGCAAGAAACTGCTGGTAGTTACCAATGATGAGTCTGTGGTGAGAAAAACATTGCAGAACATTACAAGAAAACTTGTGCATGCTGTAGAATTTGCTTCACTATTTGGGGGAAAATTTGGGAGCAGAAACTCCCAAATTTACTGGGTTTGGGTTTTTTTCAAAGGATTTCCCTTGGCTAAACTTAGATGACTTTGTGAGAAAGGAGACCAGCCTTTCCATCAATATCATGGACTGTTTTATACTCTCTATCATCCCTGCCATATTCACTTTGCTTCAGTAGCTGAAGTCCTTTACAACTGCTCCCATTTCAATGTAATTCTTTCAGGTCTCTCTTGGAGCAGTTTCTTCAGGTGGGGTAAAGATTGCTGAGCACAGGAGTACAGTGGGGGGTCACCTCATAGGTTTACTGAAGGCCATTATTCACAAGTATTGCCAATTCCCACACTGAGAGGGATTTTTGTATCCTGGACACTTGAAGAGTGCTGAGCTTTTATTTGAATTTTCTACCAGAAGTTACTGGTCAGATTAATATTACAATTCAACTTCTTCACTAGGCCAGTACAGCTTCCCTCTTCATTTTTGTTGTTTATCATCTTCTTGATGAAGAGATTGAGAATTCCAGCATATTTCAACAGCTTGCTATTTTATTGAGAAAAGCATAAAATGTGCACTGCACCAGGAGAGTACAGACTCTAGAAGTATTTCTGAAAAAACTCCCTGAATTTAAAGCAAAGAAAACAATTATCTGCATATTTCCCCTCCAGTTGAAACTTACGCACTATCTATAGGAAAATTCATTGTATCAAAGGCTGGGACAACAGACGTTACAATGGTTCCCAAGGGCAAATTCCCACCAATAATGAGATCACCAGGCCGATAGTAACTTTCCTTTAAGTCGATATAACCCCTGAACACACAGATGGTTTTCAGACTCTTTGCTGTAGTTGGAGCCAGGAGCCAGAAAAGCATCAGCAACAGCAGTAGCATGACTGTCAGTCTCGTCTCCTTCCCTCCTAGAACAGAAATCAAGGTTTATGCAGAAACTGATTTGAAGGTTGCTCCTGAAATCTCACTGGACCTTTAGCAGATCAGACACCACCTGTGCCACCTGGATGGCACCAGGACAAATTTATGTCAACAATGCTTCCTCTTACCTGTGTTTATGCTGTGACCAAAGAGGAAACAAAGGCATGGGAGTCTCTTCCAACCCAGGAGTGAGCTCTTTGCAAGGCAGGCTAACGTGACACGTTCTGCCCCCCAGCTGGTGAATTCAGAGATATTTTTTAAAGCAGGTTTTATCCTTTGTGTCTGGAAATCCACAGGGGATACATGAAGAATGTATCTGTTCTTCGGATAATTGCAGGTAAAAGCCATTGTCCTATCCCCTTAGCAAGAGCTTCTCTTCATGCAGCAGAATGGAAAAATCTTTGTGTCTCTTGTAATTCACAGAGCAGATGTAGTCATGGAGAAGTTGTGTTGTTGACTTACATGAAAGTGACCCCTGCAGAGAAGACAATAGGAGTGCTACTTGAGAATAGTGGCACAAGGCAGAAATGGAATTTGAGGAAGAATCTCAGGATATTAACTGCATTTTTGGGGGCAAGATTTGTACATTTCTGTTGCTGTATGCCTAGGGTAGGAATTGTCATCCGGGTGTCTCTTTTGGTCTTTTGGGGTGCTGCTCCCCAAATTGCCAGGTCTGAAATTCTTTTCTGGAAGATTCCTTCACAGGACCAGTTGGAATCAATACTACTGTACCATCCTTCTTGCTGCACAGCAACCTCCATGTCTGAGCCTCTGTAAGGCATTTCTCTGTGGGGTTCCCCAGACTTATGGTCTTGAGAGATGTCCATTTGCCATCCCCAGGGCAGGTCTTAGAGGCACTTTAACATGGCCACCATCATTCATGGCTTGACTCAAAACAGACCACTTCCAATGGGATCTGAGGAGGAGCTATCCTTGCCCCCTTTGTCCTGGCCAGATCATGACTTTGAGATTCTTTTATGCTGCCCCTCTCTGCAGGGAGGCTGGATCTCTTTGACCAGTCCACTCTTAGTGACTAATGGGGTTCCAAATGGAACTGAGGATTATACCCCAGGCTCTGCTGCATGGTTCTTCTGAGGCCTTGGCTGCTACCTGGAATAAGACAGCTACTGAGGCCTTGGATAAGATCACTTGCATGCAACCTCTCTTGGTCCATTATTCCCAACAGGCCCCAGGATTCAATTGAGGGAGCTGAAAAGGATCAAGAGACATCCAGAGCTCTGCTGAAGGAACATGAGGGATGGATCTAACTGAACTTGAGATGGAGCAGGGGTGTTCAACTCCATTTCACTGAGGGCCAGATCAGGATTGTTGTTGCCCTTAGGGGAGCCGGGAGTGGCATGGCTGTGTGGTTGTAGGTGGATGGGTGGCAGTGGACAGGGTGGGCATGGCGAGCTAGATGTCCCTCACGTTGGGGGGTGGGACCAGGCTGATCCACCGGAAGAGACTCACTGACCCTCTCGGGCCATGTGGGGGTACAGATGGCAGCCTGAGTCACCTGACCTTTGAGCTCCCAGGGCACCAGGACTCCACAGCCCTGCCCCACTTCCCTGAGGGGATGCCTGGGCTCACTTGCCTCCTGCTCCAGGCTGACTCTCCTTGCCCAGTCTGGGCTTCCTGGACTTGGGGGAGGGGCTGAGGGACAGTGGGCTCCTGCTGGAGGGCTCTGCTACTGCTGGTGCCACTGCTTGAAGGTGAGGCAGGGGGTGAGGCAGTGTGGCCTGGCTGAGGGGTTCCAAAGTACGCTGGTGTAGGGCATGTAGGTCAGCTCTGGGGCTGGGCTCAGTAGGGAGGGGAGTCCTGGCTGCCTCTTGGGGATTGTCTTCCTGCCCTTCCCATATACTGGGGCCATTCCAGGTGGGTAGGTGGGTGGGAGTCTCATCCCACATCTGGTGGAGCTAGTGGAAGAGGTTTGGACAGGAACAGCAGGTAGAAGCAGATATCTGGGGGAAGGCATGAGATTTGGTCTGCAAGGGGACCACGCAGCCGCCTGCCCTGTCCCAGCTGGGATGGCCGTGGGCAATCAAAAACAAATGGTGGGACAGAGTGGGTGAGTGAGTTGGCAGCCACCTGGTGCATTCAGCAGGCCTGATCACATGCCGACCCCCACGGCTCTGCCTCCCCCTTTTCCTTGGAGGGGCCGGCCTGGCAGTCCCAGTGCTTGGACCCACCTGCCCAGCATGGGCTGTGACTACTGCCAGACGCTGTTGGACCCTGTGTCCTCGTCCCCTCCTGTGTGTGGACTGGGGTGGGAGGGGCCTTGTGTTTGACATACCTGAGCTAGAGCTTCTATTAAGGCCCACCTCATGGCACTACAAGCCTCAAAATGTCAATATTTCTGCATTCTTTTTGCACTTCTTATAACACAGAGTGACACCCGTGGCCTTTTTAAAGATGATCTGGAACCTTCTGGGTAAGGGTCATGTGTAGGTTTTCCTTCAGGCCTCACAGGATGTTAATAAAGATGGTGGACTGTGACTTTATATGTTTACAATCTATTAAATAAATGAGCCTCACGAAGATTTTTAAACTAAACTGTTTTATTTATGAAAATAAACAAAGCCTATTCAACAGAATATCCGTTGTCAGTCTCTTCCTTAAGTATCTTGTCAGCTCTTTCTCCAGTCGCCCTGTACGATTGGAGTTTGGGCCTTTCTTCCTCAGAAGGGAGAGGCTTTAGGGACTTCAGCTCTGCCTCTGATCCCGAACTGGGTTAGCCTGCTGGCAAGCAGCTCCTTATATGCTGACAGTTAGTGACAGTTAGTGACAGTTAGGGAAGGCATAGAAAAAGCCCGGGAGATTCAAAACCAGGAGCTGCACTCTGATTGGCCTATTCAATTATCTAAGCCAAAGGCCATTAATAGGCGCAGCAACTGTGAGGGAATTTTTTTTTCTCACACTCACAGAGGAATTCTGGTTGATAAAATTGCTTGGATCTCTTCCCAGTTGGAAGCCATGCATGGTGTGGATCCTATGGAGAAGGCTGGGGAAAGGATAAGTCACATTTTTCAGGGCGTTTGTAACTTTGAATGAGGATGGCCTGTATAATGTCACATAAGGGTTTTAAACTCCTTCTGTGTTTAATTTTTATATTTATTGTATAGTTTTTTATTTATTTTTTATTTAGATCAATAGGCCAATTTTAAATAGCACATTTTCTCCTTTTATTGTAAGACGTTCTGCACTCGGAAAATAAAACAAATAAATGAAATCACCGTTGTTGACTCCCACCTGAAACTTCACCTTCGCTGGAGCTCTAGAGTTTTCTGCAATGCTGCACAAACAGCCAGAGGGAAGCAGAACGAATCTCTTTGTCACAAGGCCACATGGTGCAATGGCAGAAGCGGCCACCATATTCCAAGGGACCACAACTGAATGAGGCCACTGGTGGCTGCTCCCAAAATCATGCTGGAAGTGCTTGCTAAGCGAATCTGTCCCAACATTGATGAAGAACATCATTTGTTAATGCATATTAAACCTATGAACATTGTCAGACAGCTTCTGTTCCCACTATGCAGCAGCCAATTCAGTGCTTCATTTTGCTGATCAATTCCGTGGCCTGAGGTGTGCAGTTTGCAAAGAGGGGCCAAAAGCTGTAGCCTGCTGTCAATGCAGGACAGGACTGTGCTCTCTGTACAACTATCTGGGAGAGAAAAAAATTCAATCTCTCCTGGAGTGACACAGCCTTTAATTTAGGAAGCATCATCTATGACAATTAGCAGGGCTAATTGTCCTGTGTTGCAAATCTGCCGAGGCAATTTGTACTACAGTGAATCACCCAGGGTGAGGCAGTGGGGGAGAGTGGCTGGGGATAATCAGTTGGGGGGTTAATAGGGAGGGGATAGCAGGGAGGGACTGATGGGGAGGGGTGGCCATGGTGGGTTAGCTGAAATGGGGAGGCTGGGATGAGATGGCCGGGGCAAGGCGACTGCAGCCAATTGTCCCATTCCCATCAATATGATGTGTTGCAAAGTTGCTATTTCATCATTGTTGCTAAACAAGCACTATCTGTAATGTTTATGTAGCTATTGCAACTGCTTAAACCTTCAGGTTTCAAATGCAGGACCAAAATCAATAATCAAGTCTCACAGCAGTATTGCTTATTAAGAGTGTGCCCAGGATAAATTTTCTCCAGAGAATAGTGGGAGGAACTCTTGAAGACCAAAGATTGCACTCATATTTATACATTTGAGAAAGAAGGAGAAAATGATATATGCATAAGAAATAGATGATGTAAGCATACCTATTCATAATTAACAAACTATCAATTATGTTGCCACTCTTCTACTGTTATTATCTTCAACAGAGAAATATTCTCTTAATAATTCTTAATAACTCTTAACCAATTCTGCACTACCCAAGATTAAATGACTACATGTCACAGGACTCTGTGATTTCTAGGTGCCTCCTGACTTTGATGACTGTCATACCTTGTCACACCTTGAATGACGTTACTGGGAACTTTTCCTTATTAAAGAAATTGGATTGTGGTGTTGGGCATGGATAGAATGATTCCTGTGGAGACCTTCTGTGCACACAGCGTAGTTTACCAGGGAAGTCCATGAGATGAAATGTCACAAGAGATGACTAACATACTCCATACAATTATGACATTCTTTGCTCATTCCTCTCAGGGAAATTCTGCCCAACATTGATGAGGCAGAACTGCAGATCTGGATGTGAGGAAGATTTAAACTCTGCTATTTCACAAACAATTGAGTAGTGGTAGGGAAGTTCTATAAAGCCTCAAACATCGAAGGAAACAGCCTATATGTTTAGAAACACTGATATTGAACCCAAACCTTTAAAACACTTCCTTAAAAATAAACTAAATAAACTAAGAAATTTCCTCCTTGAAATAATAAACACAACTTTTTTCAAGCTTAACATTTTTTATTAGGTTATAAAATAAAATACAAAATACAAAAGTAAATAGGAAGACAGAGTGTATTGAGGGGGAAACAGGAAGAGAAAAGTGAGGAGAAATTGGGGAAAAGAAAAGAAGAAACATTGACTTCCGACTCCCTCTGTTGCAGTAAAAAAAAGCATTAACATCAAACCACAACTTTTTGTTTTCCCATTGTAATATAAACTATCCATTTCTATAAAAACATATCAATCTAATCAGTAAAACCCAAAATCAAAGTTTCATTTTTTTCCCACTTCAAGCACAAATTTCAGAAGTGGTCTCCATGTGGAAACAAAGGATATTTATATTCTTTCCTTTAACCAAAATGATCAATTTGGCCACTTCTTCCAACTCCATCAGCTTCTGTAGCCATTCATCCATAGTGGGAATCTAAGGGTCCTTCCATTTTTGTGCATATAATTGTCTTGCTGCTATCAACATATATAAGATCAAAATTTTTCTCCAAGTCTTTTTCCATTAAACCCAAAGGAAAAGTTTCTGGTTTTATTTTTATTTTCATTTTAAGAATATTCTGTATTATAGGATGAATCTTACTCTAAAATTTCTTTGCCTTAACACATGTCCACCATAAAAGGCAAAAAGTTCCTTCTTTCCTTTACAAATTCATTTGAAATGCCTTTATGCATTCTCGATAACTTATCCGGTGTTAAATGCCAACGATCCATGATCTTATAAAATTCTTCTTTTAAATTACAGTTTACTGTAAATTTTAAACTTTTCATTTACATATTTTCCCATAGTTCAAGCATCGCATTATATCCAAAATTCCTTACCCAGTGAATCATACAATGTTTTACATGTTCACTTTCCAAATTGACGTTCAATAACATTTTATAAATCTTAGTAATAATATGCTCATCAGTACCACACAGTAAGATTTTCAATGTATTTTTAGCAAAATCAAACCAACAACTCTTTTTATTTGATTTAAACTTTTCTTTCAGTTCTTGATATGTAAACCAATGGCAAACATAACCTTCTAATTCAAGTTCTTCCCTCAACTTTAATGTAGCTTCACCATGCCATCCAAACCTTAATTCGTGGCCCCCTAATTCAAGCAGCCTCTTATTCTGGAGGTTCACCCACTCTTTTAACCAGGCCAGATAACATGCCTCAAAATACAATTTCAGGTCTGGTAAACCCAACCCCCCTTTTTCCTTAGCATCTTGCAGTGTTTTGTATGTAATTCTTGGTGTTTTTCCTTTGCCAAATGAAGGTAGAAATGTCTGAAATAATAAACACATCTTTAACCACATGTTTTCCTTCCATACAGGACACTGGGCCTCACTAAGGACACTTTGAAAACATGAGAAACAAAAGACTGACCACAGGAATATTGTAAGCAGTCACAGAACTTGATAAGGAATTCTTTTATGGACAAATTCATCCTTCATGTCATCATTTATTAGAAATCTTATTACATTCTAAACATGCCACAAAGACAAATAAAAATGAGGCAACTCCTAAAATTTTTTGTTTCTTACTATATTTTCTCTACAGTTCAGATCGGGCCTCAGCAGAATAATGTAGCATTTGGGAAAAAAGATACAAGCCAAGAGAGCCGCTCCAGAGGCCAAAATGGAGAAGATCTCCACAGCCACCATGGACTTCCCTTTGGTGCTCAGGTAAGTAGGGAGGAAGGAGATCCAAACACTGCAAAAGACCAGCATGCTAAAAGTAATGAACTTGGCTTCATTAAAACTATCAGGCAATTTCCTAGCTAGAAATGCCACTGTGAAACTGACAAGGGCCAAAAAAGCTAGATAGGTGAGGACCATGTAAAACATTACAGCTGAGCCTTGCTTACATTCCAAGATAATCTCTCCAAACAAGGAGTGGAAGTCCAGATTAAGAAACGGAGGAGAGGTTCCCAGCCAGGTGACGCAAAGGACTGCTTGGATCCGGGGACAGGCTATGACAATGGAGTTGGTCAGTGGTTTTCCTAAGAGTTTCCTTGTCCTGTTCCCTGGCTTGGTAGCCATGAAGGCCAAAACCACCATGACAGTCTTTGCCAACACAGCAGAAACTGCAAGGGCAAAGAGAATGGCAAAGGCAGATTGTTGGAAGAGACAGGTGATCTTCCTTGGTTGACCAATGAAGAGGAAGGAGCAGAGGAAGCAAAACAGGAGGGAGACCAGGAGGATGTAGGTGAGATCTCGGTTGTTGGCCTTGACAATTGGTGTGTCATGATATTTATAGAAAATCAACAGGACTGCAGATGTGACCACTGAGAGGAAAAGAGCAAGAAAAATTAAGGTGTATCCCAAGGTGTCTTGATAGGAAAGGAAGTGGATCTTCTTGGCAATGCATTGGTCCTTGTCCTTGTTAGGATATTGGTCTTCCGGGCAGGGTTCACAGTGAGCGGTATCTGAAATCAAGAGTCTTAGTTTAAGAATTTCTGGGGCATCTACCAAGCACATTATCTCTCCCGCATAACAGATACATGTGTTGCCTTTCTGCTATTGCTTACCCACAAAGGGACTGATGAAAGAACCCAACGTGCCATTTATGGGGCATCAAAAAGAGTAAATCAGCCTTCATTTAAGAAGTCCTGGGGATAGAACTGATGCACCAGTTGCGCCCCTATTTGGATCAGGATGCCCTACACACAGTTACTCATGCGCTAGTCACCTCCTGTATTGAC
The DNA here is from genome assembly GCA_022577455.1 of Arizona elegans. NCBI lineage: Eukaryota > Metazoa > Chordata > Lepidosauria > Squamata > Colubridae > Arizona > Arizona elegans. The sequence continues at coordinate 14,851,373 of JAKOOJ010000018.1, forward strand.
TACTGCAATGCTCTCTACTTGGGGCTGCCCTTGAAGACCACTTGGAGGCTTCAGCTGGTGCAGAATGCGGCCGTGCGGGTTGTGATGGGAGGATCCCGATACGCCATGTTACACCTCTCCTGCGTGACTTGCATTGGCTGCCGGTTGCCCTCCGGGTGAGATTCAAGGTGGTGGTGATGACCTATAAAGCCCTACATGGCTTGGGCCCAGGATATCTGTTGGACCATCTGCAACCAGCAACGGCTTCCCATCGCCCGGTGCATTCTCACAGGGAGGGCCTACTCAGGGTGCCGTCGGCTAGACAATGTCGGCTGACGACCCCCAGAGGTAGAGCTTTCTCTGTGGGCGCACCCACGCTTTGGAATCAACTCCCCCGGGGGCTCCGGTTGGCTCCTAACTTTCGCACTTTCCGCCGTGAACTAAAAACATGGCTGTTTAAATTGCCCAGCCTGGACTGATGGGGTTTTGATTTTTAATGTATTTTAATATGTGTTTAATATTTATTTTAACATGTTTCTTACTTGGATTGAGATTGTATATCTTAATTGTTGTGAGCCGCCCTGAGTCCTATGGAGATAGGGTGGCATATAAATCTAATTAAAATAAAATAAATAAATAAAATAAATAGATTAGCCAGAGACAAGGATTTATGCAGTTCCAGTTATCCAGTCACTGTGCACTTCATGAATATTGTGGCTTTCAGTCTGAGATTCCTGCCTGTTTTTTCTCCTATTTTATAATGGGACCCATAGATCTGTTTTCCAGGAATGTTGCTGTTTTTTTCTGTGTGTGTATATTATCCCTGCCTCAACCTCTCTGCTTTGTATCTCAATCTGTTGATTCAGACATTTTTTCCCTCCCTCCGGCTCTATCAAAGAGACATAGATAGATGAATGTCCTCTTTCCCTGGCTGATGGAAGGAGCATATTCTGAATAATAAAAATTAAAGCTTGGACCGCATGCCCCACTTCCTCAGGAAAGATTGAAAGGCGGTTTTTGCAATTAGATGTTAGAGGAGGAGTGGAAATGCAAATTGGACATTTATCAATTCTGCCCTAAAGCTATCCTACATGGAATTGCTGAGGATCGGGAAAGGTGGCCTCTGTGGCCAAGGCAATTTATATCTGTAAACTGAAAAGTTTTGCTGAAAAATATGATTTCATGTCACTCTTATCAAAAAAGACAACAATAACAAAAATGACTTAAATAATGTCTTCTTTGATCCTGGAAGATGAACATTTGAAGTCTGCTCTACCTGTCTTGTTAGAAAAGGTCCCTTCTGGACAAGAGTCACACTGGTAGCAGCAAACCTGTTTGCTCTCTGGAACTCTTTTCCTCTCTCCTGCATGGCACCTTTTCCTTCCACACCTGGCAATGGGGATCGTCTGAAAGAGAAAAGAGAAACACTTGAGAAAGAGCCTGGTGGCGCAGTGGACTAAGTGCTGTTAAAGTAGCACTTAAGTTGCCAGCTGCCTGCAATTACTGCAAGTTCAAATCTCACCAGGCTGACTCAGCCTTCCATCCTTTCTAAGGTAGGTAAAATGAGGACCCAGATTGTGGGGGCAATAAACTGACTTTGTATAAATATACAAAAGTATGAAGGCTATTGCTTAACGCATTGTAAGCCGTCCTGAGTCTCCGGAGAAGGGCAGTATATAAATCAAATTAAAAAAAAAAATGACCTAAGCAAGGAACCTGCTGCATTCATTCTTTTCCCTATTCCTATTTCCCTTCCTTGTTCCTCCTTCTATGTTCAGATTCTCTTCTAAAGAAATAGTTTGCCACTGTCTATCAGAACTCAAGAACAGTCCTGAGGTAATCAGGCCAGGGGCACTCCTGACACACCCATGGATGTGGGAGATTGCATCTGGAATCTCAGCCTGCAGAGGAAGTCTTGTGATGGGACTATAGCATTTCTAAAAGAAAGAACCATGAGGATACAACTGAGTGGAAATGGTTGATGGAAATCATTGTTGCCTGTTGTAATTGCATCCTGCATTTCAAGCAGGAATCATTCCCAAGCCTAAACCTTTGTGGAATGACATAAATCAGAACTTAAATGTGTTACATTCAGAGCAGGTTTTTCATGAAACAACTGCCCTAATTTTTGACTCAATTGATTATTTTATAAATTAGGAAGGTGTTCTGCATCTCAGGAAGAGAATGAATCTCTCTCTGAATGTACAACATTTCCCTGCAGCTCACCTTTGTGGCCCAGATGATTCCATCAGAATTAATGGTGAAATCCTGGCCTGGGGGAGCCTCAGGATTTACTTGCCCAACCTTCATGAGGACAAAAGAATGATTGGGGAGGAAAACCCAATTGAGAAGATCATAACGAGCAGATCCCAGTCCATCTTCTGAGAAGGAGACTTCCTCTTCAGCACTGTTGTTGAACTGCACATTCCTCAAATAGGGAAGGATCTGAAATAAACGAGACCTTTTGAAATAGGAGTATGTGGGCTTTACCTGAGGAATCTGTTATGTTGAACTCTGAAACTAAGTTTTCCCTTTGTCACTGGGCATGGTTTCCAACTAGTATTTCACCAAAACAGAAGAATTTTAGTTCCACAATATACCTTTAATCTTAGGCTTTTCCTCTTGTGAGACTTGGCTATATGTAATTTCAAATAGTTTCTTTGGCCCAAGGTCTTGTTAACTGATAAATGAATGTTTGAAATGAATAGATCATTTCTATCAGAACCATGGAAAATTCCACTGATTTTCTCTAGCTCATTCTCAAAGGCAGCAGAATGCAGGAACCAGGTTTGATCTACTGGGCCATGTGGAAGGGAGCATCTGACCTGGTTGGTCACTTCACTAGTCACAGAGGTCCAACATTTTAGCCTTTGATGCAGAAAATTCTGATTAATTTCAGACCAGGAACCCATTAGGACCACTTTGATTCTTGTCATAGGAACAGAATCAGAGTGTAAGGTCTCCAAATGTACTTGAGTTACCAGAATGTCAAAGAGAGAGACCCAAGAAGAGGCTTAGAAAAGAAACAGCTTTTATTTGTACAAAGAAGAGCTGGGTAGACCATTCCATGAACATAAAGAGAAGATACGTGTAAGGAAGGCCACACCTTGGGGAAAATATGATGTCCTTTTATACCTTCAGAGACATCAGCTTATTACCCAGTTCTGGCCCCCTGGCCCATGCCTTCCTTGTAGCCCTGCATTGGCTGTGCAGCAAGCAACAGGGGGGCTGGGGGCTTAGCAACAGAGCTATTTGCCTGATGTAACCCTGCCAAACCATGACATACCCCGCTTCTTGTTTGAAATACATACCAGGCACCGAGTTATTTAAAAAAAACCCAAGATAACAGGAGTTAGATCACTGGTAGAAGCAAATGGCAGAGGCAATTCCAATTCTTAGCAAAGCAATTCTTACAGAAGCAAAACAGCAAGTCAAACCAATTCTACTGACTCTACTATTATCTCCCACTAATTCTACCTATTCTATTATTATTATTATTATTATTATTATTATTATTATTATTATTATTATTATTATTATTTCCTTTCAACAGTATTGAAAGGCACAATACTAGTTCAACCCCCTGCTCAAGCAACAGACCATCTACAGTTTTAGACAAGGGGCTATCCTGTCTCTTCTTCAATGACTCCAGCAATGGGGCTCCCACGACTTCTAAAGTAAACCGCTCCGTATGAAATTTCTCCTTAGTTCTAGGTTGCTTACCTCCTTTGTTAGTTTCCATCCATTATTAATCAGAAGCTCTTTTCACACAGCGAGCTGTGTGAAAAAAAAATGCCTTTGAAAGCCTCTGGCGATCCCAGCTGACTTGCCTGATCACCAGAAGCTTCTAAAAAGATTTTTTTCTGCAACCTCTTCGGCCGAAGAGGCTGTTGAAAAAAAAAAAAGTCTTTAAAAGCCTCTGGCGATCTCAGCTGAGTTGCCTGATCGTCAGACGCTTTTGAAAGCATTTTTTTCTGCAACCTCTTCGGCCAAAGAATGCTTAAAATGCTTTTAAAAGTAAAAAAAAAAAAGGTTGGCCACGCCCACCCAGTCACATTACCCCCACCCCCAACCCCAAGCCACGCCCACAGAACCACTAGTAACAAATTTTAGATTTCACCCCTGGTTAATATCATGGCCCAGAGGATCATTCATTGCCCTCTCCCCTCTTTGGAGGAGCTCTACAGGGTTCTTAAACTTTCTTAAAGATCCATCTCATCCTGGGCACCCTTTTTTTTGGAACTATTACAATCTGGCAGATGGTACAGGACAATAAAAACAAGGACAAAAAGGCTGAAAAAAGCTTTTGTACCAGAACAGTAACTATATTAAATTCTACTGTATTTAGTTAAACTAAACTAAACTAAACTAAACTAAACTAAACTAAACTAAACTAAACTAAACTAAACTAAACTAAACTAAACTAAACTAAACTAAACTAAACTAAACTAAACTAAACTAAACTAAACTAAAGCTGAAGAAATTCATATGGGAGTTTCCAATTAAAGTGTCTGTGGACTGAGTTAAAAGCCATAGAAATTACCTGCCATGACTGGACATTTGAGATCCTCTTTCCAAGCCTCATCATGGTCCGTCGAACTCTGGATCCATGCATTGCATGTAAAGTGTGTGCCAGAGCATAAACAACATTGTAGATATTGTAACTTTCACCTGTCATTCTTGTTTCAAAAATGTAATTTCGCAGATTCTGCAGATTCTCCTTTCCTGTACATTGTTTTTCCCCCTTTGGAGGGATCGTTTCTGATTTATGGATCTTGCAGTCAAAGACTATTTCCCACCATTGAGGGAGAAAGACATCTCCTTGGGGGTTCAGGGGGTCTAAAGACAGGAGGAAGTGGCTGAATTCAGAGACATCCCTGGAGTGGTCCCTAAAATGCAAGGTCCCATGATAAAGCTTTACCAATTGCAATATGTATTCAGATTCTTCCATGCCAAGTTTCCAATGGGAAGTGAAGATGAAAAATTTCCTCAATGATACTTTCCTGTATTCTTCAAAAAAACGTACTGCGCTTATTACAGTGACTGTAACAACAGTGTCACCAAACATAATAAACACATCTACTTTAGACCACGTGCGGAAATTGGCAACAATCTTGTTCAGAGTGGTTTTAAAATCACTCAATTCCAGCATTTCAGTGAAGGCCAGGCAGATCTCCTTCTCCTGGGGCATTGAAGTCAGAGTTGAGATGAAACGTTCTCCCCTGTCATCTTCAGGGGCCAGAAGACCAACCCAGTTTCACTGGAAATGCAGGAGCAGCTGCACTAAACCCACATACTGAGGAGATTCCTTGGGATTCATCCGGAAGAAGGAAGGATAAACTCTTCTCTCTCCCTGAGAGAACTCAAAGCCAACACCGAGCTGGAGAAAATGAGATTCTTTTTTCAAAGACAAAGTAAATGCTTTATGCTGACTTTAGTAGTGACCATTGTGTGGTTAATGGCCCTCCAGTCAGACTGACTGACTTTGACTGGCAAACTTCATCTTCTTCCCTTCTTAGCCATTTTTATTGGTCATCAGAAGACAAGAGAAGAAACCAACAACCTGATACAGAGAATAAATGGCACTAAAATGATGGCTACCCTTTAATAAAGGATAATCTAAGAGTCACAAACTCATTATATGCCCCCACACCGCAAAAAAATACTTTTAGCTTCATCTTTGGCTTCTGTGTGTGCTTTTGATCTTTGTCTATTCCATGCTGTATCCAGTGGAGCTCTCTTACCTGTGGGAGCTTAAAGATGCTGAAGATGGAGGCCATCTGCCTTGAGAATTTGGCACTGAGATCACCAATGACTGACAGCAAAGTATCCTGCAGGTGACATTTGTACCCTGGAACCACTTGGCCTCATGAGGAGAGCATGGAGAGGCTGTTTAAGGAAATAAATATCTCCCTCTGGAAATGGCCATAGATGTGGAAGCCAAGGGTGATGTTGGGGAGCAGAAGAAAATCCTTATTGACCTCGGAGACAGCAAACATCAATGCAAGGAATTGCTGGTAGTTACTGGTGGTGAATCTGTAGTGAGAAAAACATTGGAGAACATGACAGGAAAGCTTGTGCATGGCTGTAGAATTTGCTTCACTGTTTGGGGGGACCTTTGAGGGCAGAAACTCCCAAATTTCATTGGGTTGGGGTTTTTCCCCCCAAAGGATTTCCCTTGGCTAAACTTGGATGACTTTGTAAGAAAGGAGAGAAACCTTTTCATAGATATCATGGACTGTTTGAAACTCTATCATCCCTGCCATATTCACTTTGCTGCAGTAGCTGAAATCCTTTCCAACTGCTCCCGTTTAAATGTAATTCTTTAAGGTCTCGCTTGGAGCAGCTTCTTCAGGTGGGGTAAAGATTTCTGAGCACAGGACTACAGTTGGATCACCTCATAGATTTACTGAAGGCCATTATTCATCAGCAAGGCTGATTCCAACACTGAGAGGGATTTTTGTTAACTCCTGAACACTTGAAAAGTGTTGGACTTTTATTTGAATTTTCTACCAGAAGTTTCTGTTCAGATTAATATTATAATTTGACTTCTTCACTAGGCCAGCACAGCTTCCCCCTTCATTTTTCGTGTTTATCATCTTCCTGATGAAGAGATTAAGAATTCCAGCCCATTTTAAGAACTTGCTAATTTATGGAGAAAAGCACAAGATGTGCACTACACCAGGACAGTACAAATATTAGAAGTATTTCTGAAGAAAGTCCCTGAATTTAAAGCAAAGAAACAATCTATCTGCATGTCTCTCCTTCAGCTGAAACTTACAAATTCTCTGGATGGCAATTCAGTGTTTTAAAGTCAAAGAGATGAGACGTTCCAATGGTTCCCAAGGGCAAATTCCCACCAATAATGAGATCACCAGGCCTATAGTAACTGTCCTCTAACTGGATATAATCCCTGAACACACACATGGTTTGCAGCCTCTTCACTGTAGTTGGAGCCAGGAGCCAGAAGGGCATCAGCATCAGAAGTAGCATGACTCCTGCCCGGTCATTCTTATAACCTTCCCTCCTAGAACAGAAACCAAGGTTTATGCAGAAACTGATTTGAAGTTCTTGAAATCTCACTGGTTCTTTAGCAGATCAGACACCACCTGTGGCTCCTGGATGGCCCCAGGACAAATTTATATCAACCATGCTTCCTCTTACCTGTGTTTGGGCTGTGACCATGGAGGAAACAAAGGCATGTGAGACTCTTCAAACCCAGGAATGAGCTCTTTGCAAGGCAGGCTAAGGTGACATGTTCTGCCCCCCATCTGGAGATCTCAGAGATATTTTTAAAAGCAGGTTTTATCCTGGAAGATCTTTGTGTGTAGAAATCCACAGGGGATACATGAAGAATGTCTGTTCTTCTGATAATTTCAGGGAAAGGCCATTGTCCTCCCTCCTTAGCAACAGCTTCTCTTCATGCAGCAGAATAGAAAACATGTTTGTGTCTCTTCTTGTAATTCTCAGAGCAGATGGAGTCATGGGGAAGTTGTGTAGTTGACCTACATGAAAGTGACCCCTGCACACAAGATGGATTTTGGCTTTTGCCCTAGTTGGGTCAGGTCATATGGGGGATACTTGGGAATAGTGGCACAAGGCAGAAATGTAACTTGAGGAACAATCTCAGGATATTAACTGCATTTTGGGGGGCAAGACCTCAAAATTTCTGTTGCTGTATCCTAAGGGTAGGAATTGTCATCCGGGCATCTCTTTTGGTCTTTTGAGGTGCTGCTCCCCAAATTGCCAGGTCTGAAATTCTTTTCCTGAAGATTCATTCACAGGACCAGTTGGGATAGTTACTATTGTACCAGCCTCCCTGCTGCCTAGAAACCTCCATGTCTGGGCCTCTGGAGAGCATTTCACAGTTGACTGTGGATGGCTTTCCCCTCCCCTCCCAGCCACTCCTGGCCTTATCCGGCTCTCCTTAATCCATTTTGGCAGCTCGGTGCTCTTCTTACTGTCCCCCTCCCCCATTCCAGCAAGTGCCATCGGTGCAGGCAAGACCCCAAGGGAGCTCTGACAAGGCACTCAGAGGGAGGGGATGGAGTTATAAACAGGCGGCCAAGCTAAGTGCCTGAAGGACCCCATCTGTCAGTGGGAGTCCAGGCGCCTCAGTGGCCGGTGAGTGAGGCCTCAGCTGGGTTGCTCAGCAGACAATGGGCTTTGCAGGCCAATCTAGCGCCTGGAGCCAGTTCTGCCCTGAGGAGGCTGGGGATGTCATTGGGGCTCCTGCAAAGAGGGGCTCAGGCTTTGTCCCTGTGCAACGCCATGATACACGAGCTGCTGCGGGCACTGAGTGGCTACCCGGGCAGCCTCTTCATGGGCGGTGGCTTGCAGGTGGGCCCTCCCTCTCTCCATGGGCCCAGCTCAGCACCCCTCCTCCTCCTTCCCCTCCCCCACAGATGTCTCCAGAGCTGCCACCATTGCTGCACCCAAGTGAGGCTGCTCACCTGACTTGCGTCTGCTGCCTGGACATGCTCTACATCCGCCTGCATGAGTTCATAGATCGTTTATCCAAACACGCCTGGCCACTGCTGCTGCTGCCCATCGCCATGCCATAGGTTCACCCTTCTAGACCTGCATGTTGGACTGTGGCACAGGTTGAGCCCAGAGACACAAAGAGCAAGAGGGAGAAATGGGCAGCTGGGCATGTGGTTGACAGTTGGCTTCCAGCACTGGAGAGGGTGAGGAAGGGAAGTGGCTGGGCTGCCACTTCCTTTCAGTGAGTCACATGCAGTGAGACAAGGCTCTTTTGCCATTTTCCCCCCCTTGCTGGGCATGGCAGGGCTTTCTGACCCCCATGTAGCCACCATCCACCTTTATTGATGCAATTTGGGAGTGGCAGATGAGGAGGACTGGGGCAGGGGAGAAAGAGTATTCCCAACTCCCAGGCTGACTGGCTTCTTCCCAGTAACTCTTTCTCTGCTTTTTGGGGTCGGCAGCCAAAGACAAGGTTTTTGTGGGCCTCTTTGTGGTGCCCCACCACCGCCCAGATGCCCTCACTTCCCCAAAACATTTCTTTGCCTACTTGATTTTCAGCTCCATCACATTTCTCACCATCGTGTGTGGGGAAACAATAGTGTGTGGGACTAAAGAAAACAAAAGTTCAATAAATCAATTCCAACTTCTCACGAAAAAAGATCTCATGAAGTTGGAATTGATTGAGTAATTTTTTTTAGTCTCACAAACTTGTTTCTCTGCACACAATGGTGAGAAACGCAAGAGAGAAATGCGACAGAGCTGGAAATCAGGGAGGCAAAGAAATGATTGGGAGAAGCGAGGGCATCTGGGTGGTGGTGTGTGGGGCAGGCTCCGTGGCCCTGGGCTGCAATGGAGAAACAGGAAAGGGAGCGCCCAGAGTGAGGGAAGGAGGCCTCTTTCACTGCTCCTCTCCTCCCCTTGTGCCAGACGCTCCATTTCCCATTTCTCCATTGCAGTGCAGTGCCCAGAACCCTTTGATAGTGGGGTGGGGGGATTTAACAACCAGTTCGCCTAGGGTCAGGTTGGCTTCTCACAGGAGGCTCAGGATGGGCCATGCCTCCAACGACAGCCAACGTGACCCTGGACAAACCAATTGTTAAATGATTTGAATCCTACCACTGATCAAGAGACATCTAGAGCTCTGCTGAAGAAACCTGAGGGGTGAATCTGGTGGAACAAGAGCTAGAGCAGGGATGTCAAACTCCATTTCATTGAGAGTTGGATCAGAATTGTTATTACCTGAGGGGGGCAGGGGGGGCAGTTGCCTGTGTGGGCGTGGCCAAGGTAGGCCACACCAGCTTGACATTCCTCACATCGGGGGGTGGGGGGTGGGACCATAGTACATTCCAGACACTCATCCACCAGAGGAGCCTCACTGACCGTCTTGGGCCATGGGGGGACAGCCCTGGATGCAGCATGGGCTGCCTGGGGTCCTGGACAGCAGGAACCTGACCCTTGAGCTCCAAGGACACTAGAGTCTGCAGCCAGCCCCACTTCCCCAATTGGATGCCTGGGCCTACTTCCCTCCAGTCCAGGCTGCTGCTGTTCTGCTGACTCTCCTTGCCTGGGCTGGGCTTCCTGGGATGGTGGGGGTGGTGAGGGACAGTGGGGGTCCTGATGGAGGGGGCTGTTCCTGCTGGTGTTGCTGCTGCAAGGTGAGGCAGGGGTCGAGGCATGGCTTGCCTAGCTGTGGGGCTCCAAGATATGTGGGTTCAGGGTGTGGTGAGTCAGCTCTGGGGAGGGAAGTCCCAGCTTCCTGTTGGGGATGGGGGCTTCTGCTCTTTCCATAAACTGGGGCCATTGCAGGTGGGGTGGTGGGTGGGAGGCTCATGCCAAATGTCCAGCGGAGGTGGAGGGGGTTTGGACGGTGTGGGCTGAGACCCATGGTGGCAGCACCAGGACCAGGTGGAAGCAGATACATGGTGGGGGGGGATGAGATTTGGCCCTCAAAGTGGTCACATAGCTGCCTGCCCCATCCCAGCTGAGATGGTCATGGGCAAGCAAAAACAAACAGTAGATCAGAGTGGATGGGTGAGTGGGTGGCTGCCAGTGAGTTCAGTAGGCTGGATCACATGCCTGACCCCCACATCTCTACCTCCACCTGCTGCTTGGAGGGCCGGCCCAGTGGTCCCAGCACTCAGACCCACCTGCACAGAATGGGCTGTGGAGCCACAGTGTGCACCAGTGGGCTACAGCTTCTACAAAACACCATTGGCTCCAGTGTGCTTGCCAACTCCTATGTGTGCATTGGGGTGGGATGGGCCTTATGTTCGACATATCTGAGCTAGAGCTTCTAGAAAATGACATATGCATAAGGAATAGATGATGTAAGCATACCTATTCATAATTAACGAACTATCAATTATGTTGCTACTCTTCTACTTTTCAGCAGAGAAATATTCTCCCAATGAAGAAGTATGTCAGTTACGTTGCCATAGAAATTTTTGATAAAGCTCATTGAAAACCAGAAAATTCAAGTCTGATACTTCATGGGCCAATTAGCATCCATTCCTCCATTGTTTCTATTTCTCATACGAGAGGTCATTTTATGGAAAGGGAGATGTTATTAAAAATAATTGAATACTGGTAGAGATCTCTGTAAAGCCTCAGCCATCTAAGGAAACAACCATACATGCTTAAAAGCACTGATATCAACCGTTTAAATCACTACCTTAAAAATAATTAAATTAAAAAGAATAGAATGTGAAATGTCCTCCTTGAAATAATGAACACATCTTTAATAAACAGTTTTCCATGCACATCGGGCACTGGACAACACAAGTATTCTTTGAAGGCATGATAAATAAAAGGTTGGGTGATTATTGCTGACCACAGTTAAATTCTAACCATTTGCAGCATCTGATAAGGAAATTTTAATGGAGAAATACCTCCTTTATGCCATCATCTTTTAGAAATCATCACACTCACATCTCAAAGATAAATATAATTGAGACCGATCCTTGCATAAGTTAGATATTCTTGTTTCTTACTATATTTTCTCTACAATTCAGATCGGGCCTCAGCAGAATAATGTAGCATTTGGGGGAAAAGATACAAGTCAAGAGAGCAGCTCCAGAGGCCAAAATGGAGAAGATCTCCACAGCCACCATGGACTTCCCTTTGGTGCTCAGATAAGTGGGGAGGAAAGTGATCCAAACACTGCAAAAGACCAGCATGCTGAAAGTAATGAACTTGGCTTCATTAAAACTATCAGGCAATTTCCTAGCCAGAAAGGCCACTGAGAAACTGACAAAGGCCAAAAGTCCTAGGTAAGAGAGGACAATATAAAACATTACAGTTGAGTCTTGTTTACATTCCAAGATGATCTCTCCAAACAAGGACTGAAAGTCACAGCTGGGAAACGGAGGAGAGGTTATCAGCCAAGTGGCACAAAGAAGTGCTTGGACCAGGGGACAGGCTATGACAATGGAGTTGGTCAGTGGTTTTCCTAAGAGTTTCCTTGTCCTATTCCCTGGCTTGGTGGCCATGAAGGCCAGAACCACCATGACAGTTTTTGCCAACACAGAGGAAACTGCAAGGGCAAAGAGAATGGCAAAGGCAGATTGTTGTAAGAAGCAGGTGATCTTCCCTGGTTGACCAATGAAGAGGAAGGAGCAAAGGAAGCAGAGCAGGAGGGAAACCAGGATGATGTAGGTGAGATCTCGGTTGTTGGCCTTGACAATTGGTGTGTCATGATGTTTATAGAAAATCACCAGGACTGCAGAAGTGATCACAGAGAAAAAAAGAGCAAGAAAAACTAAAATGTATCCCAGGGTGTCTTGATAGGCAAGGAAGTGGATCTTCTTGGCAATGCAGTGGTCTTTTTCCTTGTTGGGAAATTGGTCTTCTGGGCAGGGGTCACAGCGAGCTGCATCTGAAATCAAAAGTCTTTGTCTAAGGATTTCTTGAACAACTACCATGCACATTATCCCTCCCGCATAAATGATATGAGTATTGCCTATCTGCTGTTGAGCTACCTACAAAGGGAGTAATGAAACAATCCCCTATACTATTTATGGGGCATCAAAAAGAGCAAATCATCCTTCATTTATGATGATTCTGGGAATAGATAAGCCAGAGACAAGGATTTATTCAGTTCTAGTTATCCATTCACTATGTACTTCCATGACTAATGTGGCTTTCAGTCTGAGATTCCTGCCTGTTTTTCCACCATTTTATAATCGAACACAAAGAAGAACAGCAGATCCGTTATCCAGAAATGTTGCTGTTTTGTTTTGAGTACATTATTCCTGCCTTAACATCTCTGCTTTGTACTTTAAATCTGTTCATTCCTGACTTCCGGTTGTACTTCTTGTGCCTTCGGAAGCCTGATCTGCGAGCTCTGTGGTCAGCTCTGACCTCTCATTATTGGAGGGGTCAAATCGGGACCACAGCCACCCTGGAGGGGTGGTGAAGCAAAGGGGGACAGCTTAGCAGGTAGAGGGGAGTCGTGTCTCCCTTCCCTGACTAGGAAAGCCCACTCCACCAACGACAGGGAGCAACGGCAGCAAACATGGCTGCCTGAAGCTGAAGACAACCTTAATACCCAGGACTGAGCAGGAGCAGAGAAAGTGAGTGGCTTGTGAACTGGGCAAAAGAATAATTTTCTTTGAAAATATCCCCAAGAAATATGAGGGGGAAGAATACTGGAACTATTTGCTAGCTGCGGAATAAGCACACTTATTTATATATATAAAAGCTATAATATTTAAGAAGAAAACTTTTTAAAGAAAACTAAGTTTAAAAATTGAACTCTCAAAGTGAAGATGTGAGATTGAAAAGGTATTTTTTAAATAATATATATATACTGGAATTTGATCTGGAAATTGTTTATATTTTATGATTATCAAATTTTATTATTATTCGTTCGCCCACCTATTGGATTTACAATCTAAAATAATTAAAAATGGATAATCAGCACTATGCAGAGAGGCAATACCAAGCTGAATCATGATCGCCATCTGCTGCTAAGAGGAGAATTGTGCATCTATGGGAATTTTTAATTTTGTTGGATTATAAGGAGTTACTTCAAACTTACTTTAAACTTCAAAATACAAAACTTTTGAAGAAATAAAAGTGATTGGAAGGGACGTGTATAACCCCTGGATTTTTTTAAAAAAATTGGACTGACTGTAAAATGGAAATAAGTGGATATTGCTGACGTATCAAGACATGAAGGATTTTATAAAAGAACAACGTAAGGAAATGAAGTTTCATGCGCAGAAGCATTTTGATGACATCGGGGTCAGTGGGCAGAGCCTCCCACCGGTTTTACTACCAGTTCTATAGAACCGGTGTGAACCAGGAGCAACCCACTACTGGTAGTAACATAATGAATATAAGAAATGAATGATTGGAGATAATATATATATATTTTAAAAAATGTAATTATTAACAAAAAGCTAGAGAAAGATCAAGATTGATATATTGGAATATTGAAAAATGAAAAAAGGAAAATCTTTGATTATTAGAATGATAGGGGTAAGGGGAAAAAAGAGGGCTAAAATAGAAGTAGAAATATGAGGGGGAAAATAGTAGAAACAGATATTAAGATGATATGAAGTATGATAGAATTATGAGAAGGTTTAGAGTTGAAAGATGACAGTAGAAACTATGTTAGTAAAATTAAAAATGAAAATGGGCTGTAATTATTAAGAATAATATTGTTATGATTATTTATATTGAAATGTATGAAACCCAGGAATCAAACCATTCACAAAATGAGATGTATAAAACCCTCCCCTTCTCTGGGGGAGGGTTTCTTGCCGTCCACCTTGAAAGAGGCAGTGGTGAGGCCCTTTCTCAAGAAGCCTTCTCTGGACCCAGTTGTTTTGGCAAATTACCGTCCTGTCTCCAACCTTCGCTTTATTGCGAAGGTTGTTGAGAGTGTGGTTGCGCAACAGCTCCCGCAGTACCTGGATGAAACCATCTATCTAGATCCGTGCCAGTCCGGCTTCAGGCCTGGGTACAGCGCAGAAACGGCATTGGTCGCGTTGGTTGAACAGGGGTTGCTCCTCTTTTCTGGTCCTATTAGACCTCTCAGTGGCTTTTGATACCATCGACCATGGTATCATGCTGCACTGACTGGAGGGATTGTGGGTGAGAGGCACCGTCTTGGGGGTCTGGATGGGGAGGAACAGGCTTCGACTCAACCCTTCGAAGACCGAGTGGCTGTGGATGCCGGCATCCCGATATAGCCAGCTGATGTCATCGCTGGCTATTGGGGGCAAGTCATTGAAACCCAAAGAGGGGGCTCGCAACTTGGGTGTCCTCCTGGATACACGGCTGTCTTTAGAAGAGCATATGACGGCCGTGGCCAAGGGGGCTTTTTATCAGGTTCGCCTGATATGCTAGTTACGTCCCTTTCTGGATCGGGATTCCTTATGCACAGTCACTCACGCTCTCGTCACTTCCCACCTGGACTACTGTAACACTCTCTACATGGGGCTCCCCTTGAGGAGCACCCGGAGGCTCCAACTGGTCCAGAATGCGGCCGCGTTGGTGATTACGGGAGCAACATGGTGCTCCCATATAACACCTCTCCTGCGCGAGCTGCACTGGCTCCCGGTGGACTTCCGGGTGCGCTTCAAGGTGTTGGTTCTCACCTTTAAAGCGCTCCATGGCTTAGGGCCAGGGTATTTATGAGACCACCTTCTGCTACCGATAACCTCCCAGCGGCCAATACGCTCTCACATAGAGGGCCTCCTCAGGGTGCCATCAGTGAAGCAATGTCAGCTGGCAGCCCCCAGGGGGAAAGCCTTCTCTGTGGGGGTACCCGCCCTCTGGAATGAGCTTCCTCCCAGAATACGATTGATCCCGGATCTCCGCACTTTCCGTAAGGCCCTGAAGATGTTTTTATTTCAGCAAGCCGACCTAGCCTAATTAGGTTTTTTATGGGTTAGTTTTAATTGTATAGCTTTGGGGTTTTAAATTGGGGGCCGATTGATTTAATTTATTATAGCTATCTTAACTTTATAATTGTATGTATTTTAATTTCGGCTGTTCACCACCCTCAGTCCCTAGGGGGAGAGAGGACGGTATATAAATTCAAATATAAATAAATAAATAAATAAATAAATAAATAAATAAATAAATAAATAAATATAAAAAACTTTTTAAAAATCTGTTCATTCCTCCCTTTCTGCCCTATCGAATAGACATAAATAGATGGAATTCCTCTTTCTCTGGCAGGACTATTTCCTCAGAGGTTATTATTATTATTATTATTATTATTATTATTATTATTATTATTATTATTATTATTATTAATAATTAAATTTGTATACTGCCCTACTCCCGGAGGACTCAGGGCGGTGAACAGCCAGATAAAATACATATAATACAAATGTTAAAAAGCATTAAAATACAATTAAATAATTTGGCCCAGAAAACGAAATTTAAAACACCCCAAATTCTTAAGACAAATTTAAAATTTAATTTTTTTAAAAAAGTTTAAAAGAGAGGTTAGGCCAGGCCATCCTGCAGAAAAAGAAATGTTTTGATGGCACGGCGAAAAGCGCGCAGGTCCGGGATCCTCCGTATCTCTGGGGGGAGCTCGTTCCAGATGGCGGGTGCCCCCACAGAGAAGGCTCTCCCCCTGGGGGCTGTCAGCCAACATTTTTTGGCCAACGGCAGGCCAGGGCAGTTTAGATCAATAGAAAGTTTCTATTGAAAAGTATCAGTGCATGTCAATTTTATCAAAAATGGTCACAATAACAAAAATATATTGATTTTATGAATGTCTTCCTTGATTCTGGAAGATTTAAATTTGAAGTCTGCTCTACCTGTCTGATTGGAAAAGGTCCCTTCTGGACAAGCATCACAGTGGTAGCAGCAAACCTGCTCGCCCTCTGGAACTCTTCTCCTCTCTCCTGCATGGCACCTCTTCCTTCCACACCTGGCAATGGGGATGGTCTAAAAGATAAGTATTTGTAATTACTTAAGGAACGAACCTGCTGCATTCATTCTTTTCCCCATTCCTACTTCTATGTTCAGATTCTCTTCTAAAGAAATGCATTGCCACCGTCTATCAGAAATATGGAACAGCTCCTGAGGGATTCAGGCCACTGGCATTCCTGAGACATCAATAGATGCTGGAAATTGGAACTGGGGTTTCCTCATGAGGAGGAAGGCTTGTGACTGAACCGCAGCATTTCTAAAAGAAAGAACCATGAGGATACAACTGAGTTCCATGGAAATCACTGTTCCTTCCTATAATTGCACCCTGCATTTCAAGCAGATGTTGATCCCAAGCCTAACCTTTTGTGGAATGACACAAATCAGACATCAAAGCAGATTTTTCACCAAATAACAGCCATGATTTCTGACTTAACTGAATATTTTTCAATTGAGAAAGATGTTCTGCATGAGAAGAAGAGAATGAATCTTTCTGTGAACTTACAACATTTCCTTGCAGCTCACCTTTGTGGCCCAGACAATGCCATCAGATTTAATGGTGAAATCCTGGCCTGGGGGAGCCTCAGGATTTACTTGCCCAATCTTCATGGGGACAAAAGATTGATTGGGGAAGAGAACCCAGTTGAGAAGATCATAACGAGCAGATCCCAGTCCATCTTCTGAGAAGGAGACCTCATCTCCAGCACTGTTGTTGAACTGCACATTCCTCAAATAAGGAAGAATCTGCAAAAAAGGAGACCTTCAGAAATAGGAGTATTGGGCCTAGAGCTACAAATGGAACATCATAGTTCCACCTCTTGGTGGTGATCTGAAGAATCGGGTGTATTTTACTCGGAAACTAAGTTTTAGCTTTATCACTGGGCATGGTTTCCAACTCCAATTTCACTAAAACACAAGAATTTTAGTTCCACAATCTAAATTTAATTTTAGGATTTTCCTCTTGTATACTTCGCTACGTGCACTTTGAAATAGTTCCAAGGTCTTGTTGACTGATTAATGAATGTTTGAAATAAATAAATCATTTCTATCAGAACTATGGAAAATTCCACTGATTTTCTCTAACTCATTGATAAAGGCAGCAGAAGCCAGGAACCGGTCTTGATCTACTGGGCCATGTGGAAGGAAGCATCTGACCTGGTTGGTCACTTCACTATTCAGCGAGGTCCAACATTTTATCCTTTGATGCAGAAAATTCTGATGAATTTCAGATCAGGAACCCATTAGGACTCCTTTGAATCTTGCTCTGTGCTGTGGTTGTCATAGAAACAGAATCCTATTATTGGAAGGGAGATTGGAGGTCTTCTAGCCCAACCCTCTGCTCAAGCAACAGACCCTCTACAGTTTTAGACATGTGGCCATCCTGTCTCTTCTTAAATGGCTCCAGCAATGGGGCACCTATGATTTGTAAAGGTAAACCTTTCCTTTAGAAATTTCTCCTTAGTTCTAGGTCGCTTCTCTCCTTGGTTAGTTTCTATCTGTGGACTGAGTCAAAAGACCCAGAAATTACCTGCCATGACTGGACGTTGGAGATCCTCTTTCCAAGCCTCATCATGGTCGGTCGAACTCTGGATCCATACATTGCATGCAAAGCATATGCCAGAGCATAAACAGCATTGTAGATATTGTAACTGTCACCTGTCATTCTTGTTTCAAAAATGTAATTTTGCAGATTCTGCAGATTCTCCTTTCCTGTACATTGTTTTTCCCCCTTTGGAGGGATCTTTCCTGATTTATGGATCTTGCAGCCAAAGACCACTTCCCACCATTGAGGGAGAAAGACATCTCCTTGGGGGTTCAAGGGGTCTAAAGACAGGAGGAAGTGGCTGAATTCAGAGACATTCCCGGGGTGGTCCCTAAAATGCAAGACCCCATGATGAAGCTTTACATATTGCAATGTGTATTTAGATTCTTCCATGCCAAGTTTCCAATGGGAAGTGAAGATATAAACTTTGCTAAATGATACTTTCCTCTGGTTTTCAAAAGAATACATCCCCACTATTACAGTGAGAGTAACAATTGAGTCTGCAAACAGAATAAACACTTCTGTTTTAGACAAGGTAAGGAAATTAAGAATAAACTTCTTATGATTGATTTCAGTATCATCCAATTCCAGGATTAGAATGAAGGCCAGGCAAATCTCCTTCTCCTGGAGCATTGGCATCAGAGTTGAGATGAAATGTTCTCCCCTCTCATCTTCAGGGGCAAAAAGCCCAACCCAGTTCCACTGGAAATGCAGGAGCAGCTGGACTAAACCCACATATTGAGGAGATTCCTTGGGATTCATCCGGAAGAAGGAAGGATAAACTCTTCTCTCTCCCTGAGAGAACTCAAAGCCAACACCGAGCTGGAGAAAGTGAGATTATTTTTTCAAAGACAAAGTAAAAGTTTTATGCTGACTTTAGTAGTTACCATTGTCTGGTTGATGGCCCTCACAGACAGGCTGACTCACTTTGACTGCCAAACTTCATCTTCTTCCCTTCTTAGCCATTTTTATTAGTTGTGGTACATCAGAAGACAAGAGAAGAAACCAACAACCTGATACAGAGAATAAATGGCTCTAAAATGATGGCTACTGTTTAATAAAAAATAAACTAAGAGTCACAAGCTCATTATATTCCCCACCCCAACAAAAAATACTTTTAGTTTTATTTTTGGCTTCTGTCTGTGCTTCTGATCTTTGTCTGTTCCATACTCTATCCAAGAGAGCTCTCTTACCTGTGGGATCTTAAAGATGCTGAAGATGGAGGCCATCTCCATTGAAGTCTTGGCACTGAGACCACCAATGACGGACAGCAGAGTGTCCTCCAGGTCACATTTGTACCCTGGAACCACTTGGCCTCGTGAGGAGAGCATGGAGAGGCTGTTTACGGAAATAATCTCCTCCCTCTGGAAATGGCGGTAGATGTGGAAGCCAAGGGTGATGTTGGGGAGCAGAAGAAAATCCTTATTGACTTCAGAGACAGCAAACATCAATGCAAGGAACTCCTGGTAGTTACTGGGTAGGAGACTGTAGTAAGAAAAACATTGGAGAACATGACAGGAAAGCTTCTGCATGGCTGTAAAATTTGCTTCACTGTTTGGGGGGACTTTTGGGGACAACAATTCACAAATTTCATTGGGTTTGAGTTTTTCCAAAGGATTTCCCTTGACTAAACTTGGATGACTTTGTGAGAAAGGAGACAAGCCTTTCCATATATATCATGGACTGTTTTATACTCTCTATCAATTCCTGCCATATTCACTTTGCTTTAGTGGTTGTAATCCTTTCCAACTGCTCCCCTTTCACCATAATTATTTAAGGTCTCTCCTGGAGCAGCTTCTTCAGGTGTGGTAAGGATTGCTGAGCACAGGACTACAATGGTGGGTCCACCTCATAGATTTACTGAAGGCCATTATTCATCAGCAATGCTGATTCCAAGACTGAAGGGATTTTTGTAACTCCTGAACACTTGAAGAGGGTTGAGCTTTTATTTGAATTTTCTGCCACAAGTTACTGGTCAGATTAATATTATAATTTAATTTCTTCACTAGGCCAGCATAGCTTCCCTCTTCATTTTATTGTTTATCATCTTCCTGATGAAGAGATTGAGAATTCTAGCCTATTTGAGGAGCTTGCTAATTTACTGAGAGAAGCACAAAATATGCACTACACTAGGACCGTTCAAAACACTAGAAGAAGTATTTCTGAAAGGAGTCCCAGAATTTTAAGCAAAGAGAACATTTATCTGCATGTTTCTCCTTCAGCTGAAACTTACATATTTTCTAAAAGAAGATTCACTGTATTAAAATCTAGGGCAGGAGGCTTTAAAATCATTCGCAAGGGTAAATTCCCACCAATAATGAGATCACCAGGCCTGTAGTTACTTTCCTCTAACTGTCCATAATCCCTGAACACAGATATGTTTTGCACCCCCTGTGTTGTAGTTGGAGCCAGGACCCAGAAGAGCATCAGCATCAGAAGTAGCATGACTCCTGCCCGGTCATTCTTATCACCTTCCCTCCTAGAACAGAACACAAAGTTTATGCAGAAACTGATTTGAAGGCTCCTGTTGAAATCTCACTGGAACTTTAGCAGATCAGACACCACCTGTGCCACCTGGATGGCCCCAGGACAAATTTATATCAAAAATCCTTCCTCTTACCTGTCTTTGGGCTGCGACCATAGAGAGAACAAAGGCATGTGAGTCTCTTCCAACCCAGGAGTGAGCTCTTTGCAAGGCAGGCTAAGGTGACACGATCTGTCCCCCAACTGGTGAACTCAGAGATAATTTTTAAAGCAAGTTTCATCCTGGAAGATCTTTGTGTCTGGAAATCCACAGGGGATAAATGAAAAATGACTGTTCTTGTGATAATTGCAGGGAAAAGCCATTGTCCTCTCCCCTAAGCAACAGCTTCTCTTCATGCAGCAGAATGGAAAACATCTTTGTGTCTCTTGTAATTCCCAGAGCAGGTGGAGTCATGGGGAAATGGTGTTCTTGACCTACATGGAAGTGACCACTGCGCACAAGATGGATTTTGGCTTATGCCCTAGTTTGGTCAGATAATAGGAGGGCTACTTGCAAATAGTGGCACAAGGCATAAATGGATTTTTTTTAAAATTTGATTTATATGCTGCCCTTCTCTGGAGACTCAGGGCAGCTTACAATGTGTTAAGCAATAGCCTAGGAAGAATCTCAGTATATTAACTGCAATTTATTTGGCAAGACTTGAAAATTTCTGTTGCTTTAGCCTAAGGGTAGGAATTGTCGTCCGGGTGTCTCTTTGGGTCTTTTGGGGTGCTGCTCCCCAAATTGCCAGGTCTGAAATTCTTTTCTGGAAGATTCCTTCACAGGACCAATTGGGATCATTACTACTGTACCAGCCTCCCTGCTGCCTAGCAACTTCCATGTCTGAGCCTCTGGAGGGCATTTCTCAGTTGACTGTGGGGTTCCCCACACATATGGTCTTGAGAGATGTCCATTTTCCATCCCTGGGGCTGCCCTTAGAGGCATTTCAACATGGCCACCATCATTCATGGCTCATCTCAAAACAGACCCTTCCAATCTGATCTGAGGAGGAGGTATCTCTGCTGCATGGTTCTTCTGAGGCCTTGGCCACTACCTGGAATAGGAAAGCTACTGAGGCCTTGGATAGGATCACTTGCATGCAACCACTCTTTGTCCATTGTTCCCAACATGCCCCATGACTCAATTAAGGGAGCTGAAAAGGGTCAAGAGACATCCAGAGCTTTGCTGAAGGAACATGAGGGATGAAGCTGACTGAAAGTGAACTGGAGCAGGGATGTCAAACTCCATTTCACTGCGGGCCAGATCAGGATTGTTGTTGCCCTTTGGGGAGCTGGGTATGGCATAGACATGTGGTTGTGGGTGTCTGTGTGGATGTGGCCAGTGTGGGCATGGTGAGCTTGATATCCCTCATGTTGAGAGGCGAGACCAGGCTGATCCACCGGAGGAGACTCACTGACCATCTTGGGCCACGCGGGGGTTATATATGGCTTTTGAGCTCCCAGGGCATCAGGACTCCACAGCCGTGCCCTACTTCCCTGATTGGATGCTTGGGCTCACTTGCCTCCTGCTCCAGGCTGCTGCTGTTGTGCTCTCTCTCCATGTCCAGTCTGGCCTTCCTAGACTGGGGGGAAGGGGGTGAGGGACAGTGGGGCTCCTGCTGGAGGGCTCTGCTACTGCTGGTGCCACTGCTTGAAGGCGAGGCAGGGAGTGAGGTGGGGGTGGCCTGGCTGAGGGGTCCCAATGTATGTTGGTGTAGGGCATGTAGGTCAGGTCTGGGACTGGGCTCAGGCAAGGCAGAGTAGGGAGGGGAGTCCCGGCTACCTCTTGGGGAATGTCTTCCTGCCCTTCCCATATACTGGGGCTATTGCGGGTGGGGAAGTGGGCAGGAGGCTCATCCAACGTGTCTGGTGGAGCTGGAGGAAGAGGTTTGGACAGCACGGGCTGAGCCCCAAGGTGGCAGCAACAGCAGGTGGATGCAGATGCCTGGGGGAAGGCAGGAGATTTGGTCTGCAAGGGGGCCATGCCTGAGCTAGAGCTTCCATTAAGGCTACCTCATGGCACTACATGCCTCAAAATGTCAATATTTCTGCATTCTTTTTGCACTTCTTATAAAACTGACTGACACCTGTGACCTTTTAAAAGATGATCTGGAACTTTCTGGGTAAGGGTCATGAGTAGGTTTTCCTTCAGGCCTCACAGGATGTTATAAAGATGGTGGACCATAACTTTATATGTTTACAATCTATGAAATAAATGAGCCTCACAAAGATTTTTAAACTAAACTGTTTTATTTAGGAAAATAAACAAAGCCTATTCAACAGAATATCCGTTGTCAGTCTCTTCCTTAAGTATCTTGTCAGCTCTTTCTCCAATCGCCCTGTACGATTGGAGTTTGGGCCTTTCTTCCTCAGAAGGGAGAGACTTTAGGGACTTCAGCTCTGCCTCTGATCCCGAACTGGGTTAGCCTGCTGGCAAGCAGCTCCTTATATACTGACAGTTAGTGACAGTTAGTGACAGTTAGGGAAGGCATAGAAAAAGCCCCGGAGATTCAAAACCAGGAGCTGCACTCTGATTGGCCTATTCAATTATCTAAGCCAAAGGCCATTAATAGGCACAGCAACTGTGAGGGAATTTTTTTTCTCACACTCACAGAGGAATTCTGGTTGATAAAATTGCTTGGATCTCTTCCCAGTTGGAGGCCAAGCATGGTGTGGATCCTATGGAGAAGGCTGGGGAAAGGACTTTTGCAGTAATTTAGGAACAGTTTGATCCGGTTGATCCCAAGGATGTCGACAAAGTCCATGGGATGTAGTTGTGACCACCTGTGAACTAGATCCATGCCCCCTTGTTAATGACATGGTTGTTAAATGAATCTACTTTCCCCATTGACCTGGCTTGTTGGAAGGTCAGAAAAGAGGACCCTGGGACACTGCAACGGTCATAAATATGAGCCAGTTGCCAAGGGCCCAAATTTTGACCACATGCCCATGGGAATTCTGCAATGGTCATAAGTGTGAAAAACAGTCATAAGTCACTTTTTTCAGGGCCCTTGTAACTTTGAACGAGAATGGCCTGTATAATGTCACATACGGTTTTTAAATTCCTTCTGCGTTTAATTTTTTATATTGATTGTATAGTTTTTGGGTTTTGGTTTATTTAGATCAATAGGCCAATTTTAAATAGCACATTTTCTCCTTTTATTTCCTTTTATTTTCTGCAATGCTGCACAAACAGCCAGAGGGAAGCAGAATGAATCACTTTGTCACAAGGCCACATGGTGCAATGACAGAAGCGGCCACCATATTCCAAGGGACCACAACTGAATGAGGCCACAAGTGGCTGCTCCCAAAATCATGCTAAGCGAATCTGTCCCAACATTGATGAAGAACATCATTTTTATGCTTGATACACCGGTGAACATTGTCAATGTGCAGTCTAGGACAATTGCCTACATCCACTTCATCCCAGCCCCCTCACCCTAGCTGACCCATGGCATTCACCCCTCCCTAGCTGCAATGGTTGACGCTCCCCTCTTTGCAAACTGGATACCCCAGGCTGTGGCAGGAGGGATCACAATTGCCTTTTGACTCCCTTCGAGCTGCCCCACTTTGGTTCAATGCAAAGGGTGAGCACATGGGCCAGACACCTTCTGTTCTCACCATGCAGCAGCCAATCCAGTGCTTCGGTTTGCTGATCAATTCCATGGCCTGAGGTGTGCAGTTTGCAAAGAGGGGCCCACAAGCTGTAGCCTGCTGTCAATGCAGGGAGGGGAAAAAATTCAATCTCTTCTAGAGTGACAGAGCCTTTAATTTAGGAAGCATCACCTATGGCTCTCCAGTTGGGACCACTGGTTGCATAATGCCTTTGCTGGCCTTGCTGGTGGACAGAATGTCAGCTGTCCCGCTTAGACATTTAGGAAAGAAAAATCCTTGACTCTCTTTGTAGAGTTGGGTATACTTTTTCTAAAAGTCAAGTGGTTACAGCATAAGCAAAGCCAGATCTGAAGATTCCTGTATAAACCATGTGATTTAACCTACTCCCAGGCCCTCCCCCATATGTCATCTTGTTAGTGTCCAATGAGGTTAAAATTAGTCGTCCTGTTTTCTAAAGTTTGATGCTTATTTGGTGGCCCTTTGCATTCTGTTCCCGTGCCTCTGTCCTTGGATTGTTCAGTCATTGTCTCTGATTGCCTGTTATGTTTCCTGTCATTCTCCCCTCTCATCCTTTATGGCAGATATGACCTAGAGCCTCTTACTGTCTGCAACTCACATGGCCCCGATCCCTCTTTGCTGAGAGTGATTCTCATGTGGGAGGCGATGAAAAAAATGGGGAATGGGCCCCAATTCCAGGAGTCAGTAGAGGAGGAGGAGAAGGTTAGTGCAATGGGAAAGATCTTCTGGGAATGGTCTGGGAACAGTTGAGACACGCAGGGCTAATTGTCCCGTGTTGCAAATCTGCCGAGGCAATTTGTACTACAGTGAATCAGCCAGGGTGAGGCAGCGAGAGAGGGTGGCTGGGGAGAATCAGTTGGGGGGTTGATAGGAGGGGATACCAGGGAGGGACTGATGGGGAGGGATGGCCATGATGGGTTAGCTGAAATGGGGAGGCTGGGATGAGGTGGCCGGGGCAAGGCGACTGCAGCCAATTGTCCCATTTCCATCAATATGATGTGTTGCAAAGTTGCTATTTCATCATTGTTGCTAAATAAGCACTATCTGTAATGTTTATATAGCTATTACAACTGCTTAAACCTTCAGGCTTCAAATGCAGGACCAAAATCAATAATCAATTCTCACAGCAGTATTGCTTGTTAAGAGTGTGCCCAGAGTAAATTTTCTCCAGAGAATAGTGGGAGGAACCCTTGAAGACCAAAGATTGCACTCATGTTATACAATTCAAAAAGAAGGAGAAGATGATTTATGTATAAGAAATAGATGGTGTAATCATATATATTCATAATTAACAAACTATCAATTATGTTGTCATTCTTCTAGAATGATTCCTGTGGAGACCTTTGCACATAGATCTCATAGAATAGCATAGTTTACCAGGGAAGTCCATGAGATGAAATGTCACAAGAGATGATTAACATACTCCATACAATTATGACATTCTTTGCTCATTCCTCTCAGGGAAATTCTGCCCAACATTGATGAGGCAGAACTGCAGATCTGGATGTGAGGAAGATTTAAACTCTGCTATTTCAAAAACAATTGAGTAGTGGTAGGGAAGTTCCATAAAGCCTCAAACATCGAAGGAAACAGCCATATATGTTTAGAAACACTGATATTGAACCCAAACCTTTAAAACACTACCTTAAAAATAAACTACATAAACTAAGGAACAAAATAAGAAAATTTCCTCCTTGAAATAATAAACACATCTTTTTTTTCCAGTTTAACATTTTTTATTAGGTTATAAGATAAAAAAGAAAAGACAAAAGTAAATAGGAAGGCAGAGTGTATTGAGGGGGAAACAGGGAGAGAAAAGTGAGGAGAAATTGGGGAAAAGAAAAGAAGAAACATTGACTTCTGACTCGCTCTGTTGCAGTAAAAAAAACAAAGCATTAACATCAAACCAAAACTTTTTGTCTTCCCATAGTAATATAAACTATCCATTTCTATAAAAACATATCCATCTAATCGGTAAAGCCCAAAATCAAAGTTTCATTTTTATTCACCTCAAGCACAAAGTTCAGAAGTTGTCTCCATGTGGAAACAAAGGATATTTATAATCTTTCCTTTAACCAAAATGATCAATTTTGCCACTTCTGCCAACTCCATCAGCTTCGGTAGCCATTCGTCCATTAGCGTCCTTCCATTTTTGTGCGTATAATAGTTTTGCTGCTGTCAACATATATAAGATCAAAATTTTTCTCCAAATCTTTTTCCATTAAACCCAAAGGAAGTTTCTGGTTTCATTTTTATTTTCGTTTTAATAATATTCTGTATTATAGTATGAATCTTACTCTAAAATTTCTTAACACATGTCCACTACAAAAGGTAAGAAATTCCTTCTTTCCTTTACAAATTCATTTGAAATGCCTTTATGCATTCTGCATAACTTATCCGGTGTTAAATGCCAGCGATACATGATCTTATAAAATTTTTGTTTTTAATTACAGTTTAGTGTAAATTTTAAACCTGGAAATGAATAATTTCCTTTGAAAATATCCCCAAGAAATATGAGGGGGAAGAATACTGGAACTATTTGCTAGTTGCGGAATAAGCACATTCACACACACACACACACACACACACACGTGTGTGTGTGTCTTCTTAAGTTTTCGCGGGTGTGTATATGTAAAAAATTAAAATCTCTGGTGTTTTCCCACGTCATGTTTTTTGGCAATGCATTGGTCCTTGTCCTTGTTGGGAAATTGGTCTTCTAGGCAGGGTTCACAGTGAGCTGCATCTGAAATCAAGAGTGTTTGGCTTAGAATTTCAGGGGTTATCTGCCATATGCATTATTCCTCCTACAGAGGTGATATGACTTCCGCTTTCTGCTGTTGGCCTATCCATAAAGGGGAGTGATGAAAGGTCTCCCTGTACAAGTTATGGGGCATCAAAAATGGCAAACCATCCTCCATTTATGATGATCCTGGGGATAGATTAGCCAGAGACAAAGATTTGTTCAGGTCCAGCTATACATTCACTGTGCGCTTCCATGACTGATGAGGCTTTCAATTTGAGATTCCTGCCTGTTTTTTCTCCTATTTTCTAATGGAACCCACAGAAGAACAATATATCTGTTATCCAGAAAGGCTGCTGTTTTGTTTGTGTGTATATCATCCCTGTCTTAAACTCTCTGCTTTGTTCCTCAAATCTGTTCATTCAGACGTTTTTTACTCTCCCCTGCTCTATCAAAGAGACATAGATAGTTGAATGTCCTCTTTCCCTGGTAGGTCTATTTCCTCAGAGTTGATAGTGCTGACAAAAGGAGCATATTCTGAATAATAAAAATTAAAGCTTGGTCCGCATACCCTACTTCCTCAGGATAGATTGGAAGGCGGTTTTTGCAATTAGATGTTAGAGTAGGAGTGGAAATGCAAATTGGAGATTCATAAATTCTGCCCTAAAGATATCCTGCATGGAACTTCTGAGGATCGGGAAAGGTGGCCTCTGTGGACAAGGCAATTTAGATCTGTAAACTGAAATGTTTTGCTGAAAGATATGAATTCATGTCACTCTTATCAAAAATGATAACAATAACAAGAACATGACTTAATGAATGTCTTCTATGATCCTGGAAGATGAACATTTAAAGTCTGCTCTACCTGTCTGGTTAGAAAAGGTCCCTTCTGGACAAGCATCACATTGGTAGCAGCAAACCTGCTTTCCCTCTGGAACTCTTTTCCTCTCTCCTGCATGGCACCTCTTCCTTTCACACCTGGCAAAGGGCACCTTCTGAAAGAGAAAAGAGAAACCCTTGAGATGTCCTAAGCAATGAACCAACTGCATTCATTGTTTTCCCCATTCCTATTTCTCTTCCTTGTTCCTACTTCTGTGTTCAGAATCTCTTCTAAAGAAATAGTTTGCCACCGTCTATCAGAAATGAAGAACAGCCCTGAGTTAATCAGACCAGTGGCATTCCTGACACCCCCATGGACGTGGGAGATTGGATCTGGAATCTCAGCCTGCAGAGGAAGGTTTATGATGGGACGAGAACATTTCTAAAAGAAAGAACCATGAGGATACACCTGAGCATAACTGGTCCATAGACATCACTGTTGCTTGCTCTAATTGCATCCTACGTTTCAAGCAGATGTTGTTCCCAAGCCTAACCCTTTGTGGAATGACACAAATCAGACCTCAAACGTGTTACACGCAAAGCAGATTTTTCACCAAATGACTGTCGTGATTTCTGACTCAATTGATTATTTTTCAACTTAGGAAGATATTCTGCATCTCAAGAAGAGAATGAATCTTTCCCTGCACTTACAATTTTACCTTACATCTCACCTCTGTGCCCCAGATGATTCCATCAGATTTAATGGTGAAATCTTGGCCTGGGGGAGCCTCAGGATTTACTTGCCCAACCTTCATGGGGACAAAAGATTGATTGGGGAGGAAAACCCAGTTGAGAAGATCATAACGAGCAGATCCCAGTCCATCTTCTGAGAAGAAGATTTCATCTCCAGCACTGTTGTTGAACTGCACATTGCTCAAATAGGGAAGAATCTGAAATAAAAGAGACCTTTAGAAATAGGAGTATGTGGGCTAGAGCTACAAATCAGACATTGTGGTCTTCTTGTCATTCACAGAGCAGATGGAGTCATGGGGCAGCTGTGTAGGTGACCTACATGAAAGTGACCCCTGCACACAAGATGGCTTTTGGCTTTTGCCCTAGTTGGGTCAGGTCATATGAGGAATACTTGGGAATAGTGGCACAAGGCAGAAATGTAACTTTTTTTTTTAATTTGATTTATATGCCGCCCTTCTCTGGAGACTCAGGGCGGCTTACAATGCACTAAGCAATAGCCTTCATTCTTTTGTATATTTATACAAAGTCAGCTTATTGCCCCCACAATTAACTGCATTTTTGGGGGCAAAACCTCAAAATTTCTGTTGCTGTACCCTGAGGGTAGTAATTGTCATCCAGGTGTCTCTTTTGGTCTTTTGAGGTGCTGCTCCCCAAATTGCCAGGTCTGAAATTCTTTTCCTGAAGATTCATTCACAGGACCAGTTGGGATAGTTACTATTGTACCAGCCTCCCTGCTGCCTAGCAACCTCCATGTCTGAGCCTCTGGAGGGCATTTCTCAGTTGACTGTGGATGGCTTTCCCCTCCCCTCCCAGCCACTCCTGCCCTTGCCCGGCTCTCCTTAGGCCATTTTGGCAGCTCAGTGCTCTTCTTACTGCCCCCCTCCCCCATTCCAGCAAGCGACATCGGTGCAGGCAAGACCCCAAGGGAGCTCTGACAAGGCACTCAGAGGGAGGGGATGGAGTTATAAACAGGTGGCCAAGCTAAGTGCCTGAAGGAGTCCAGGTGCCTCAGTGGCTGGTGAGTGAGGCCTTAGCTGGGCTGCTCAGCAGACAATGGGCTTTGCAGGCCAATCTAGCACCTGGAGCCAGTTCTGCCCTGAGGAGGCTGGGGGTGTCATTGGGGCTCCTGCAAAGAGGGGCTCAGGCTTGGTCCCTGTGCAACGCCATGATACACGAGCTGCTGCGGGCACTGAGTGGCTACCCGGGCAGCCTCTTCATGGGCGGTGGCTTGCAGGTGGGCCCTCCCTCTCTCCATGGGCCCAGCTCAGCACCCTTCCTTTTCCTCCCCCTCCCCCACAGATGTCTCCAGAGCTGCCACCATTGCTGCACCCAAGTGAGGCTGCTCACCTGACTTGTGTCTGCTGCCTGGGCATGCTCTACATCCGCCTGCATGAGTTCATAGATCGTTTATCCAAGCATGCCTTGTCACTGCTGCTGCTGCCCATCGCCATGCCATAGGTTCACCCTTCTAGGCCTGCATGATGGACTGTGGCACTGGTTGAGCCCAGAGACACAAAGAGCAAGAGGGAGAAATGGGCAGCTGGGCATGTGGTTGACAATTGGCTTCCAGCACTGGAGAGAGTGAGGAAGGGAAGTGGCTGGGCTGCCACTTCCTTTGAGTGAGTCACATGCAGTGAGACAAGGCTCCTCTTGCCATTTCTTCCCCCCTTGCTGGGCATGGCAGGGCTTTCTGACCCCCATGTAGCCACCATCCACCTTTATTGATGAAATTTGGGGGTGGCAGATGAGGAGGACTGGGGCAAGGGAGAAAGAGTATTCCTAACTCCCAAGCTGACTGGCTTCTTCCCAGTAACTCTTTCTCTGCTTTTTGGGGTCGGCAGCCAAAGACAAGGTTTTTGTGGGCTGAAGAACTTGCCCCGCCACCACCCAGATGCCCTCACTTCCCCCAAACATTTCTTTGCCTACTTGATTTCCAGCTCCATCACATTTCTCGTCATCGTGTGCATGGAAACAATAGTTTGTGGGACTAAAGAAAACAAAAGTTCAATAAATCAATTCCATCTTCTCACGAAAAAAGATCTCATGAAGTTGGAATTGATTGAGTAATTTTTTTTAGTCTCACAAACTTGTTTCTCTGCACACAATGGTGAGAAACGCAAGAGAGAAATGCGACAGAGCTGGAAATCAGGGAGGCAAAGAAATGATTGGGAGAAGCGAGGGCATCTGGGTGGTGGTGGGTGGGGCAAGCTCTGTGGCCCTGGGCTGCAATGGAGAAACAGGAAAGGGAGTGTCCAGAGTGAGGGAAGGAGGCCTCTTTCACTGCTCCTCTCCTCCCCTTGTGCCAGACGCTCCATTTCCCATTTCTCCATTGCAGTGCAGTGCCCGGAACCCTTTGATAGTGGGGTGGGGGGATTTAACAACCGGTTCACCCAGGGTCAGGTTGGCTTCTCACAAGATGCTCAGGATGGGCCATGCCTCCCATGGGATGGGCCATGTCTCTAATGACAGCCAACGTGACCCTGGACAAACCAGTTGTTAAATGATTTGAATCCTACCACAGATCAAGAGACGTCTAGAGCTCTGCTGAAGAAACCTGAGGAATGAATCTGGTGGAACAAGAGCTAGAGCAGGGATGTCAAACTCCATTTCATTGAGAGTTGGATCAGAATTGTTTATTGCTTCAGGGGGGCAGGGGGGACATGGCTGGGTGGTTGCAGTTGCCTGTGTGGGCATGGCCAAGGTAGGCATGGCCATCTTGACATTCCTCACACCGGGGGGTGGGGGGTGGGACCAGAGAGCATGCCAGACACTCGTCCTCCAGAGCAGCCTCACTGGCCATCTTGGGCCATGGGGGGCAGCCCTGGATGGCAGCATGGGCTGCCTGGGGTCCTGGGCAGCAGGAACCTGACCCTTGAGCTCCAAGGACACTGGGAGTCTGCAGCCCAGCCACACTTCCCCAGTTGTATGCCTGGGTCTACTTGCCTCTTGCTCCAGGCTGCTGCTGTTCTGCTGACTCTCCTTGCCTGGGCTGGGCTTCCTGGGCTGGTGGGGGTGGTGAGGGACAGTGGGGCTCCTGATGGAGGGGGCTGTTCCTGCTGGTGTTGCTGCTGCAAGGTGAGGCAGGGGTCGAGGCATGGCTTGCCTAGCTGTGGGGCTCCAAGATATGTGGGTTCAGGGTGTGGTGAGTCAGCTCTGGGCCTTGGAGAGGCAGAATGGGGAGGGAAGTCCCAGCTTTCTGTTGGGGATGGGGGCTTCTGCTCTTTCCATAAACTGGGGCCATTGCAGGTGGGGTGGTGGGTGGGAGGCTCATGCCAAGTGTCTAGCGGAGGTGGAGGAGGTTTGGATGGTGTGGGCTGAGACTCATGGTGACTGGACAGGTGGTCCCAGCACTCAGACCCACCTGCCCAGAATGGGCTGTGGAGCCACAGTGTGCACCAGTGGGCTGCAGCTTCTACAAAACACCATTGGCTCCAGCGTGCTTGCCAACTCCTATGTGTGCATTTTTTTTAAATTTTGATTTGATTTTTGAGAGGCAGAGTTGGGAGGGAAGTCCCAGCTTCCTGTTGGGGATGGGGGCTTCTGCTCTTTCCATAAACTGGGGCCATTGCAGGTGGGGTGGTGGGTGGGAGGCTCATGCCAAATGTCCAGCGGAGGTGGAGGAGGTTTGGACGGTGTGGGCTGAGACCCATGGTGGCAGCATAAGGACCAGGTGGAAGCAGATGCATGGTGGGGGGGATGAGATTTGGCCTTCAAAGTGGTCATACAGCTGCCTGCCCCATCCCAGCTTTGATGATCATGTGCAAGCAAAAACAAATGGTGGATCAGAGTGGATGGGTGAGTGGGTGGCTGCCAGTGCGTTCAGCAGGCTGGATCACATGCCTGACCCCCACATCTCTACCTCCACCTGCTGCTTGGAGGGCTGGCCCAGTGGTCCCAGCACTCAGACCCACCTGCACAGAATGGGCTGTGGAGCCACAGTGTGCACCAGTGGGCTGCAGCTTCTACAAAACACCATTGGCTCCAGCGTGCTTGCCAACTCCTATGTGTGCATTGGGGTGGGATGGGCCTTGTGTTCGACATATCTGAGCTAGAGCTTCTAGAAAATGATATATGCATAAGGAATAGATGATGTAAGTACCTATTCATAATTAACAAACTATCAATTATGTTGCTACTCTTCTACTTTTCAGCAGAGAAATATTCTCCCAATGAAGAAGTATGTCAGTTACGTTGCCATAGAAATTTTTGATAAAGCTCATTGAAAACCGGAAAATTCAAGTCTGATACTTCATGGGCCAATTAGCATCCATTCCTCCATTGTTTCTATTTCTCATACGAGAGGTCATTTTATGGAAAGGGAGATGTTATTAAAAATAATTGAATACTGGTAGAGATCTCTATAAAGCCTCAGCCATCTAAGGAAACAACCATACATGCTTAAAAGCACTGATATCAACCCTTTAAATCACTACCTTAAAAATAATTAAATTAAAAAGAATAGAATGTGAAATGTCCTCCTTGAAATAATGAACACATCTTTAATGAACAGTTTTCCATCCACATCGGGCACTGGACAACACAAGGATTCTTTGAAGGCATGATAAATAAAAGGCTGGGTGATTGTTGCTGACCACAGTTAAATTCTAACCAGTTGCAGCATCTGATAAGGAATTTTTAATGGAGAAATACCTCCTTTATGCCATCATCTTTTAGAAATCATCACACTCACATCTCAAAGATGAATATAAATGAGACCGATCCTTGCATTAGTTAGAAATTCTTGTTTCTTACTATATTTTCTCTACAATTCAGATCTGGCCTCAGCAGAATAATGTAGCATTTGGGGAAAAAAATACAAGCCAAGAGAGCAGCTCCAGAGGCCAAAATGGAGAAGATCTCCACAGCCACCATGGACTTCCCTTTGGTGCTCAGGTAGGTAGGGAGGAAGGAGATCCAAACACTGCAAAAGACCAGCATGCTGAAAGTAATGAACTTGGCTTCATTAAAACTATCAGGCAATTTCCTAGCCAGAAAGGCCACTGAGAAACTGACAAAGGCCAAAAGTCCTAGGTAAGAGAGGACAATATAAAACATTACAGTTGAGCCTTGTTTACATTCCAAGATAATCTCTCCAAACAAGGACTGAAAGTCACAGCTGGGAAATGGAGGAGAGGTTATCAGCCAAGTGGCACAAAGAAGGGCTTGGAGCAAGGGACAGGCTATGACAATGGAGTTGGTCAGTGGTTTTCCTAAGAGTTTCCTTGTCCTGTTCCCTGGCTTGGTGGCCATGAAGGCCAGAACCACCATGACAGTTTTTGCCAACACAGAGGAAACTGCAAGGGCAAAGAGAATGGCAAAGGCAGATTGTTGTAAGAGACAGGTGATCTTCTCTGGTTGACCAATGAAGAGGAAGGAGCAAAGGAAGCAGAGCAGGAGGGAAACCAGGATGATGTAGGTGAGATCTCGGTTGTTGGCCTTGACAATTGGTGTGTCATGATGTTTATAGAAAATCACCAGGACTGCAGAAGTGATCACAGAAAGAAAAAGAGCAAGAAAAACTAAAATGTATCCCAGGGTGTCTTGATAGGCAAGGAAGTTGATCTTCTTGGCAATGCAGTGGTCCTTTTCCTTGTTGGGAAATTGGTCTTCTGGGCAGGGGTCACAGCGAGCTGCATCTGAAATCAAAAGTCTTTGTCTAAGGATTTCTTGAACAACTACCATGCACATTATCCCTCCCGCATAAATGATATGAGTATTGCCTATCTGCTGTTGACCTACCTACAAAGGGAGTAATGAAACAATCCCCTATACTATTTATGGGGCATCAAAAAGAGCAAATCATCCTTCATTTATGATGATTCTGGGAATAGATAAGCCAGAGACAAGAATTTATTCAGTTCTAGCTATCCATTCACTATGTACTTCCATGACTAATGTGGCTTTCAGTCTGAGATTCCTGCCTGTTTTTCCGCCATTTTATAATCGAACACAAAGAAGAACAGCAGATCCGTTATCCAGAAATGTTGCTGTTTTGTTTTGAGTACATTATTCCTACCTTAACATCTCTGCTTTGTACTTTAAATCTGTTCATTCCTGACTTCCGGTTGTACTTCTTGTGCCTTCGGAAGCCTGATCTGTGAGCTCCGTGGTCAGCTCTGACCTCTCATTATTGGAGGGGTCAAATCGGGACCACAGCCACCCTGGAGGGGTGGTGAAGCAAAGGGGGACAGCTTAGCAGGTAGAGGGGAGTCGTGTCTCCCTTCCCTGACTAGGAAAGCCCACTCCGCCAACGACAGGGAGCAACGGCAGCAAACATGGCTGCCTGAAGCTGAAGACAACCTTAATACCCAGGACTGAGCAGGAGCAGAGAAAGTGAGTGGCTTGTGAACTGGGCAAAAGAATAATTTTCTTTCAAAATATCCCCAAGAAATATGAGGGGGAAGAATACTGGAACTATTTGCTAGCTGCGGAATAAGCACACTTATTTATATATATAAAAGCTATAATATTTAAGAAGAAAACTTTTTAAAGAAAACTAAGTTTAAAAATTGAACTCTCAAAGTGAAGATGTGAGATTGAAAAGGTATTTTTTAAATAATATATATACTGGAATTTGATCTGGAAATTGTTTATATTTTATGACTATCAAATTTTATTATTATTTGTTCGCCCACCTATTGGATTTACAATCTAAAATAATTAAAATTGGATAATCAGCACTATGCAGAGAGGCAATACCAAGCTGAATCATGAGCGCCATCTGCTGCTAAGAGGAGAACTGTGCATCTATGGGAATTTTTATCTTTGTTGGATTATAGGGAGTTAGTTCAAATTT
This sequence comes from Arizona elegans, assembly GCA_022577455.1. Classification (NCBI taxonomy): domain Eukaryota; kingdom Metazoa; phylum Chordata; class Lepidosauria; order Squamata; family Colubridae; genus Arizona; species Arizona elegans. The sequence goes on from JAKOOJ010000018.1 coordinate 14,886,539, forward strand.
ACTTTAAACTTCAAAATACAAAACTTTTGAAGAAATAAAAGTGATTGGAAGGGACGTGGATAATCCCTGGTTTTTTTTAAAAAAATTGGACTGACTGTAAAATGGAAATAAGTTGATATAATGATATGGAGCTGACATACCAAGACATGAAGGATTTTACAAAAGAACAACATAAGGAGTTGAAGCTTCATGCGCAGAAGCATTTTGATGACATCGGGGTCAGTGGGCAGAGCCTCCCACCGGTTTTACTACCAGTTCTATAGAACCGGTGTGAACCGGGAGCAACCCACTACTGGTAGTAACATAATGAATATGAGAAATGAATGATTGGAGATAATATATATATATATATATATATATATATATATATATATATATATATATATATATATATATATATATTAAAAATGTAATTATTAACAAAAAGCTAGAGAAAGATCATGATTGATATATTGGAATATTGAATAATGAAAAAAGGAAAATCTTTGATTATTAGAATGATAGGGGTAAGGGGAAAAAAGAGGGCTAAAATAGAAGTAGAAATATGAGGGGGAAAATAGTAGAAACAGATATTAAGATGATATGAAGTATGATAGAATTATGAGAAGGTTTAGAGTTGAAAGTTGACAGTAGAAACTATGTTAGTAAAATTAAAAATGAAAATGGGCTGTAATTATTAAGAATAATATTGTTATGATTATTTATATTGAAATGTATGAAACCCAGGAATCAAACCATTCAAAAAATGAGATGTATAAAACCCTCCCCTTCTCTGGGGGAGGGTTTCTTGCCGTCCACCTTGAAAGAGGTGGTGGTGAGGCCCCTTCTCAAGAAGCCTTCTCTGGACCCAGCTGTTTTGGCAAATTACCATCCTGTCTCCAACCTTCGCTTTATTGCGAAGGTTGTTGAGAGTGTGGTTGTGCAACAGCTCCCGCAGTACTTGGATGAAACCGTCTATCTAGATCTGTGCCAGTCCGGCTTCGGGCCTGGGTACAGCGCAGAAACGGCATTGGTCGCGTTGGTTGAACAGGGGTTGCTCCTCTTTTCTGGTCCTATTAGACCTCTCAGCGGCTTTTGATACCATCGACCATGGTATCATGCTGCACTGGCTGGAGAGATTGTGGGTGAGAGGCACCGTCTTGCGTGTCTGGATGGGGAGCAACAGGCTTCGACTCAACCCTTCGAAGACCGAGTGGCTGTGGATACCGGCATCCTGATATAGCCAGCTGATGTCATCGCTGGCTATTGGGGGCAAGTCATTGAAACCCAAAGAGGGGGCTCGTAACTTGGGCGTCCTTCTAGATACACGGCTGTCTTTAGAAGAGCATATGACGGCCATGGCCAAGGGGGCTTTTTATCAGGTTCGCCTGATATGCCAATTACGTCCCTTTCTGGATCGGGATTCCTTATGCACAGTCACTCACGCTCTCGTCACTTCCCACCTGGACTACTGTAACACTCTCTACATGGGGCTCCCCTTGAGGAGCACCCGGAGGCTCCAACTGGTCCAGAATGCGGCCGCGCGGGTGATTACGGGAGCAACATGGTGCTCCCATATAACACCTCTCCTGCACGAGCTGCACTGGCTCCCGGTGGACTTCCGGGTGCACTTCAAGGTGTTGGTTCTCACCCTTAAAGTGCTCCATGGCTTAGGACCAGGGAATTTACAAGACCACCTTCTGCTACCGATAACCTCCCAGCGGCCAATACGCTCTCACAGAGAGGGCCTCCTCAGGGTGCCGTCAGTCAAGCAATGTCAGCTGGCAGCCCCCAGGGCGAAAGCCTTCTCTGTGGGGGCACCCGCCCTCTGGAATGAGCTTCCTCCTGGAATACGATTGATCCTGGATCTCCGCACTTTCCGTAAGGCCCTGAAGATGTTTTTATTTCAGCAAGCTGGCCTAGTCTAATTAGGTTTTTTATGGGTTACTTTTAATTGTATAGCTTTGGGGTTTTAAATTGGGGGCCGATTGATTTAATTTATTATAGCTATCTTAACTTTAATATTGTATGTATTTTAATTTCGGCTGTTCACCACCCTCAGTCCCTAGGGGGAGAAGGGAGGTATATAATTTTCAAATATAAATAAATAAATAAATAAATAAATAAATAAATAAATAAATAAATAAATAAATAAATATAAAAAACTTTTTAAAAATCTGTTCATTCCTCCCTTTCTGCCCTATCGAATAGACATAAATAGATGGAATTCCTCTTTCTCTGGCAGGTCTATTTCCTCAGAGGTTATTATTATTATTATTATTATTATTATTATTATTATTATTATTATTATTATTATTTATTAAATTTGTATACTGCCCTACTCCCGAAGGACTCAGGGCGGTGAACAGCCAGATAAAATACATATAATACAACTTCCGGTTGGTGAATCCCAGCGATATGGCGCTGTGACAGCGACCGCTGCTTGCAGCACCACTTTTTTGTTGCGTTTTGGGGTCCCTTCGAGGCGTGGGAGCTCAGAGAGCTCCGCGGACGATACCGGGGTGTCAGCAGGCAGAGCGGTGAGGAGCAAGCACTCTCTGCTGGACCGACTACCGCTGTCAAACTAACGCGGTGCGTCTGCTTTAAATGGCAGACTTGAAGCTGTGATAGCCAACAAAAGACAGGAAGCAAGAAGATTTCGGTGAAGTTGGTGCCTATGATCATTCGTACTACTCTCCCCTGAACACGCTCGGAGTGAGTTCAATTGGATTGCGCTGGCTGCGTCAGATAAGAAGGATCCTGGAAGGAATTGGCGGCGATTGTGAGGTTGGAGGAGATTGGTGGGAGACGAGATCGCAGACGTGCCGGTGAGATTGAGGACACTTTTAGAAAGGGAGACGGAGCCTTCAGTGGATTGGATTGATACTTTGTTTTGAGCAAACAAACTTCGAAAGTTAAGAGTGTGGAATAGACTAATTGAATAAAGGAACTGGATTTTGGAAGTGCGGTAGCTGTCAGGACTAATAATAAGACTGTCTTGAGCTGAGAGATTGAGAAGGAGCACTTGGGGAAGATAACATGGCTGATGAAATCTGAATGACAATGCAAATGGAGAGTGATTGAACTTAAGAGCAACGCGAAGCAGATCATACAGCAAAGCGTGCCTGCTGCATCACTGTAAAAGAACTTTTTCATATTTTTGGTTGCTTTTCCCTTTTGCTCTTTTATGACTGAGAGAAGTTATTGAGTAATTAATTAATCAACGAGTTGGGCAAATAACAACAACAAAAAAAACATTAGAAAATTTATATATCTACAAGTATATATCTATATTAATATTATATACATTACATATTTCATTTTAGATAATATAAATTAATTGTGAACTTATTTAAAATTAATTAAGTACTTTTTAGATCTTTTTATTAAGGAATTTATATATGCTATAATCTTATATATTTTATAATTGGATTTTTCCTTCTCTTCTCCTCCTTTCTCCTTCTTTCAATTATTGATTCTTAATTTTGATCAGATTTTTATAACTTAAAATATTGAATATTGAGATTGCATAATTAATTATCTATATGTGTACTTAGATTGCTCAAGATATATTAGAAAGTCATCAGTGCTTAAGTGTTAAATAAGGATAGGTAAAGACAATTTGCTTAAGTAGTGGTAGCAGGTGAGAAGGTTATTCTAATCCTAAGAAATCTTGGTCTAGGATTGATATGATGTGGATAAGCAGAGATATAGGGTTAGATATTAAGTCAACAGAAATCATGCCCAACATTTGGGCAGACCATAATCCATTAGAGGTAAAATGGGAATGTACACACAAGAGAAGAAATACAAGATGGAGATTAAATAATCAATTTCTAAAGGACAAGCAAAATGTTGAGAAAGTAAAAAAAGAATTAAATTTATTTTTTGAAGTAAATGAAAAGGAAGTAACATCTCGAGGTATCATATGGGATACAATGAAAGCATACATAAGAGGACTAGCAATATCGTATAGTGCACATAGGAATAAGGAAAGAAGAGAGAGGCAGAAGGCATTGATAGAAGAATTAGGGAAAGCTGAGAGGGAATTACAACATAAACCAGATAATAAGGTTGTTAAAGAAAATTGGATGGTTATACGGCACAAATTAAACGTTATGGATCAAGAGGAATTGGCATACAAAATGAAACGAACCAAACAATATTATTTTGAAAATGCAAACAAACCAGGCAGGTGGCTGTCCTATAGGTTAAAAAAAGAAAAAGAGAAAGGCATAATTCATCAATTGGAAGACCCGGAAGGCCACCTTAACAATAAACAGGAAGATAAATTGGAGATTGCCCGAGAATATTATGCGGCTCTGTATGCGGAAGAACAAATTCCTAATGAAAAGGTGGTCCAATACTTGTCAAAAGAAAGTCTTCCAAAAATCGGGGAAGAGGATAAAGAAATACTTAATAAAGAAATAACGATGACAGAATTAAGGATGGTAATATCAAAACTTAAAAAAAACAAATCTCCAGGCCCAGATGGACTTCCAGGGGAATTTTACAAAAATTCGGATTTGGAGGAAATTTTGTTACCAAAGTTGTTAGAAATTTATAATGAGGCCCTAACAGAATCCAAAATTCCAGAATCATGGAGAGATGTGTATATTACTCTCCTCCAAAAAGAAGGAGAAGACCCAAAATTAATTAAAAATTATAGACCGATCTCCCTCCTGAATACGGACTACAAAATCTATATGGGTATTTTAGCAGGAAGGCTAAAAATAATTTTGAATAAATTAATACACAGTGATCAAAATGGATTCCTTCCTGGGAGGCAAATCAGGAATAATACAAGGATGATAATAGACATATTGGAATACTATGAGGAACACCCGAACCAAGAAATGGCATTGGTCTTTGTCGATGCCCAAAAGGCATTCGACAATCTTAATTGGCAATTTATGAAACAACAAATTATCCAAATGGAATTCGGATCAAATTTTGTCAATACGATATCCACAATCTATCAAAAACAAAAGGCTAACATATTACTGAATGGAGAATTAACTAAGGCTTTTCAAAGTAGAAAAGGGGTCCGACAAGGGTGCCCTCTATCCCCACTTCTATTTATCTTAGCACTAGAAGTATTCTTGAGAAAGATTAGGAACAATAATGAAATAAAGGGTTTGGCAATTAGAAAAGAGATATATAAGACACAGGCATTTGCAGATGATGTGGTATTTATCATGGAAGAACCATTAGAATCAGGCACTAAAATTTTGGAAGAATTGGGCAAGTATGGGGAGGTAGCAGGCCTTAAATTAAATAAATCCAAAACTAAATTATTAACAAAAAATATGACGGAGGTAAGGAAAAAAGTACTGGAAGAATCAATGGAGATCAAAACTGCCAAGAAGGTAAAATACCTGGGGGTCTGGATTTCATCAAGGTGCTCGGCCCTCAGAGAGGATAATTATTTACCATTGATTAGAAATATTAAACAGGATCTGGAAAAGTGGGGAAGACTACAGATATCATTATTAGGCAGAATCGCGGCAATAAAAATGAGCATATTACCCAAGTTATTGTATCTATTCCAAACGGTCCCTGTTAAATTAGATAAAAAAATTTTTTTGGAGTTCAATAGCATCATTAGGAAATTTATTTGGGAGGGAAAGAAACCAAGGATAGCAATTAGGAATTTACAGGACAAGAAGGAAAGAGGGGTTTTCGGATTACCTAAATGGGAGTTATATCAAAAAGCTGCAAACCTAGTATGGTTGAAAGAATGGGCAACCCTGAGAAATAAAAGACTGTTAACTTTAGAAGGGTATGATCTCCAGAAGGGTTGGCATGCATATCTCTGGGATACTGGGAAGAAGATAAAAACTTATTTCCATAGACATAAAATAAGGGAGATATTGATACAAATATGGGGAGAGATGAGACAGAAGCACTATAGGAAAATTCCGAGATGGCTTTCCACCATGGAGGCCATAATATATCCAAATATACTAGAAATGGGTAAAACGGTCAGATACAATGAATTATTAGATGGGGGAGGGAACCTTAAAACAAGAGAAGAATTGATGGAACAAGGTATTTCTATAGATTGGTGGCCATATAACCAAATTAAATCTAGATATAAAAAAGATAAGGAGGAATTTGGCATTGAAACGAGCATAAATGGATTTGACAAGATATGGATGGGTACGGACGACAAAATTCTAGCTAAATTGTATAATTACTTGTTGGAGTACGATATGGCAGAGGAAGTAGTTAAAGAACCGATGTTAGCATGGGCCAAAAATATAGGACAGAATATAAATCTGAACGAATGGGATTCAATATGGAATAATAATCTTAAAATGACAAAGGCGACGGCTTACAAGGAAAACCAATACAAGCTGTTTTATAGATGGCATATGGCCCCAGCTAGGATAGCGAAGATCTACCCCAATTCGAGCCCTAAATGTTGGAAATGTGACCATCAGCAGGGTACTTTTTACCATTGCTGGTGGACATGTAATCAGGCACAAAAATTCTGGAGGATGATATGGATGTGGATTAGAGAAATAATAAAAGAAAATTTTGATTTCGACCCAAAAGCCTTTCTCCTGGGAATTTTGAAAACTGAATATGCAAAAAAGAAAAAGTATTTAATTATACATATTCTGACAGCTGCTAGAATTTCCTTTGCCCAGTATTGGAAAGAAAAACAAATACCACCTCAAGAACATGTTATTGGAAAAATATTGGAGTGCGCCGAAATGAACAAATTGACTTCAGAAATTAATGACAGAGAAGATTCAGAATTTTATAGCGTGTGGGACATGTGGTACGAATGGATGGGGAAAAGAAATAAAGAAGGAAATAGAGATTAAATATTAACTAATTAACAAAATCTATATGAATAGCATTATATTTGGTCTTAGAGAGTTGAGCACCATTATCTTTGAAATTAAATCTAGCGTTAAGAAACAATATCAAATGAAAGACAAGTAATAATGCATGTAGATGTATATATGTATATAATTGCACCATTGAACCGAAAATGTACCGATTGTATCACTATATGTTATAATAAAAATCAAATTAAAAAAAAAATACATATAATACAAATGTTAAAAAGCATTAAAATACAATTAAATAATTTGGCCCAGAAAACAAAATTTAAAACACCCCAAATTCTTAAGACAAATTTAAAATTTAATTTTTTAAAAAAAGTTTAAAAGAGAGGTTAGGCCAGGCCGGCCTGCAGAAAAAGAAATGTTTTGATGGCACGGCGAAAAGCGCGCAGGTCCGGGATCCTCCATATCTCCGGGGGGAGCTCGTTCCAGATGGCGGGTGCCCCCACAGAGAAGGCTCTCCCCCTGGGGGCTGTCAGCCAACATTTTTTGGCCAACGGCAGGCCAGGGCAGTTTAGATCAATAGAAAGTTTCTATTGAAAAGTATCAGTGCATGTCAATTTTATCAAAAATGATCACAATAACAAAAATATATTGATTTTATGAATGTCTTCCTGGATTCTGGAAGATTTAAATTTGAAGTCTGCTCTACCTGTCTGATTAGAAATGGTCCCTTCTGGACAAGGGTCACAGTGGTAGCAGCAAACCTGCTTGCCCTCTGGAACTCTTCTCCTCTCTCCTGCATGGCACCTCTTCCTTCCACACCTGGCAATGGGGATGGTCTAAAAGATAAGTATTTGTAATTACTTAAGGAACGAACCTGCTGCATTCATTCTTTTCCCCATTCCTACTTCTATGTTCAGATTCTCTTCTAAAGAGGTACAGTGCCACTGTCTATCAGAAATATGGAACAGCTCCTGAGGGATTCAGGCCACTGGCATTCCTGAGACATCAATAGATGCTGGAGATTGGAACTGGGGTTCCATCATGAGGAGGAAGGCTTGTGACTCAACCGCAGCATTTCTAAAAGAAAGAACCATGAGGATACAACTGAGTTCCATGGAAATCACTGTTTCTTCCTATAATTGCACCCTCCATTTCAAGCAGATGTTGATCCCAAGGCTAACCCTTTGTGGAATGACACAAATCAGACCTCAAAGCAGATTTTTCACCAAATGACTGCCATGATTTCTGACTTAACTGAATATTTTTCAATTGAGAAAGATGTTCTGCATCACAAGAAGAGAATGAATCTTTCTGTGAACTTACAACATTTCCTTGCAGCTCACCTTTGTGGCCCAGACAATGCCATCAGATTTAATGGTGAAATCGTGGCCTGGGGGAGCCTCAGGATTTACTTGCCCAATCTTCATGGGGACAAAAGATTGATTGGGGAAGAGAACCCAGTTGATAAGATCATAACGAGCAGATCCCAGTCCATCTTCTGAGAAGGAAACTTCCTCTCCAGCACTGTTGTTGAACTGCACATTCCTCAAATAAGGAAGAATCTGAAAACAAGGAGACCTTCAGAAATAGGAGTATTGGGCCTAGAGCTACAAATGGAACATCATAGTTCCACCTCTTGGTGGCGATCTGAAGAATTGGGTGTATTTTACTCTGAAACTAAGTTTTAGCTTTATCACTGGGCATGGTTTCCAACTCCAATTTCATTAAAACACAAGAATTTTAGTTCCACAATCTAAATTTAATTTTAGGATTTTCCTCTTGTATACTTCGCTACGTGCACTTTCAAATAGTTCCAAGGACTTGTTGACTGATTAATGAATGTTTGAAATAAATAAATCATTTCTATCAGAACTATGGAAAATTCCACTGATTTTCTCTAACTCATTGATAAAGGCAGCAGAAGCCAGGAAACGGTCTTGATCTACTGGGCCATGTGGAAGGAAGCATCTGACCTGGTTGGTCACTTCACTATTCAGAGAGGTCCAACATTTTAGCCTTTGATGCAGAAAATTCTGATGAATTTCAGATCAGGAACCCATTAGGACCCCTTTGAATCTTGCTCTGTGCTGTGGTTGTCATAGAAACAGAATCCTATTATTGGAAGGGACATTGGAGGTCTTCTAGCCCAACCCTCTGCTCAAGCAACAGACCCTCTACAGTTTTAGACATGTGGCCATCCTGTCTCTTCTTAAATGGCGCCAGCAATGGGGCACCTATGATTTGTAAAGGTAAACCCTTCCTTAAGAAATTTCTCCTTAGTTCTAGGTTGCTTCTCTCCTTGGTTAGTTTCTATCTGTGCACTGAGTCAAAACACCCAGAAATTACCTGCCATGACTGGACATTTGAGATCCTCTTTCCAAGCCTCATTGTGGTCGGTCGAACTCTGGATCCATCCACTGCATGCAAAGCATGTGCCAGAGCATAAACAGCATTGTAGATATTGTAACTGTCACCTGTCATTCTTGTTTCAAAAATGTAATTTTGCAGATTCTGCAGATTCTCTTTTCCTGTACATTGTTTTTCCCCCTTTGGAGGGATCTTTCCTGATTTATGGATCTTGCAACCAAAGACCTTTTCCCACCATTGAGGGAGAAAGACATCTCCTTGGGGGTTCAAGGGGTCTAAAGACAGGAGGAAGTGGCTGAATTCAGAGACATTCCCAGGGTGGTCCCTAAAATGCAAGACCCCATGATGAAGCTTTACATATTGCAATGTTTCTTCAGATTCTCCCGTGCCAAGTTTCCAATGGGAAGTGAAGATATAAACTTTCTTAGATGATAGTTTCATATTGTTTTCAAAAGAATACATCATCACTATTACAGTGCCAGTAACCATTGAGTCTGCAAACAGAATAAACACTTCTGTTTTAGACAAGGTAAGGAAATTAGGAATAAACTTCTTCTGATTGATTAGAATATCATCCAATTCCAGGATTAGAGTGAAGGCCAGGCAGATCTCCTTCTCCTGGAGCATTGGCATCAGAGTTGAGATGAAATGTTCTCCCCTGTCATCTTCAGGGGCAAAAAGACCAACCCAGTTCCACTGGAAATGCAGGAGCAGCTGGACTAAACCCACATATTGAGGAAATTCCTTGGGATTAATCTGGAAGAAGGAAGAATAAACTCTTCTCTCTCCCTGGGAGAACTCAAAGCCAACACCAAGCTAGAGAAAAAGAGATTCTTTTTTCAAAGACAAAGTAAAAGTTTTACGCTGACTTTAGTAGTTACCATTATCTGGTTGATGGCCCTCGCAGACAGGCTGACTCACTTTGACTGGCAAACTTCATCTTCTTCCCTTCTTAGCCATTTTTATTTGTTGTGGTACGTCAGATGACAAGACAAAAAAACCAATAACCTGATACAGAGAATAAATGGCACTAAAATGATGGCTACTTTTTAATAAAAAGTAAACTAAGAGTCACCAGGTAATTATGTTCCCCACCCCAACAAAAAATACTTTTAGTTTTATTTTTGGCTTCTGTCTGTGCTTCCGATCTTTGTCTGTTCCATACTCTATCCAAGAGAGCTCTCTTACCTGTGGGACCTTAAAGATGCTGAAGATGGAGGCCATCTCCATTGAAGTCTTGGCACTGAGACCACCAATGACGGACAGCAGAGTGTCCTGCAGGTCACATTTGTAACCTGGAACCGCTTGGCCTCGTGAGGAGAGCATGGAGAGGCTGTTTAAGGAAATAATCTCCTCCCTCTGGAAATGGCGGTAGATGTGGAAGCCAAGGGTGATGTTGGGGAGCAGAAGAAAATCCTTATTGACCTCAGAGACAGCAAACATCAATGCAAGGAACTGCTGGTAGTTACAGGGTAGGAGACTGTAGTGAGAAAAACATTAGAGAACATGACAGGAAAGCTTGGCTGTAGAATTTGCTTCACTGTTTGGGGGGACTTATGGTGGGAGAAACTCCCAAATTTCATTGTGTTGGGCTTTTTTAAAAAAGGATTTCCCTTGACTAAACTTGGATGACTTTGTGAGAGAGGAGAAAAGCCTTTCCATAGATACCATGGACTGTTTTATACTCTCTATCGATTCCTTCCATCTTCACTTTGCTTTAGTGGTTGTAATCCATTCCAACTGCTCCCCTTTCACCATCATTATTTAAGGTCCCTCTTGGAGCAGCTTCTTCAGGTGTGGTAAGGATTGCTGAGCACAGGACTACAGTGGGAGTCACCTCATAGCTTTACTGAAGGCCATTATTCATCAGCAATGCTGATTCCAAAACTGTGAGGGATTTTTGTAACCCCTGAACACTTGAAGAGTGTTGAGCTTTTATTTGAATTTTCTACCAGAAGCTTCTGTTCAGATTAATATTATAATTTGACTTCTTCACTAGGGCAGCACAGCTTCCCTCTTCATTTTATTGTTTATCATCTTCCTGATGAAGAGATTGAGAATTCCAGCCTATTTGAAGAGCTTTATAATTTACTGAGAGAAGCACAAAATGCGCACAACACCAGGACCGTTCAAAACACTAGAAGTATTTTTTGAAAAAAGTCCCTGAATGTAAAGCAAAGAGAACATTAATCTGCATATTTCTCCTTCAGCTGAAACTTACACATTTCGTAATGGAAGATTCACTGTATTAAAATCTAGGCCAGAAGACTTGAAAATGATTTGCAAGGGCAAATTCCCACCAATAATGAGATCACCAGGCCTGTAGATACTTTCCTCTAACTGGATATAATCCCTGACCACACAGATGGTTTGCAGCTTCTTTGCTGTAGTTGGAGCCAGGAGCCAGAAGAGCAGCAGAAGCATCAGAAGTAGCATGACTCCTGTCTGGTCATTCTTACCACATTCCCTCCTAGGACAGAAATCAAGGTTTATGCAGAAACTGAATTGAAGGTTTCTCCTGAAATCTCACTGGAACTTTAGCAGATCAGACACCACCTGTGCCACCTGGATGGCACCAGGACAAATTTGAAGAAACAATCCCTCCTCTTACCTGTGTTTGGGCTATGACCATAGAGGAAACAAAGGCACGTGAGTCTCTTCAAACCCAGGACTGAGCTCTTTGCAAGACAGGCTAAGGTGACATTTCTGCCCCCCATCTGATGAACTCAGAGATATTTTTTAAAGCAGATTTTATCCTGGAAGATCTTTGTGTCTGGAAATCCACAGGGGACACAAGAAGAATGGCTGTTCTTCTGATAATTGCAGGGAAAGGCCATTGTCCTCCCCCCTTATCAACAGCTTCTCTTTATGCAGGAGAATGGAAAACATGTTTGTGTCTCTTGTAATTCCCAGAGCAGATGGAGTCATGGGGAAACTGTCTAGTTGACCTACGTGAAAGTGAACCCTGCACACAAGATGGATTTTGGCTTATGCCCTAGTTGGGTCAGATAGTAGGAGGGCTACTTGGGAATAGTTGCACAAGGCAGAAATGGAATTTGAGGAACAATCTCAGGATATTAACTGCATTTTTTTTGGCAAGACTTGCAAATTTCTGTTGCTGTAGCCGAAGGGTAGGAATTGTCGTCCGGGTGTCTCTTTTGGGTTTTTTGGGTGCTATTCCCCAAATTGCCAGGTATGAAACTCTTTCCTTCATTGGATTCATTCACAGGACCAGTTGGGATCATTACTACTGTACTAACCTTCCTGCTACATAGCAACCTCCGTATCTAGGCCTCTAGAGGGCATTTCACAGCTGACTGTGGGGTTCCCCAGATTTATGGTCTTGAGAGATGTCCATTTGCCATCCCCGGGGCTGACCTTGGAGGCATTTCAACATAGCCACCATCCTTCTTGGCTCAACTCAAAACAGATCACTTCCAACCTGATCTGAGGAGGAGCTATCCTTGTCCCCTTTGTCCTGGCCAGATCATGGCCTGATGATTTTGAGATTCTTTTATGCTGCTCCTCTCTGCAGGGAGGCTGGATCTCTTTGACCAGTCCACTCTTAGTGACTGATGGGGTTCCAAAGGGAACTGAGGATTATACCCCAGGCTCTGCTGTGTTGTCCTTCTGAGGCCTTGGCGACTGCCTGGAATAAGACAGCTACTGAGGCCTTGGATAGGATCACTCGCATGAAACCTTTCTTGGTCCATTGTTCCCAACAGGCCCCATCATTCAATTGAGGGAGCTGAAAAGGGTCAAGAGACACCCAGAGCTTTGCTGAAGGAACATGAGGGATGAAACTGACTGAACATGAGCTAGAGCAGACGTGTCAAATTCCACTTCATTGAGGGTCAGATCAGGAGTGTTGTTGCCCTTGTGGGGTCAGGGTGGTGGTGACTGGGTGGTTGCAGTTGCCTGGGTGGGCATGGCTGGCTCAACATCCCTCATGTTTGGGGTGGGACCATGGTGGGGATTAGGCCCTGATCCATTGGAGGAGCCTCACCAACCCTCTCATGCCATGTGAGCAGGCCCCCGATGGCAGCATGGGCTTTCTAAGGCTCTGGCCACAGGCACTCGACACTTGAGTTCAAAGGGCACCGGGACTCTATTGCCTAGCTCCATTTCCCTGAGGGGATGCCCGGCCCTGTTTGCCTCCTGATCCTGGCTGCTGCTGCTGCAGGTGCCAATGCTGCAAGGCAAGTCAGGAAGCAAAGTGGGGGTGGCCTGCCTGCGGGACCCCAAAATACATGAGTGCAGGGCATGGAGCTGGGTTCAGGTGGGGCAGAGTGGGGAGGGGAGTCCCAGCTGCTTCTTGGGGATGGGGTGTTCCTGCCCTCCTGGACTCACAACTCTTTCTAGTTGCATAACTTCTTAAAGTGTGCCAGTTGGACCTTTTCCTGCATCGTGATTCCCTGTGCTCAGTCACTCATGCCCTGGTCATCTTGCATTTGAATTCACACAATGTGCTCTACATAGGGCTTCCCTTGAAGATCATTTGGAAGCTACAGCTGGTGCTGAAGGAAGCAGGGTGGATGTCAGGTGTGCTTCCTTCAAAGTCCAGGAAAGAATGACCCAAACTCCATTGTTTATAGAGAAAGGTACTTTTACTAGAAAATGAAGTGAACGCAACCAAAGGAAAGCAGGATCTAAGGCAATAAGCGCGAAAATTACATATAGAAAGCATCCCCTCTCACTGTCCACCGTAAATCATCCATTCCAAAGGTCTCCCAGGGGCCAGGTGGAAGCACATGTCTGGCAGCATCATCAATCAGGAATGCCACGACTGTTGACCCAATGGCAGCTTCAAAGATACAGTCCAGTGACTTAACTATTGCTTTCGATTCCTCCAGCATCCTTCCCCCCCCCCATGCTACCTAGCTCTCCCCCCTCCCGTTACTATGGCAGCCAAAGCAGTAAAGGCGGAGGTAAATGTTATCTACCCCTAGTATGGCCCATGTGATAGCCCTGTTTTACAAACTTCATTGTTTTCTGCTTTGCATCCGTGTCCAACTCAAGGTTTGGGTTATCACACTGAAAGTCCTCCATGGCATCCTCTTTGAAATAACAAACACATCTTTTGGCAGTTTAATGTTTTTATCACTTCCGGACAGTAAGATTTCCGATTCATTCTTAGCAAAATCAAACCTACAACTCTTTTTATTTGATTTAAATTATTCTTTCAGTTCTTGATATGTAAACCAATGGCAAATATACCCTTCTAATTTAAGTTCTTCCCTCAACTTTAATGTAGGTTCACCAGAGTTTGAAGATAATATTTTACCACACGTCCAGTGGTCTGGCTTTGCCACCATTTCTTTTCTTAGAAAAGCTTCTTGGGGGGACATCCAAAGAGGCAACTTCGTATAGAACCTTGTTTTATGTTTATTCCAAAGTCTTAGTATGGCACGTCTAGCAAAGTGATTATTAAAATCAACATTAAGTTTAATTTTATCATACTCTCGGCTCTTCTGATCTGCCTCTGGGAGATTCTTCAGACGAATCACCAAGCAGGGAAAACAGGGTTTAGTCAAGCAATCTTTAATCTGCAACAGTCGGGTATTGAGGAAAAACCAAGTACGAATGTAATAAAGTCAGCACTGAATGTTTGGTTTCGTCAGTGTTTTTTAAAGCAGCGCACCAACTGCGCCCACACCCCACCCGTACGCAATAGTCTTTCCAGCTGTTCCTTATTTCCTTCTTCCCAAGCCAACAGCACTTCTGCATTCAAACGTTGCAGATGCCGATTCTTCACAGATGAGCCTGATTCGCAGCCTATACACAGGTATTAGTAACCACCACCACCAGAACCTAATGAACCCATCACCACTACTACCCCAAGTATCTAATAACCATCCCCACTGTTTTTCTGTAGATTCTTTAGTCGGCCTTGGATGCCTCTCCCTCTGACAAATATGTCGAGCTGATGTCAGGCTCAACACATACCATAAATAACCATGCCATCCAAACCTTAATTCATGGCCCTCCAATGTAAGTAGCCTCTTATTCTGGAGGTCCACCCAGTCTTTTAACCAGACAACATGACTCAAAATACAATTTCAGGTCTGGTAAACACAAACCTCCTCTTTCCTTAGCATCTTGCAGTAGTTTGTATCTAATTTTGGATTTTTTTCTTTGCCATATAAACTTAGAAACATCCAAAATAGTAAACACATCTTTGACAACAGGTTTTCCTTCCATACAGGGCACTGGACCTCACTAATGACACTTTGAAAACATGAAAAACAAAAAAATTGACCACTTGAACATTTTAAGCAGTTGCAGAACTTCATAAAGAATGCTTTCATAGACAAATTCCTCCTTCACATTGTCATTTATTAGAAATATTGTCACATTCTAAACATGCCACAAAGACAAATAAAAATGAGGCAACTCCTTGTTTTAGTGAGATATTCTTGTTTCTTACTGTATTTTCTCTGCAATTCAGATCGGGCCTCAGCAGAATAATGTAGCATTTGGGGAAAAAGATACAAGCCAAGAGAGCAGCTCCAGAGGCCAAAATGGAGAAGATCTCCATGGCCACCATGGACTTCCTTTTGGTTCTTAGGTAGGTAGGGAGGAAGGAGATCCAAACACTACAAAAGACCAGCATGCTAAAAGTAATGAATTTGGCTTCATTAAAACTATCATGCAATTTCCTAGCTAGAAATGCCACTGTGAAACTTACTAGGGCCAAAAGTCTGAGGTAAGAGAGGACAGTGTAACACATTACAGCTGAGCCCTCCTTGCATTCCAAGATGATCTCTCCAAACAAGGAGTACAAGTTCAAGTTAAGAAATGGAGGAGAGGTTCCCAGCCAGGTGGCACAAAGGACTGCTTGGATCAGGGGACAGGCTATGACAATGGAGTTGGTCAGTGGTTTTCCTAAGAGTTTCCTTGCCTTGTTCCCTGGCTTGGTGGCCATGAAGGCCAGGACCACCATGACAGTTTTTGCAAGACAGAGGAAACTGCCAGGGAAAAGAGAATGGCAAAGGCAGATTTTTGAATAAGACAGGTGTTCTTCCCCGGTTGACCAATGAAAAGGAAGGAGCAGAGGAAACAGAGCAGGAGGGAGGACAAGAGGATGTAGGTGAGATCTCGGTTGTTGGCCTTGATAAATGGTGTGTCATGGTGTTTATTTTATTTATTTTATTAATCATATTTCTATGCCGCCCCTCTCCAAGGACTCTGGGTGGCTTACAACAATCACCAGTATACTAAATAGCATATTGCCCCCAACAATCTGGGTCCTCATTTTACCCACCTCAGAAGGATGGAAAGCTGAGTCAACCTTGAGCCGGTGAGATTTGATCTGCTGATCTGCTGAACTAGCAGTCAGCTGAGTAGCTGCAGTACAGCACTCTAACCACTGCACCACCTCGGCTCTTAATTTATGGAAAATCACCAGAACTGCAGAAGTGATCCTAGAGAGGAAAAGAGCGAGAAAAACTAAAATGTATCCCAGGGTGTCTTGATAGGCAAGGAAGTGGAGCTTCTTGGCAATGCATTGGTCCTTTTCTTTGCTGGGATATTGGTCTTCTGGGCAGGGTTCACAGCTGCATCTAAAATCAAAAGACTTTGTCTAAGGGTTCCTTGAGCAACTATCATGCACATTATCCCTCCCGCATAAATCATAGGAGTGTTGCCTTTCTGCTATTGATCTGTCCACAAAGGGAATAATGAGATAAGCCACTGTGCAATTTATGGGACATCAAAAAGAGCAAATCATTCTGATCCTGATTAGCCAGTGATGAGGATTTGTTCAGTTCCAGCTATCCATTCACTGTGCACTTCCATGGGTAATGTGGTTTTAAATTTGAGATTCCTGCCTGTTCCTTCTCCTCACTTTGTAATGGAACTCACAGAAGACCAATAGATCTGTTATCCAGAAATGTTGCTGTTTTGTTTGTGAGTACATTATCCCTGCCTTAACCTCTCTGCTTTGTAACTCAAATCTGTTCATTCAGATTTAAAGATTTAAGAAACAGGAGGCTGCTAGCACTGGAAGGACATGATATGCAAACTGAGTGGCTCGCAATCCTTTGGGACGGGAAACATAAAACACACCAATACTTCCAGAAACACCTCATCAGAAGAGCTCTATTGGACATTTGGATTAAAACTAAGCAACAAAAATATATAGAAATTCCCAATTGGCTGTCGACTCTGGAGATGTTTGTACATCCAAATTTCATGAAATTAGGAAGAGTGATTACGTATGAAGACATATTGAATGAAAAGGGAGAACTGAGGTCTAGACAGGACTTACAAGAAGAAGGGATAGAACTAGAATGGAGGGCATATCTTCAGATTCAATCCCGATACGTGAGAGATAAAAATGAATGGGGCATAAGAATCGAACCGATAGAATTGGATGAAATCTTACAAGGGGCAGATGTGAAGATGATTAGGAAATTATATAAATATTTACTGGATTACGACATGATAGAAGAGCAAGTGAAAGATACCATGCTCATCTGGAGTAAGAATTTTGGGTATGGAATAGATCTAGATAGCTGCAAAAACTATGGGAGAGGAATAAAAAACTTACCCTAGCCACTGCATATATATATAAAAAATCAATACAAGATGTTTTACAGGTGGCATTACCCACCTACAAGACTCGCCAAGATGTGCAAAAATTGCTCACCGAAATGTTGGAAATGTAAAGCAACATTAGGAACCTATTATCATATGTGGTGGGGGTGCCCAAAAGCCAAAGACTTTTGGAGCCAAATAAAACAGTGGCTCGAAGAGATGTTAAACAAGACGATAGATATGACACCACAGCCACAATAATTACCTGCCACGATTGGACAATTGAGATCCTCTTTCCAAGTCTGATCACGGTTGGTTGGGCTCTGGATCCAAACACGGCATGTAAAGTGTGTGCCAGAGCATAAACAGCATTGTAGATATTGTAACTTTCACCTGTCATCCTTGTTTCAAAAATGTAATTTGGCAGGTTCTGCAGATTCTCCTTTCCTGTACATTGTTTCCACCCCTTTGGAGAGATCTTGCCTGGTTTGTGGATCTTGCATTGAAAGGCATATTCCCACCATAGAGGGAGAAAGACATCTCCTTGGGGACTCAAGGGGTCTAAAGACAGGAGGAAATGACTGAATCCTGAGACATCCCCAGTGTGGTCTCTAAAATGCAGGGCTCTATGGAAAGGCTTTATAAATAGCAATACATTTTTAGATTGCAGCTTACTGAGTTTCCAATGGGAAATTAATACCCAAACTTTCCTAAATGATATTTTGTTTTGTTTTGTTTTCATAAATCACCACAGCCCCTTGTACACTGCTAGTCCCAGTGTAATCTCCAAACAGGATAAACACTTCTGTTTTAGACCATGTTTGAAAAAGGCAAAGTAATTTTTTCATGGTAATATGAATACCATCAAATTTCAACATTTCAGTGAAGACCAGGAAGATCTCCTTCTCCTTGACCATTGGAATCACAAGTGAGATGAAATGCTCTCCACTGTCATTTTCAGGAGCCACAAGCCCAACCCAGTTCCACTGGAAGTGCAGGAGCAGCTGGACTAAACCCACATACTGAGGAGATTCCTCGTGATTAATCCGGAAGAAGGAAGGATAGGCTCTTCTCTCTCTTTGCAGGAACTGAAAGCCAACACCGAGCTGGAGAAAGATTATTTTTTCAAAGACAAAGTAAAGGTTGATCTTGACTTTAGGGGTCATCATTGTGTGGTTGATGGCCCCACAGTCAAGCTGACTCAGTTTGAATGGCAAGCTTAATCTCCTTCCCTTCTTAGGAAGAGCTACAAGTTACCCATTTTGATTGGTGGTGGTACCTCAGAGTAGAAACCATCAACCTTATACAGAGAATAAATGGAACTAAAATGATGGCTAACCTTTTATCACATATAAATAGTCAGAAGCTCATGTCACCCCACCACCACCCAAAAAAACTACCTTTGGCTTCATCTTTGGTTTCTGAGTAACCTTCTGGTCCCTGTCTATTCCATAGTGTATCCAACAGAGCTGGTTTACCTGTGGGACCTTAAAGATGCTGAAGATGGAGGCCATCTGCCTTGAGAATTTGGCATTGAGACCACCAATGATGGACAGCAGAATGTCCTGCTGGTTGCATTTGTAACCTGGAACCCTTTGACCTTGTGAACAGAGCATGGAGAGGCATTTTAAGGAAACATCCATCTCCCTCTGGTAATGGCTATAGATGTGGAAGCCAAGGGTGATGTTGGGGAGCAGAAGAAAATCCTTATTGACCTCAGAGACAGCAAACATCAATGCAAGGAACTGCTGGTAGTTACTGGTGATGAGCCTATACTGAGAAAAACATCCGGGAACGTTACAGAAAAACTTGTGTGTGCTGGTAGAGTTTGCGTCACTGTTTTTTTTTTTTTTTTTTTTTTTTTTTGCCGGGGGGGGGGGGAGATTTTGGAGGCAAAATTTTGGGGATTGAGCTTTTATTTCAACTTTCCACCCCAAGTTACTGTCCAGGTTAATATTGTAATTCAACTGCTTCACTATGCCAGCACAGCTTCTAATGTACACTTCATGTCTGTTTTTTATCATCTCCCTGAGGAAGAGATTGAGAATCACACCCTATTTTAAGAGCTTAGAACTTTATTGAGAGAAGCACAGAGTGTGAACTACACTAGGACAATGCAAAATTGTCCTATTGACAATGCAAGCCTTGGTAGTACAGTGGTCTAAAGCACCCTGTTATTAAGACCAGCTGCCTGCAATTACTGCAGGTTCGAATCTCGCCAGGCTCAAGGTTGACTCAGCCTTCCATCCTTTCTAAGGTAGGTAAATTGAGGACCCAGTTGTGGGGGCAATAAGCTGACTTCGTATAAATATACAAAAGGATGCTTAGCGCATTGTAAGCCACCCTGAGTCTTCGGAGAAGGGCAGCATATAAATCAAATTTAAAAAAAAAAAAATAGAAAAAGAAGTAGTTCTGAAAAAGGTCCCAGAATTTAAAGCAAAGAAATGATTTATCTGTGTGTTTTTCCTTCAGTTGAAACTTACACATTATTTAAAAGAAGATTCAATGTATTAAAGTCTAGGCCAGGAGAATTTAAAGTGGTTCCCAAAGGCAAAATCCCTCCCATAATGAGATCACCAGGCCTGTAGTAGCTTTCCTCTAACTTGATATAATCCTTGAACACACATATCTTTTGCATCCTGTAGTTTGCAGCTGTAGTTGGAGCCAGGAGCCAGAAGAGCATCAGAAACATCAGAAGTAGCATGACTCCTACCTGGTCATTCTTATCACCTTCCCTCCTAGAAGAGAAATCAAGGTTTATACAGAAACTGATCTGAAGGTTGCTCCTGAAATCTCACTGGAAATTTAGACTAGCAGAAACCACCTGTGCCACCTGGATGGCAGAACAAATTTATATTAGCAATATTTCCTCTTACCTGTGTTTGGGCCCTAATTATAGAGGAGTCAGCTGTTTGCAAGACCAACAAAGGTGAGATATTCTGCCCCCATTTGGAGAAGTCAGACATATTTTTTATAGCTTGGAAGGTTTTATATCTACAAATCCACAGGTGATACACTGAGAATTACTGTACTTCTGATAATTGCAAGGAAAAGCAATTGTTCTACCTATGGAGCAATAGCTTCTCATTCACCAGAACAGAAAACCATGTTTGTGTTTCTTGTAATGCACAGAGCAGATGGAGTCATGCTGAAGTTGTGCATTTGACCTCCATGAAACTGACCCCCTGCATCCAAGATGGAGGTTTGCCTGTGCCATAGTTGGTCAACTAGTATGAGTGTTAATGGGGTTTGGTGGCACATGAGCATGAGTAATTCCCTTGTAACTGTCAGCAGTCCTATCAATGCTTGGATGGAATAACTACTTTACTTGTAACCACATGGCAGGGAATGAAATTAGAAACCGGAATACCAAAGTGTGGATTCATACTGTTTTGTGGTTCTTTCCTTCATCTTAAGTGGTTGCCATTAAATGTTGGTTGGTGAGAAGAGACTGAGTCCAATCTACTGTAAGGCCTTCTCAGTTTAAGGTCAGGTATCATTTGTAAGCTGATGATATTCACTTCTATAACCCCAGACTGACCAAGCAATACTGACCAAGCAATACTGACCAGGTTTTATTGCCCTAGTGCACAAAGGCTGTTGGATGGGGAGGAACAGCCATGGTTTAAATCCTAGGCTGCATTAACAGAGGGATAGAATCAAGATCACGTGAAGTGTTAATGCCACTTTATGATGCCTTGGGAAGTCAACATGTAGAATTCTGCATCCAGTTTTGGTCGCTATGATATATAAAAAAAAAATGCTTAGACTCTAGAAACAGTGCAGAGAAGAACAACAACAAAGATGATTAGGCAGCTGGAAGCTGAAACCTACTGTCAGGTCCCATAGATCCCAATCGAGACACTGCCATTCCTGTGGAGGGGGGACCTGGGTGCATTCTTTAGTTTATAGCCTTTTTCCTGGTGCCTATCTATCCTGTACTTTGATTTACCTTCTTGGGAATATAAAGGGGGAGGGCCATCTGTTTTATCTCAGCTCTGGAGCCTCCAGTAAGTTACACGTGAGAACAACTTCTTATCACCTTCTCAGCCTGCAATTCTCAAAACAACTTCACACCTGTGAATTGGCCTATTCAACACCGGACTGAGGGGAGAGGTTTCTAACTGCTTTAACCTAACCGAATTGCGTGGGACTCCTCAGATCCTGCTTTCTTTGTCTTGCTATCACTTTCCTTTTGATAAAAGCTTCCTTTTGAAATGCTAATTGTTTCAAGAGTTCTACTTTCTTGAATGGAGAGGAGAGGCACCTCCTCTTACACCTACGATGAATGATATCAGGAACTTTGTATATCTAGTCTAAGAGAGGTGACATGAAAGCAGTCTTCCAATATTTGAGGGTCTGACACAGAAAAAAAAGGGGGTTAACTATTCTCCAAAGCACTTGATGGCAGGACGAGAAGTAACGGATGGAAATTTATCAAGGAGTGATCCAACCAGAACTAAGGAGAAATTTCTTGACAGGGAGGACAATTAATCAGTGGAAAGAGTTGCCTTCAGAAGTTGTAGATGCTCCAACACTGGAATCTTTTCAGAAGGGACTGGACAACCATTCACTCCAAAATGGTATGGGATCTCCTGCTTCAACAGGGGGTTGGACTAGAAGACCTCCAAGATCCCTTCCAACTCTGGTATTCTGTTATAACATGAGGAAAAGGAAAGTATTTTCAGAATGGCAAGATTGTGTTAAAACCAAGCAGGCGTGGATGATTGGTCCTCCCAAAAGTGAACTTTTCATCTTTGGTTCTGAATGACAGTTCACTGTCCTTAAGACTCTGGTGCAATCTACAATTTTTCTGGACTATTAATTTTTGCTGAAGGAGCAGTATGTTGGCTATCTCAAAAAAAGTCTTTGTAAATAGGGGTGGAGTCTTTGTATGGGGTGGAGATGTACAGCTGAGTATCATCAGCGTACAGATGGCACCGCACCCCAAATCCACAGATGATCTCACCCAGCGGCTTCACATAAATGTTGAACAGGAGCGGCGAGAGGACCAACCCTTGTGGCACCCCACAAACAAGGTGCCTCGAGATCGACCTAGAAATAGATGGTGTAATCATACCTATTCATAATTAACAAACTATCAATTATGTTGCCACTCTTCTATTGTTACAATCTTCAACAGAAAAATATTCTCTTAATAAAAAAGTATATCAGTTAGATTGCCATAGAAATTTTGATAAAGATTATTGAAAATCAGAGAATTTGAGTTTGCTATTTTATGGGCCAGTTAGCACACGTTCCTCCATTGTTTCTATTTCCCACATGAGAAGCCATTTTATGGAAAGGGAGATGTTATTAAAAAGAACTGAATACTGGTAGCAAACTCTATAAAGCCTCAGACATCTAAGGAAACAACCATATAGGCCTAAAAGCACTGATTCCAACTCTTTAAAACATTATTTTAAAAAATAATTAAATTAAAAAGAATGGAATGAGAAAATGTTCTCTTTGAAATAATGAATACATCTTTAATAACTAGTTTTCCATGAACATTAGGCACTGGACAACACGAGGATATTTTGAAGGCATGATAGACAAAAGGCTGGGTGATGGCTGTTGACCACAGATAAATTCTAACTAATTGTGTCATTTGATAAGGAATTTTTTAATGGAGAAATTCCTCTTTGAAGACATTGGTGGTTTTTTTTTTAGAAATCATCATATCCTAAACACGCCACAAAGAGAAATATAAATGAGGCAGATCCAGGCATTAGTTAGAAATTCTTATGCTTACAATATTTTCTCTACAATTCAGATCGGGCCTCAGCAGAATAATGTAGCATTTCGGGAAAAAAATACAAGTCAAGAGAGCAGCTCCAGAGGCCAAAATGGAGAAGATCTCCACAGCCACAATGGACTTTCCTTTGGTGCTCAGGTAGGTGGGGAGGAAGCTGATCCAAACACTGCAAAAGACCAGCATGCTAAAAGTAATGAATTTCGCTTCGTTAAAACTATCAGGCAATTTCCTAGCCAAAAAGGCCACTGTGAAACTGATGAGGGCCAAAACAGCAAGATAGGCAAGGACCATGTAAAACATTAAAGCCGAGCCTTCCTTACATTCCAAGATGATCTCTCCAAACAAGGAGTGGAAATCCAAGCTAATAAATGGGGGAGAAGTTCCCAGCCAGGTGGCACAAAGAAGTGCTTGGATCAGGGGACAGGTGAAGACAATGGAGTTGGTCAGTGGTTTTCCTAAGAGTTTCCTTGTCTTGTTCCCTGGCTTGGTGGTCATGAAGGCCAGAACCACCATGACAGTTTTTGCCAACACAGCAGAAACTGCCAGGGAAAAGAGAATGGCAAAGGCAGATTGTCGTATAAGACAGGTGATCTTCCCTGGTTGACCAATGAAGAGGAAGGAGCAGAGGAAGCAGAGCAGGAGGGAGACCAGGAGGATGTAGGTGAGTTCTCTGTTGTTGGCTTTAACAATTGGTGTGTCATGATATTTATAGAAAATCACCAGGACTACAGAAGTGATCACAAAGTGAAAAAGAGCAAGAGAAACTAAAGTGTTTCCAATGGTATCTTGATAGGCAAGGAAGTGGATCTTCTTGGCAATGCATTGGTCCTTGTCCTTGTTGGGAAATTGGTCTTCTGGGCAGGGTTCACAGTGAGCAGCATCTGAAATCAAGAATTTTTGTTTAAGAATTCATTCATTCAAGGAAATCATGCTGCATTTATAATGATTCTAGGACAGATTAGCCAGTGACGAGGATTAGTTCAGTTCCAGCTATCCATTCACTATGCACTTCCATGAATAATGTGGCTTTCAGTTTGTGATTTCTGCCTGTTTTACCCCCTACTTTATAATGGAAACCACAGAAGATCGATAGACCTGTTATCCAGGAATGTTGCTGTTTCGTTTATGTGTACATGCTCCCTGCCTTAAACTCTCTGCTTTGTGCTTCAAAAGTGTTCATTCAAACTTAATTGATCGCTCAAAGAGACACTGATAGATGAATCTCCTCTTTCTCTGACAGGTCTATTTCCTAAGAGTTTGATAGTCTAGATGGATGAAGCATGCCCTAAGTAATAAGAATTAAACCTTGGACTGAAAACCCCACTTCCTCAGGAAAAGATTAGAATTTGGGTTTCACAATCAGATACTAGAGGAGGAGTTGAAATGCAAGTTGGAGATTCATAAATTCTGCCCTAAAACTATCCTGCATGGAACTGCTGAGGATTGGGAAAGGTGACTTCTGTGGCCAGGGCAATTTAGATCCACCAACTGAAAGGTTCTGCTGAAAAGTACGAGTGCATGTCAATCATATCAAAAAAATGATCACAATAAACAAAATAAATTTAATGAATGTCTTCTTTGATTTTGGAAGATCTACTTTTGAAGTCTTGTCTACCTGTCTGATTAGAAATGGTCCCTTCTGGACAAACGTCACACTGGTAGCAGCAAACCTTCTTTCCCTCTGGAACTCTTTTCCTCTCTCCTGCATGGCACCTCTTCATGCCACACCTGGCAAAGGGGATGGTCTAAAAGAGAAGTATTTGAAATTACTTAAGCAATGAACTTGCTGCATTCATTTTTTTCCCCATTACCATTTCCCTTCTTTATTCCTACTTCTATTTTCAGATTCTATTCTAAAGAAATAGATTGCCACTGTCTATCACAAAGCAGGAACAGGTGCTGGGGGATTCAGGCCAGTGGCACTCGCAACCTACCAACAGATGCTGGAGATTGGAACTGGGATCTCAGCCTGAAGAGGAAGGCTTGTGGCTGAACTACAGCATTTCTAAAAGGCATCAATGATCCATGGAAATCCATGATGCTTGCTGTATTTGCATCCTGCATTTGAAGCAGATGTTGCTCCCAAGCTTAACCCTTTGTGGAATGAAACAAATCAACCCCCAAATATGCTAGATACAAAGCAGATTTTTCACCAAATGACTTCTATAATTTCTGACTCAATTGATTATTTTTCCACTTAGAAAGATCTTCTGTAACTCAGGAAGAGAATGAATCTTTCCCTGAATTTACAGCCTTTCTTTGCAGCTCACCTTTAGGGCCCAGATGATTCCATCAGAGTTAATGGTGAAATCCTGTCCTGGGGGAGCCTCAGGATTTACTTGCCCAACCTTCATGGGGACAAAAGTTTGATTGGGGAGGAAAAGCCAGTTGAGAAGGTCATAACGAGCAGATCCCAGTCCATCTTCTGAGAAGGAGACTTCATCTCCAGCACTGTTGTTGAACTGCACATTCCTCAAATAGGGAAGAAACTGAAAGAAAGGAGAGCTTCAGAAATAGGAGTATTTGGTTAGAGCTACAATTATGGCTTCTATCAGAACATGGTGACCAACTTGAGAAGATGAATTTATATCTGAAAAGCTAGAGGAGTTCCCTTGGTGGAGAACTGAGGAATCTGCAGTAACACCAAATATTTAACTCTGAAACTACAAATGGTTTTTCTTTGGTCCTTGTTATCATGGCTTCCTCAAATCAAGCTTTATCAGAATAAGTACAATGAAAGTTTTTAGTGCTACATTCCAAAATTAATCATATGCTTTTCCTACTGTGATACTTAGCTACATTTAATTTTCAATATTTATTTTGTCCTGTGGTCTTGAAACTGATCAATTCACTTTAGGAAGGATTAAATAATTTGTATGAGAACAGAGTACAATTCCTCTGATTTTCTCCATCTGAGAATTGAACAGAGCACAATGCAGAGCACCTGTTTGATGAAATGGAGTCAAGGAAAAGGAAGGGCTTGCCCTGGTTTGTCTCTTCACTGTTCAGAGAAGTTCAACATCTGTCCATTAATGCAGAAAAGTATGATGGGTTTCAGACAAACAACCCATTAAGACCATTGTGAGTCCTGCTGTATGTGCTCAGATGGACCAAGACTTTCTGAATTCACACAACAAGCTGAGCAGTGCAATCAATGTAAAACTGGACAAATTGAGTGGGGTCACAGAGGATGTTAAACTATACAAACATAAACCAAGGTTCAAACAAATTGAGTGTCTTTCTACAAGTTGGATTTGGGTTCCATGCTGAGGGAAACAAAGGGTGTACCGCAAATATGCCAACTAGGACTTCTACTGACTTCTGGAAGCTTCTTTCTCAAATACATCCAGATTGTTCTTTTGGTCTCAGCTGACATCTACTCCCTGTCAGGGTTACCTCCTGAAACTCTGGCAACCATTGAAGCCTTTCAGGACTTTATGAAGGTCTTTCTTCTATGGATCTTATGGATCTCTTCCCTCCCCCTCCTCTAAAATCTTCCAACAAAACATTATTCTTATTTCATCTCTTTCTAATAATTGCTTTTAATATGTTTTCCTTTCTAAGGAAGCCACAGAAATTACCTGCCATGAATGGACATTGGAGGTCCTCTTTCCAAGCCTCATCATGGTTGGTCGGGCTCTGGGTCCATACATTGCATGTAAAGCATGTGCCACAGCAAAAATGGCATTGTAGATATTGTAACTTTCACCTGTCATGCTTGTTTCAAAAATGTAATTTGGCAGATTCTGCAGATTCTCCTTTCCTGTACATATTTTTTCCCCCTTTGGAAGGATCTTGCCTGGTTGGTGAATCTTGCAGCCAAAGACTATTTCCCACCATGGAGGGAGAAATACATCCCCTTGTGGGTTCAAGGGGTCTAAAGACAGAACAAAATGATTGAATTCTGAGACATCCCCGGTGTGGTCCCTGAAATGCAAGGCTCCATGGAAAGACTTTAGAAATAGCAATGTGTTTTCAGATTCATGCAAACTAAGTTTCCAATGGGAGGTTAAGATCCAAACATTCTGCAATGTTGTCTTCCTCATTTTTTTATGGACAAACAAAAGTGTCTGTATACTGAAACTACAATCGGAGTCTCCAAACACAATAATCACTTCAGTTCTTGACCAAGTCTGTAAACTGAGAACTAATTTTTTCACTATAATCTGAAGATCATCTGATTTCAACCTTTCAGTGAAGGCCAGGCAGATCTCCTTCTCCTTAAGCATTGGCATCAGAGTTGAGATAAAATGTTCTCCCTTGTCATCTTGAGGGGCGAAAAGCCCTACCCAGTTCCACTGGAAATACAAGAGCAGCTGGACTAAACCCACATACTGAGGAGATTCCTTGGCATTAATTCGGAAGAAGGAATGATAAACTCTTCTCTCTCCCTGAGAGAACTTAAAGCCAACACCGAGCTGGAAAAAATGAGATTCATTTTTTAAAGACAAAGTAAAGTCTTAGGGCAACATTGGGAGGCACCATTGTGTGGCTTTTCCTCCACCAGTCAGGCTGACTCACTCTGAATGGCAAGCTTCATCTCCTTCCCTTCTTAGGGAGAGCCACCACATCTTGACTGGTTGTGGTATGTCAGAAGACAAGAAGACATGAGAAGAAATCAACAACCTGATACAGAGAATAAACATCAGTAAAATGATGGGTACCCTTTTATGAAGAATAAAGGAAGAGTCACAGGCTCATGATGTGCGTTCCCCAAACTACCTTTAATTTCATCTTGGCTTATGTTTGTGCTTGTGATCTTTGTCTATTCTACTCCATATTGTATCTAATGGAGCTATCTTACCTGTGGGACCTTAAAGATGCTGAAGATGGAAGCCATCAGCTTTGAGAATTTGGAGCTGAGACCCCCAATGACGGAGAGCAGAGTGTCCTGCAGGTCACATTTGTAACCTGGAACCACTTGGCCTTGTGAGGAGAGCATGGAGAGGCTGTTGGAAATAAATATCTCCCTCTGGAAATGGCCATAGATGCGGAAGCCAAGGGTGAAATTGGGAAGCAGAAGAAAATCCTTATTGACCTCAGAGACAGCAAACATCAATGCAAGGAAGTGCTGGTAGTGACCGGGTATGAGCCTGTAGTGAGAAAAATATTGGGGAACATTACAGGAAAGCTTATGTGTTGCTTCACTGATTGGGGGAATGTTGGGGCAGCAACCCCCAAATTTTGTTGGGTTTGGGGTTAGGGTTACGGTTGAACTTTGACTTGAGTTTTCTAACCACAAGTTACTATTTGGGTTAATATTATAATTTGAGTTCTTCACTAGGCCAGCACAGCTTCCCTCTTCATTTTTACTGTTTGTCTTCTTCTTGTGGAGAGGTTGAGAATTCCACTCTATTTTAACAGCTTGGTAGTTTATTGAGAAAAGCACAAAATATGAACTCCAGTAGGGCAGTGAAAAATACTAGAAGGACTATTTCTGAAAAGGGTCCCAGAATTAAAAACAAAGAGACCATTTATATATAAGTTTCTCCTCCAACTGAAACTTACGCATAACTTACATGAAGATTCACAGTATTAAAGTCTTGGACAGGAGATTTTAAAGTAGTTCCAAAGGGTAAATTCCCACCAATAATGAGATCACCAGGTCTATAGTAGCTTTGTGCTAACTGGATATAATCCCTGAGCTCGCATACGGTTTGCAGCCTCTTTGCTGTAGTTGGAGCCAGGAGCCAGAAGATCATCAGCATCAGCAGTAGCATGACTCCTGTCCGGTCATTCTTCTCACCTTCCCTCCTAGAACAGAAATCAAGTTTTATGCAGAAACTGAATTGAAGGTTACTGTTGAAATCTCACTGGAGCTTTAGCAGATCAGACACCACCTGTGCCACCTGGATGGCACCAGGACAAATTTATATCAGCCGTGCTTCCTCTTACCTGTCTTTGGGCTGTGACCATAGAGGAAACAAAGGCATGGGAGTCTCTTCAAACCCAGGAGTGAGCTCTTTGCAAGACAGGCTAAGGTGACACGTTCTGCCCCCCCAACCCCAGCAGGTGAACTCAGATAATATTTAAAGCCACTTTTATCCTGGAAGATCTTTGTGTCTAGAAATCCACAGGGGATACATGAAGCATGTATCTGTTCTTCTGATAATTGCAGGGAAGAGCCAGTGTCCTCTCCCCTTAGCAACAGCTTCTCCTCATGCAGCAGAATGGAAAACATGTTTGTGTCTCTTC
This sequence comes from Arizona elegans, assembly GCA_022577455.1. Classification (NCBI taxonomy): domain Eukaryota; kingdom Metazoa; phylum Chordata; class Lepidosauria; order Squamata; family Colubridae; genus Arizona; species Arizona elegans. Next base: position 14,916,182 of record JAKOOJ010000018.1, read on the forward strand.
TTGTAATTCACAGAGCAGATGGAGTCATGGGGAAGTTGTGTTGTTGACCTTCATGAAAATGACCCCTGCACAGAAGATGGATTTTGGATTTTGCCCTAGTTTGGTCAGATAATAGGTGGGCTACTTGGGAATAGTGGCACAAAGCAGAAATGTACCATATTTTTTGGAGTGTAAGACACACTCCCCCCCCCAAAGAGGGTGATAATGTTGGTGCCTCTTATACACCGAATATGGTCATTTTTTGCCCTCCCGAGGCCCCGCCCATCCCATTTTTGTGAGAAATGGGCCCGTTTTTCACAAAAACAGGGTGTGCAGAGGGTTTGGGAGGCTGCAGAGTGCTCCTGGGGACTGGGGAGGGCAAAAACCTATTTTTCTTACTTACCTCTTCAAAATCTTTGCTGCATCTTATACACCGATTTGTTTTATAGTCAGAAAAATACAGTAATTTGAAGAAGTATCTCAGGATATTAACTGCAATTTTTTTGACTAGACTTGCAAATTTCTGTTGTTGGACCCTAAGGGTAGCAGTTGTCATCTGGGTGTCTGTTTTGGTCTTTTGGAGTGCTGCTCCCCAAATTGCCAGGTCTGAAACTCTTTTTCTTGAGGATTCATTCACAGGACCAGTTGGGATCATTACTACTGTACCAGCCTTCCTGCTGCACAGCAACCTCTGTGTCTGAGTCTCTGGAGAGCATTTCTCAGTTGACTGTGGGGTTCCCCAGGCTTATGGTCTTGAGAGAGGTCCATTTACCATCCCTGGGGCTGGCCTTAGGGGCATCTCAAAATGGCCACCATCATTCTTGGCTCAACTCAAAACTAACCACTTCCAACGTGATCTGAGGAGGAGCTGTCCTGGCCAGATCATGGCCTGATGACGTTGAGATTCTTTTATGCTGCCCCTCTCTGCAGGGAGGCTGGATCTCTTTGACCAGTCCAGTCCTAGTGACTGATGGGATTCCAAAGGGAACTGAGGATTATACCTGACGTTCTGCTGCGTGATCCTTCTGAGGCCTTGGCCGCTACCTGGAACAGGAAAGCTACTGAGGCCTTGGATAGGATCACTCGCATGCAACCTCTCTTGGTCCATTGTTCCCAACGTGCCCCATGATTTAATTCAGGGAGCTGAAAAGGGTCAAGAGACATCCAGAGCTCTGCTGAAGGAATATGAGGGATGAAGCTGACTGAACATGAGCTGGAGCAGGAGTATCAAACTCCATTTCATTGAGGGTCACATCAGGAGTGTTGTGGGCCTTGCGGGGCCGGGGTGGTGGTACCTGTGTGGTTGCAGCTGCTGTGTGGGCATGGCCAGTGTGGACATGGCCAACTCAACGTCCCTCATGTTGGGGGTGGGACCAGGGTGGGCGCCAGGCTCTGATCCACTGGAGGAACCTCACCAACCCTCTTAGGTCACATGGGCAGGCCCTGGATGGCAGCATGAGCTGCCTGGGGCCCTGGGCAGCAGGTACCCAACACTTGAGTTCCCAGGGCACCAAGACTCTACTGCCCAGCCCCACTTCCCTTAGGGCATGCCTCAGCCTGCTTGCCTCCTGATCCTGGCTGCTGCTGCTGCTGGAGTGGGCTGCTGCTGCTGGTGCCACTGCTGCAAGGCGAGGCAGGAAGCAAAGCGGGGATCCCGAAATACATGAATGCAGGGTGTGTGGGTCAGCTCTGGAGCTGGGTTTGGGTGGGGCAGAGTGGGGAGGGGAGTCCCAGCTGCTTCTTGGGGATGCATAACTTCTTACAGTGTGTCAGTTGGACCTTTTTCTGGACTGTAATTCTGTGTGCTCAGTCACTCATGCCCTGATCCTCTTGCATTTGAATTCACACAATGGGCTCTACATAGGGCTACCTTTGAAGAGCAGTTGGAAGCTGCAGCTGGTGCTGAATGACGCAGGGTGGACAATTTTATCTACCCCTAGAATGGCCCATGAAATACCCCTGTTTTACAAGCTCCATTGGTTTCTGCTTTGCATCCGTGTCGAACTCAAGGTTTGGGTTATCACATTGAAAGTCCTCCATGGCATCCTCTTTGAAATATTTATTTTATTTATTGTTTATTGTTTATTATTTGTTGAGTACATACTAGATAATTTATAGAAGTATAAGCATGAAAACCAGTTCTATTGAATTCCATAAAAAAATCTCCAACCAAAAAAGGACAAAAGTAAAAAATAAAAAGACAAACCTAAAGACCTTTTTTGAGAGTTCTCAAAGCAAAACCAAACAACCCAGAAAAGAAAAAGAAAGTAAAATAAAAAGTTACGTTCCAATATGAAAAAAAAGTTCCAAAACACGCTTAAAGTCTAATCTCTCAACTCTCCACAGCTGGCATTCTTGCCTTCATTAAGAGTTCATTAAATAGTAGCTCTAAGTGAATTAATGACATGGTTGTTAGGTGAATCTGGCCTCTCCATTGACTTGGCTTGTCAGAAGGCTGCAAAAGGGGATCACGTGACCCTGGGACACTGCAACCATCATAAATACGAGACAGTTGCCAAGGGCCCAAATTTTGACCAGGTGCCCATGGGAATGCTGTGATGGTGAAAAACAGTCATAAGTCACTTTTTCCATTGCCTTTGTAACTTTGAACAGTCACTGAATGAACTGTCGAGGACAGCCTGTATAATGTCCCATAAGGATTTTAAATGCCTTCTGTGTTTAATTTATATATTTGATATATAGGTTTTGATTTTTTTAAAATTTAGGTCAATATGCCAACATTAAATAGCATATTTCTCCTTTTATTGTAAGATGTTCTGCACTCGGAAAATAAAAAATAAATAAATAAAATCACCGTTGTTGACCCCCACCTGAAACTTCACCTTCGCTGGAGCTCCAGAATTTTCTGCAATGCTGCACAAACACCCAGAGGGAAGCAGAACGAATCACTTTGTCACAAGGCCACATGGTGCAATGACAGAAGCGGCCACCATATTCCAAGGGACCACAACTGAATGAGGCCACTGGTGGCTGCTACCAAAATCATGCTGGAAGTGCTTGCTTAGCGAATCTGTCCCAACATTGATGAAGAACATCAGTTTTTTATGCTTTATAGACCTGTGATCATGGTCAATGTGCAGTCTAGGACAATTGCCTACATTCATTTCATCCCAGCCCCCTCACCCCAGCTGACCCATGGCATTCACCCCTCCCTAGCTGCTATGGTTGACGCTCCCCTCTTTGCAAATTGGACAATTCAGGCCTTGGCAGGAGTGCTCATGCTTGCATTTTGACTCCCTGTGAGTTGCCCAACTTTGGTGGAAGTGCGTAAGGTGAGCACATCGGCCAGACAGTTTCTATCCCCAAACTTCAGTTTGGTGATCAATTCCTGTGGTGTCCAGTTTGCAAAGAGGGGCCTGCAAGCTGTAGCTTGCTATCAATACAGGACAGGACTGGGCTCTCTGTACAGGTACCTGGGGGAAGAAAATTCTCATTCAGTCCGGGAGTGACAGAGCCTCTAATTTAGAAAGCACCATTTATGGCTCTTCAGTTGGGACCACCGGTTGCATTATGCCTTTGCTGGCCTTGCTGGTGGACAGAATGTCAGGCCTGTCCCAGCTTAGACATTTAGGAAAGAAAAATCCTTGACTCTATCTGTAGAGTTGGGTATACTTTTACTAAAAGTCAAGTGGTTGCAGCGTAAGCAAAGCCAGATCTGAAGATTCCTGAATAAACCATGTAATTTAACTTACTCCCAGGCCCTCCACCATTTTCTCCAGAGAATAGTGGGAGGAACTCTTGAAGACCAAAGGATACACTCATATTCATACATTTGAGAAAGAAGGAGAAAATGATATATGCATAAGGAATAGATGATGTAAGCATACCTAGTCATAATTAACAAACTATCAATTATGGTGCCACTCGTCTAGTGTTACTATCTTCAACAGAGAAATATTGTCTTAATAAAAAAGTATGTCAGTTATGTTGCTTTTGGAAAGCCAAAGAATTTAAGTTTACTATTTTATGGGACAATTTGAGCACATTTCTCCATTTCTATTTCCCACATGAGAGGCCATCTGATGGAAATGGAGATGTTATCCTCAACATATCAATTGTTGATATGTTGGATATGAACCCAGGATTAAATGACTACATGTCACAGGACTCTCTGATTTGTAGGTGTCTCCTGACTTTGATGACTGTCATACCTTGTCACACCTTGAATGACGTTACTGGGAACTTGTCCTCATTAAAGAAATTTGATTGTGATGTTGGGCATGGATAGAATGATTTCTGGTTTCATTTTTATTTTCGTTTTAATAATATTCTGTATTATAGTATGAATCTTACTCTAAAATTTCTTTGCTTTAACACATGTCCACTATAAAAGGTAAGAAGTTCCTTCTTTCCTTTACAAATTCATTTGAAATGCCTTTATGCATTCTGCATAACTTATCCGGTGTTAAATGCCAGCGATACATGATTTTATAAAATTTTTCTTTTTAATTACAGTTTAGTGTAAATTTTAAACCTTTCAATTACATATTTTCCCATTGTCAAGCATCAAATTATATCCAAAATTCCTTACCCAGAGAATCATACAATGTTTTACATCGTCACTTTCCAAATTCAAGTTCAATAACATTTTATAAATCTTAGCAATAATATGCTCATCACTACCACGCAGTAAGATTTCCAATTCATTCTTAGCAAAATCAAACCCACAACTCTTTTTTTTTATTATTTAAATTATTCTTTCAGTTCTTGATATGTAAACCAATGGCAAACATAACCTTCTAATTCAAATTCTTCCCTCAACTTTAAGGTAGGTTCACCAGAGTTGAAAGATAATAATTTACCATACATCTAGCGGTCTGGCTTCGCCACCATTTATTTTCTTTAAAAAGCTTCTTGTGGGGACACCCAAAGAGGCAACTTCGTATAGAACCTTGTTTTATATTTATTCCAAACTCTTAGTATGGCACGTCTAGCAAAGTGATTACTAAAATCAACATTCTATGCCACCCAGAGTCCCTTGGGAGTGGGGCGGAATAGAAATGCGACAAAATAAATAAATAAACATTAACTTTAACTTTATCATACCATAAATAACCGTGCCATCCAAACCTTAATTCGTGGCCCTTTAATTCACGTAGCCTCTTATTCTGGAGGTTCATCAAGTCTTTTAACCAGGCCAGACAACATCCCTCAAAATAGAATTTCAGATCTGGTAAACCCAACGTCCACTTTTTCCTAAGCATCTTGCAATAGTTTGTATCTAATTCTTGGTTTTTTCCTGTTCCATATAAACTTAGAAATATCTGAAATAATAAACACATCTTTAATAACAAGGGCTTTGGAACTCACTAAGGACACTTTGAAAACACAAAAAAGAAAAAACTGACCACCGGAATATTGTAAGCAGTTGCAGAACTTCATAAGGAATTCTTTTATGGACAAATTCCTCCTTTCTGTCATCATTTATTAGAAACCTTATCACATTCTAAATATGCCACAAAGAAAAATATAAATGAGACAACTCCTTGCATTAGTTAGACATTTTTGTTTCTTACTATATTTTCTCTACAATTCAGATCGGGCCTCAGCAGAATAATGTAGCATTTGGGGAAAAAGATACAAGCCAAGAGAGCAGCTCCAGAGGCCAAAATGGAGAAGATCTCCACGGCCACCATGGACTTCCCTTTGGTGCTCAGGTAGGTGGGGAGGAAGGAGATCCAAACACTGCAAAAGACCAGCATGCTAAAAGTAATGAACTTGGCTTCATTAAAACTATCAGGCAATTTCCTAGCTAGAAATGCCACTGTGAAACTGACTAGGGCCAAAAGTCCTAGGTAAGAGAGGACACCGTAAAACATTACAGTTGAGCCTTGCTTACATTCCAAGATGATCTCTCCAAACAAGGAGTGAAAGTCCAAGTTTAGAAATGGGGGAGAGGTTCCCAACCAGGTGGCACAAAGGACTGCTTGGATCAGGGGACAGGCTAAGACAATGGAGTTGGTCAGTGGTTTTCCTAAGAGTTTCCTTGTCTTGTTCCCTGGCTTGGTAGCCATGAAGGCCAGAACCACCATGACAGTTTTTGCCAACACAGAGGAAACTGCAAGGGCAAAGAGAATGGCAAAGGCAGATTGTTGTAAGAGACAGGTGATCTTCCCTGGTTGACCAATGAAGAGGAAGGAGCAGAGGAAGCAGAACAGGAGGGAGACCAGGAGAATGTAAGTGAGATCTCGGTTGTTGGCCTTGACAATCAGTGTGTCATGATGTTTATAGAAAACCACTATAAACAAAACTACTAACCAAAAATTTGACACAAACCCAGGAGAAAGAATTGGAAGAGACATTAGGAATACAAACAACAACAAAAATAAAATATTTAGGAATTTGGCTCACCAATAAAGCATCATCCCTTAAAGAAGACAATTATATTAAATTGGCCAAACAAATTCAGAAAGACTTAGAGGCATGGAGTAAATTGAAACTATCACTATTAGGCAAAATTGCCTCAATTAAAATGACTATTTTACCAAAAATGTTATATTTATTTAGAACAATACCGATAAACCCAGGAAAATCATATTTCAAAGATCTTGATAAAATGACATCAAAGTATATATGGCAGGGAAAAAGAGCCAGGATCAAACTGAAACACCTGCAAGACACCAAAGAAAGGGGTGGCCTGGGATTACCAGACTGGCAAACGTATTACACAGCAACAGCCTTAACGTGGATTAAAGATTGGATGACGCTTGAAGATAAACGAACATTAGCACTAGAAGGATTTGACCTGTCCAAAGGCTGGCACGCATTTTTATGGGAGGAAAAGCCCAGACAACATGATCATTTTAGGAGACATTATATCAGAGGAGCATTGGCAAAAATTTGGACGGAAATAAGGAGAAAACATTACGATAAAATCCCAAGATGGCTATCAACCATGGAGGCCCAAATTTACCCGAACACAATGGATATAGGCAAGATGAAAACCTATGACTAACTGTTAAACACAGAGGGAGATATAAAAACAACAGAGGAACTGAGACAGCAGGGCACGGACATTGATTGGTGGACGTATTTACAGATAAAATCAAGATATAAAAGTGATATGAAAAAATTTGGAATCCAAAAAGAAAGGAATGAATTAGATAAAATCATAATACAATCAGATGACAAATTGATAACTAAAATATATAATTATTTGCATAAATACAAGTTGGAAGAAGAAGTGGTGAAGGAAAACATGATTAGTTGGGCAAAAAATTTCGGATACAATATTAACTTAGAAAAGTGGGAAAAAATGTGGAAAGTAAACACTAAACTGAAAATGTCCGTGCCCTACAAAGAAAATACATACAAGATGTTTTATAGATGGCATCTCCCCCCTGCACGGCTGGCAAGGATGTTTCCCAACACTAACCAGAATTGCTGGAAATGTAGAATACAGAAGGGGACCTACTACCACATGTGGTGGTTATGCCCGAAAGCCAAAAAATTTTGGAAAACAATTCAAAGTCAGCTGGAAGAAATTACCACCCAAAAAGTGCCCCTCAGACCGGAAACATACCTATTAGGAATATTGACTAAGGATTATAAAAAAGAGATACAATACTTAATAATACATATCCTAACCGCTGCCAGAATCGCTTTTGCACAAATGTGGAAATTGGAAGATACGCCACCAGAAGAAAAAATAACACAAAAAATAATGGAATGTGCGGAAATGGACAAACTGACCAAAGAAATACAGGGAAAAGAAGACTCAGACTATTATTTAATTTGGCAAAAATGGTACAACTGGCTAGATAAAAAGAACACGAAATAAAGAAATACCACCCAATGTTACCAAACAAGGAAATAAAATGAAATATCGTTATATAAATGCTGATATATGATGAAAGATAACATGTACAGATATATTGATATATAATTACCGAAGTAGCTCTATTTTCAAAGTTCAAGCTTGATGACTTGATTTCACTGTATAGTTAGTCTATGTTTAGGTGGTTTAAATGTTTATATTTGTAAGTGTATGTTTGTCTATAATAAAAATTAAAAAAAAAAAAAAAAGAAAACCACTAGGACTGCAGAAGTGATCAGGGAGAAAAAGAGAGCAAGAGAAACTAAAATGTATCCCAAGGTGTCTTGATAGGAAAGGAAGTGGATCTTCTTGGCAATGCAATGGTTCTTGTCCTTGTTGGGAAATTGGTCTTCTGGGCAGGGATCACAGCGAGCTGCATCTGAAATCAAAGTCTTTGTCTAATGATTTCTTGTGCAACTACCATACACATTTTCCCTCCTGCAAAAGTGATACGTTGTACTGGAAATGGCTGTATGTTCTACCTTGGCTTTCTAGACTATTGAATGGACCCCGAGTCATGCTTCTCGCCTCCATCTCTGACACTTGAGATGTACACGACAACCAGTCTTCTTGCACTGCGAGATTTCCCCCTCTCGCAAGCATGGCCCTCCACATTATCGAGGGCCTTCCTCAATGACGGGTTTTGGAACCCAGAGAGATGACATGCAAAAAAAAGGGGCTGTGGGGTTTTTTAATAAGGGTATCAGGGAAGTTTTTAAGGGGATTTGGGAGGGGGGAGGGGGCTGTAGAGATGGACCTGGGGGGGGTCCATATGGCCACTGAATGGGGTGGTGGGTCAGTTGGGTGTCACAGAGGGAATGGGGATGGAAGTTTGACCGGGGTGCCAGGGGGTGAAATGATGGGCAGCTCAATTGAGATAGTGAGTGGGAGGGGCAGATATGACAGGTGCAGGGGGCCATATCATGTTTCGGGAGTACGCTCTTGCTGCTTACGAGCGATTGCATACTCCGGCCCCCAATGCGCTGCTCATTTCCCAGGTTGCAAAGAGTCTCAGGCCCTGGGTCCTCGGCTGATGTTGTGCAATGCCAGGTCAGTGGTAAATAAAGCCCCCCTCATTTACGATCTTATTTTGGAGGGGGTTGGACCTGGCAGGGATTACGGAGACCTGGTTGGGCCAGGAGGGGGGGTTCCTCTCATTGAAATGTGCCCAACAGGTTTCCGTGCATTCCATCAGCCGAGGGCTCAGGGGAGGGGCAGTTGGGGCATGGCAGTGATTATTAGGGAAAGTCTTTGTCCGAGGGAGACCACTGTTCCTCAGATAGCCGGATGTGAGTCCCTTCTTGTGAAGTGGGGTTGTGGGGTGCAGATGGGCCTGCTTACTGCGTAGCTGGCTCCCTGCCATATAGCGGCGGCCCTGCCTGAGCTGCTTAATGTTATTGCCGGGGTGGTGGTGGATACCCCCAGACTTATTGTCATGGGGGATTTTAACCTGCCATCCGCTGGTGCAGCATCAGAGGCAGCGCGGGAGTTCATGGCTTCCATGATGGCCATGGACCTGACCCAGTTAGTTCAAGGCCCCACTCACATGGGGGGACATACTTTGGACTTGATTTTTGTCTCTGGTCAGTGGTTGAATGATCTAGGAAAGGGGATTTAGACATCAAGCCCTTGTCATGGACAGATCATTCTCTCCTTCACTTAGACTTTCGAGCCGCTTCCCCCTGCCACAGGGAGATGGAACCGACGAGGTGGTTCCATCCCAGGTGCCTGATGGACCCGAAAAGGTTCCTAAAAGAGCTTGGGCCATTCCCTGAGACCCTGGCACATGACTCAATTGAAGACCTGGTGGCCACCTGGGATAGGGCAGCCTCCAGAGCTTTGGACAGTGTCATGCCTTTGCAGCCTCTGACCCGATGCCGATTTCAATTGGCTCCCTGGTTCTCTGAGGAGCTGAGAGAGATGAAGCATCAGAAAAGATGGCTGGAGAGCGATTGGAGGAGTAGCCAATCCGAATCTGACTGAACACTGGTGCGGTCTTATATCAAGATATACCTAGTGGCAATAAAAGTGGCAAAATCTAATTATTTTTCCGCTCTTATCGCATCTTCAGAGATCCGCCCAGCTGCTCTGTTTAGGGTGACCCACTCCCTTCTTCAGGGGGGGGGAGCAGGTGTGGGAAGATCCCTTGCAGGGTCGGGCTGAGGATTTTGTGCAATTCCCGCATGATAAAGTCGCTCAGATTTGGGAAGGCTTGAACTCCGATTGGGTAAGTCCAGGGGAGGAGATGGGGGTAGGTCTTGAGAGTATTATCTAGGAAAAGTTTGACCCTGTGGCTCCCGAGGACGTGGACAGGATTCTCGGTAGGCTTAGCACTGCCACATGTTTATTGGACACGTGTCCCTCCTGGTTGGTACTGGCCTCCCGGGAGGTTGCACGAGGCTGGCTCCAGGGGATTATTAATGCTTCTTTGAGTGAGGGTGCCTTTCCTGCTGCCTTGAAAGAGGCGGTGGTGAGGCCCCTCCTCAGAAAGCCTTCCCTGGACCCGGCTGTATTAGCGAATTATCATCCGGTTTCCAACCTTCACTTTGTGGTCAGGATACAGCACGGAAATGGCATTGGTCGCATTGGTTGATGATCTCTGGAGGGCTCGGGACAGGGGTTGCTCCTCTGTCCTGGTCCTATTAGACCTCTCAGCGGCATTTGGTACCATCAACCATGGTATCATGCTGCAGCAGTTGAGGGGGTTAGGCATAGAGGGTGCCATGCTGTGGTGGTTCTCCTCCTTCCTCTCCGACCGCTCACAGTTTGTGTTGGCAGGGGGTCAGAGGTCAACTTCGAGGTACCTTGCTTTTGGGGTGCCACAAGGGTCGGTCCTCTCGCCCCTTCTGTTCAACATTTATGTGAAGCCACTGGGCAAGATCATCCATGGTTTTGCGGTGAAGGTCCATCAGTACGCTGATGACACTCAGCTGTACATCTCCACCCCAGACCACCCCAATGATTCCCTTAACGTGATGTCCCATTGCCTGGAGGCCGTACGGATCTGGATGGGGAGAAATAGGCTCAGACTCAACCCTTCCAAGACTGAGTGGCTGTGGCTCCCGGCATCCCGGTATAGTCAGCTGGTGCCATCACTGACTATTGGGGGGTGAAACCTTGGCCCCCACAGAGAGGGCTCGCAACCTGGGTGTCCTCCTGGATGCAGGAGGACACATGCTCCTTAGAAGAGCATATGACGACCGTGGCCAGGGGGGGCTTTTACTCAGATTCGCCTGATCTGCCAATTGCATCCCTTTGTGGACTGGGACGCCCTGCGCACGGTCACTCACACCCTTGTCACCTCCTGTCTGGACTACTGCAATGCTCTCTACATGGGGCTCCCCTTGAAGAGCACTAGGAGGCTCCAACTGGTCCAGAATTCGGCGTGCGGGTGATTATGGGTGTAACTCATTGTGCCAATGTAATACCTCTCCTGCGCGAGCTGCACTGGCTCCCAGTGGTCTTCTGGGTGCGATTCAAGGTGCTGGTTACCACTTTAAAGCACTCCATGGCTTAGGACCTGGGTACATACGAGACTGTCTTCTGCCACCGATAGCCTCCCACTGGCCAGTTCACTCCCACAGAGAGTGACTCCTCAGGGTGCCGTCAGCCAAATTATGTCGACTGGCGACACCCAGAGGGAGAGCCTTCTCTGTGAGAGCTCCTGCCCTTTGGAATGAACTGCCACTGGAGATACGTAAGATCTCCGACCTCCGTGTTTTTCGCTGCGCCCTCAAGACCCTGCTGTTCCAACAGGCGGGGCTGACTATGTAGATGAATTTTAATTTGGAATTTTAACTTTGGGTTTTAAATCAAACTGGGCCGAAATTGTTTAATAATTTTAATAATTTTCAATTTCAATTTATTATGTTTGTATGTTTTTGTGTTTTTATTCTGGCTGTACACTGCCCTGAGTCCTTCAGGAGAAGGGAGGTATAGAAATAGAATCAAATAAATAAATAAATAAATAAATAAATAAATAAATAAATAAATAAATAAATAAATAAATGTTTTGCCTTTCTGCTGTTGACCCTCCTACAAAGGGAGTAATGAAACAATCCCCTGTGCTATCTATGGGGCATCAAAAAGAGCAAATCATCCTTTGTTTATGATGATTCTGGGGATAGATTAGCCAGAGACAAGGATCCATTCACTGTGCACTTCCATGAGTAATGTGGCTTTCAGTCTGAGATTCCTGCCTGTTTTTCCGCCACTTTATAATTGAACACAAAGAAGAACGGCAGATCCATTATCCAGAAATGTTGCTGTTTTGTTTTGAGTACATTATTCCTGCCTTAACATCTCTGCTTTGTACTTCAAATCTGTTCATTCCTGACTTCCAGTTCTACTTCTGGTGCCTTTGGAAGCCTGATCCACGAGCTTTGTGGTCAGCTCCAACCTCTCATTATTGGAGGGTTCAAATCGGGACCATAACCTCCCTGGTGAAGCAAAGGGGGACAGCCTAGCAGGTAGAGGGGAGTCGCGTGTCCCTTCCATGACTAGGAAAGCCCACTCCGCCAATGACAGGGATCAGCGGCAGCAAACATGGCTGTCCTGAAGCTGAAGACAACCTGAATACCGAAGAGTGGGCAGGAGCAGAGAAAGTGAGTGGCTTGTGAACTGGGCAAAAGAATAATTTTCTTTGAAAATATCCCCAAGAAATATGAGGGGGAAGAATACTGGAACTATTTGCTAGCTGCGGAATAAGCGCATGCACACACACACACACACACACACTGTTTTCTGAGGTTTTCGCGGGTGTTTGTATGTAGGTCTTTGGTTATTCGGGTTTTCTTCCACGTAAAATTGCCAAGACACTTCCAATATTATATTATATTATAGCTTTTTTATATATATATATATATATATATATATATATATACATACATACATACATATATATGTAGGTCTTTGGTTATTCGGGTCTTCTCCCACGTAAAATTGGAAGTGTCTTGGCGACGTTTCGACGAAGTCTCATTCGTCATCTTCAGGCTGGTGTTCTCGGCTTCGTGCTTCCAGGAGCAATGTGAGATCGCAGCTGTCTCTTCCTTTTAAAAGGAAGAGACAGCTGCGATCTCACATTGCTCCTGGAAGCACGAAGCCGAGAACACCAGCCTGAAGATGACGAATGAGACTTCGTCGAAACGTCGCCAAGACACTTCCAATTTTACGTGGGAGAAGACCCGAATAACCAAAGACCTACATACAAACACCCGCGAAAACCTGAGAAAACATACATACATACATATATATATATATATATATATATATATATATATATATATATATGTGTGTGTGTGTGTGTGTGTGTGTGTGTGTGTATAGTTAATATTTCGGGTTTCTTCCCGTGTAATTGTGGATATATCCCTAAAAGGGTAGAAGCGACGTTTCGGCAGAATCCCATCTGCCATCATCAGGCTTATGTTAGCAGTCATTTTGTACTAACTGACATTGGAATTTCAAATCTGGTGCTGGTATTATGGGATGGCTCCACCTTTTCATTCTGATTGGTTGGGAGTCCCAGTATGTGTTTATTGGCTTGGCTTCGGGTGTATGGTCGGTTTTTCTCCACTAGGTGGCAGGGCTTCATCTTTGTGGCTGGTTTGAATATGATTTGGTTGGGATTTTTTTGTGTAATGTTTGGTTTATGTTTTATATATGGTGTTAAGATTCGTCTATCTATGAGAGCAGGTTTCCAAATAGTAGGCAGACGTGAAGTGTCATCCCGTTTATTCATGCAATATGGTCTTTTTTCAATTTCTATTGCTTCTCTGATTATCCTGCCATTGAGATGTTCTATTTTTGCAACTGTTTTTGTTTTATTAAAATTAATGTTGTGTCCTGTTGTATTTATATGTTGAACTAATGATGATGTGTGTTCTTGCTTTTGTATTGAGTTTTTGTGTTCCTCGATGCGCACACTCACTCTTCTGTTGGTCTGTCCAATGTATGTTGATGGGCAGGAAGCACATGGGATTTCATATATGCCTTGATCTTCTAATTCTATTTTGTCTTTGGGGTTTCTCAGAATGGATGATATCTTTCTATCTGTGCAAAATATGGTTTTGATGTTGTGTTTTTGTAGTACTTTGCTAATTTTATCTGTTGTTCCCCTTATATAGGGCAAGATGGCTTTCCCATTGTTTTGTTCGTCTTGTTGTTTTTTATTCTGTCTTGGTGTTGTATGTTTGATCATATTGATGACTTTATTTCTACAGAACCCATTTGATGTCAGTACATTAGTTAGTGTATATAATTCTGTTTGTAAATGTGCTTCATCAGCCAGACGTTTAGTTCTTGTGGTTAATGTTTTGGCAACAGAGTTTATTTGTGCTGGATGGTGGTGTGATTTGGCGTTGAGATAGCGGTTCGTATGTGTCTTCTTTTGATAGATGGTATGTCCTAAGGTGCCATCAGATTTTTTATAAATTAATACATCGAGGAAAGGTAACTGGTTTTCTGATTCTATCTCCATGGTGAACTTTATTTTGGGATGGAGGCTGTTCAAATGTACTAAGAAGTTTTCCAATTTATCTCTTCCATGTGGCCAGATCACAAAGGTGTCATCAACGTATCTGAGCCATAATTTTGGTTTGTTAACAGTTTTTTCTAAGGCATTGGATTCGAATTCTTCCATGAAAAGATTAGCGATGACTGGTGATAATGGTGATCCCATTGGTGCACCTTCTACTTGTTTATATCTCTGTCCTCTGTGTATGAAATATGTGTTGGATAAACAATGTTCTGTTAAGTTAATTAATCTGATGGCACCTTAGGACATACCATCTATCAAAAGATATTTATTTATTTATTTATTTATTATCAGAACATTTCACCCTGGATACAGGGGTGAAATGCTCCTGGTTCGGACAGGATCGCCCAATCCGGTAGGAATGGTGGCGGGTGGTTCGGAGAACTGGTAGCAAAAATCCCTGCCCTCGCCCATGCCCAGCTGAGCTGTGCAAACATCAGAGGCTTTTAAAAGCATATTTTTCTGCAACCTCTTCAGCCGAAGAGGTTATAGAACAAAAAATGCCTTTAAAAGACTCTGACGATCCCAGCTGAGTTGCCTGATCGTCAGAGGCTTTTAAAAGCATTTTTTTCTGCAACCTCTTAAGGTTGTAGAAAAAAATGCTTTTAAAAGTAAAAAAAAAAAGTTGGCCATGCCCACCCAGTCACATTGCCCCCCCAAGCCACGCCCACAGAACCAGTAGTAACAAATTTTGCATGTCAACACTGCCTGGATAGTATGATTGCTAATAGGTCATGGAGGCATACAAAAGTCCATTGCACCCTAGTAAGTGTGAGCAATCATACAGATGCTTGATGTTTGTTACCCACCAGATCATTTGAGGCACCACCTCTCCCTGGTTGCATCTACTGACCAATCAAGCGTGGTGGGAGGGGAATGTTACAGATCCTGAGTTTGGCATCAGATTGGACCAGGAGGCAGGCATTTTCTCACATGGAACCCACTCTTTGGAGCAGAGTTCCTCCCATACTGAGATTAACTCTTCCCCTCTGGGCATTTAAGAAATCCCTGAAAACATGGTTCATTCAGAGAGCTTAAGGACCGCAGGGAAATGGAGATCTTGCAAGATGGTTACCTTGTGTGCAGGATGCTGTTCCATTCTCCCACATAAATTGTTTTTAATTGGGGGGTTTCTTGTTTTATTGTAGACCATGTCTGGGGTAGGGGCTATAGAAATTTCATCAATCAATAAATCTGGTAATAAATGACTAGCAGCAGAATCTTCACAAAGGCCGGCAAGCTGGTTTGTTGTCCAGGCTGGTTTATTGTAGATGTGACTTTCCTGGCAGTTGAACAAGATGAGACTGCTGGCTGTGAATTGGCTGGGGAAGAATTCTTAATGGCTAGAATGGCAACGGATGGATCTGATGGCTTGATTGAGACTCTGCTGTAGACTTCCTGTCTTCTTTGTTGCCTGACCCTCTCCCCACAGGGCTGGGTTTTTTTCGGCATGGTTGAAGACAGTTGACAGTTGAATTCTAGGGTTCTATTTGCCCAGGAGTGAGGAATTGTCCTACTTTGAACACATTATGTGAAGATTCAGCTTTATGGAGAAAAATCTCTTCCAGAAAAATAGTGGAACAATTGCAAGGCAATGGGATGTGCGTGTATGAGAAGAACATGGTAGTGACAAACACGGCAGCTGGGGCGAGTGAGTGGCAACCAGGGGACCGGTTCGGGGGTGTGGCCAGCCGGCCATCGCTACTGGTTCAGCGACCTTGGCCAAATTTCCACCACCACTTTGCGCAAACCAGTGCGAACCAGCTGAATACCACCTCTGCCCTGCAGACAAAGAGATGGGCTCAAATTTATATATTTCAGAAATGATGGAAAATGTTTGTTTTTATCTGCATAAAACTTTTAATAAACTTTTATTTGAAGGGGAAATGATGCATGCATACATATTTATAAATAATAACCTAATAGATCTTTTGACTTTATGTTAACTACAGAGAAGAATGGTCTTAGTTGGAAGAAACTTTTGCATGTTGAGATTCACGAGGTTCAATGAGAATGTTCTGATAAAAATTATCATGGGCCCTGTGAACTGAAAGACTACATACCTTAGTTCTCAATTTGTCTACAAAACAGTCCCATTCATGTCAAAACACACAATAATGGACAGGTAACTAGAAAATCCTGGAGATCTTATATATGGCAACTGCAGCAAAAGTCAAAAATTTTGATCTTACATACAATGGAGGATCCTCCTCAAGTCATCATTTTTTTAGAAATCACATTCTAAACATGCCTCAAAAACAAATATTAATGAGGCCGATCCCTGTACTAGTTAGAAATTCTTGTTTCTTACTATATTTTCTCTACAATTCAGATCAGGCCTCAGCAAAATAATGTAGCACTTGGGGAAAAAGATACAAGCCAAGACAGCAGCTCCAGAGACCAAAATGGAGAAGATCTCCACAGCCACCATGGACTTCCCTTTGGTGCTCAGGTAGGTGGGGAGGAAAGTGATCCAAACACTGCAAAAGGCCAGCATGCTAAAAGTAATAAACTTGGCTTCATTAAAGCTGTCAGGCAATTTCCTAGCCAGAAAGGCCACTGTGAAACTCATGAGGGCCAGAAACCCTAGATAGGAAAGGACAGTATAAAACATTAAAGCTGAGCCTTCATTACATTCCAAGATGATCTCTCCAAAGAAGGAGTGGAAATCGAAGTTGGGAAATGGGGGAGAGGTTCCCAGCCAGGTGGCACAAAGGACTGCTTGGACCAGGGGACAAGCTATGACAATGGAGTTGGTCAGTGGTTTTCCTAAGAGTTTCCTTGTCTTGTTCCCTGGTTTGGTGGCCATGAAAGCCAGAACCACCATGACAGTTTTTGCCAACACAGAAGAAACTGCCAGGGAAAAGAGAATGGCAAAGGCAGATTGTCGGAAGAGACAGGTGATATTCCTTGGTCGACCAATGAAGAGGAAGGAGCAGAGGAAGCAGAGCAAGAGGGAGACCAGGAGGATGTAGGTGAGATCTCGGTTGTTGGCCTTGACAATTGGTGTGTCGTGGTATTTAAAGAAAATCACTAGGACTGCAGATGTGGTCAAAGAGAGAAAAAGAATAAGAGTAACTAAAGTGTATCCCAGGGTCTCTTGATAGGCAAGGAAGTGGATCTTCATGGCAATGCAGTGGACCTTGTCCTTGTTGGGATATTGGTCTTCTGGGCAGGGGTCACAGTGAGCAGCATCTAAAATTAAGAGTCTAAGACTTAAACACTCTAAAAGCTTCCGAAGCACCTACTATGAGTACTATTCCTCCCACAGAGATGATATGACTATCCCCTTTCTGGTCTCGTCCAACCCACAAAGTGAGTGATAAAAGGACCCACTGTGCTATTTATAGTATGTCCACAAGGGCAAACCATCCTTTCTCCATGATTTATTTATTTATTTATTTATTTTTGAAAAATCTCTTAACTGACCATCCTACCGCATGGTAACTGTGGGTTGCTTACAATATTAAGGTTAGGTTAACCAGAGACAAGAATTTTTTTCAGTTCCAGCTGTCCATTCACTGGACACTACTGTGACTAGTGTAGCTTTCAATTTCAGATTTGCCAATCGGTTTCTTTCCCCATTTTATCCTGGAACCCAAAGAAGACAGCTAGATCTCTTAGCCAGGAATGCTGCTCTTTGGTTTTTGTGTACATTATTTTGTGTACATTAATAATGTCTCTGTCCTTAACGTCTCTGTCCTATACTTAGAATCTGTTCATTCACACTTGTTTTGCTCCCTTCTGCTCTATATTACAGATATAGATGGATGAATCTCCTCAGAGATTAATAGTGCCAATTGAAGAAGCACACGCTAAACAATAAAAATTGAAGCTTGAACCTCACTCCTTCAGGAAAAGATTGGAAATTGTTTTTTCCCAATTGGATGTTAAACTAGGAGTCAAAATACAAGTTGGGGATTCATAAATTGTGCCCTAAAAATATCCTCTATGAAATTGCGGAAATGTGGCCTGTGGAGCCAGGACAGTTTAGATCAGGGGTGTCAAACTCGAAGTGTCACGTTGTCATCACATGACATATCACAACTGTTTCCCCTTTGCTAAAACAGGGGTGGGCATGGCCAGAGTATGATGCTCCAGCCCACAGGCCATGAGTTTGACACCCCTAATTTAGATCCATAAACTGAAGGGGTTTCCTGAAAAGTATGACTGCATGTGAGTCTTACTAAAAATGACAACAATGACAAAAAGTATTTTGATCTACTGAATGGCTTCCTTAAATCCTGGAAGATTGAGCCGTGGTGGTGCAGTGGTTAGATGCAGTACTGCAGGCTATTTCTGCTGACTGCCGGCAGTTTGGCAGTTTGATTCTCACTGGCTCAAGGTTCACCCAGCCTTTCATCCTTCTGTGGTCAGTAAAATGAGGACCCAGATTGTTGGGAACATGATGCTGACACTGTAAACTGCTTAGAAAGGGCTGTAAAGCACTGTGAAGTGGTATATAAGTCTAAGTGCTATTGCTATTTACATTTGAACTCTAGTCTACCTATCTGTTTAGAAATGGTCCCTTCTGGACAAGGGTCACATCGATAGCAGCAAACCTGCTCTCCTTCTGGAACTCTTCTCCTCTCTCCTGCATGGCACCTCTTCATGCCACACCTGGCAAAGGGCACCTTCTAAAAGAAGAAAGAGAAATGCATGAGATGACCTATGCAATGAGCATTTTCAATTATTCCATGTCTACAGTCCTATTTCTATTCCATATTCCTATTTCTATGTTCAGAATACCATCAAATGAAATGGTTCTCTACCATCTACCAAAAACCAGGAGCAGCTCTTGAGGGATTCAGACCAGTGGCACTCCCAACCCACCAATGGATGCCGGAGATTGGAACTGGGACCTCAACCTGCAAAAGAGGTCTTGTGACATTCAGCTATAGCATTTCTACATCAAACATTCATGAGGATCCAACTGAATGGGAATGATCGATGGAAGTCATTGCCACATCCTTTAACTGCATCCTGGTTTTTAAGCAAAGGTCCTTCCATTTTCCATCTCTTTATGGACTGGCACAAATCTAATCTCAGATGTATTACATGTAAAGCAGATTTTTTTTTACCAAGTGACTGCCATATTTTCTGACTAAATTGACCATTTTTCAAGTTGGAAGGATGTTCTGCATCCCCAGGAGAGTATGAATCTTTCCCTGAACTTACAACATTTCCTTCCAGCTTACCTTTGTTGCCCAGACAATTGCATCAGAGTTAATGGTTAAATCATGGCCTTGGAGAGCTCCGGCATCTATTTTCCCAACTTTCCTGGAGACAAAAGATTGATTGGGGAGGAAAACCCAGTTGAGAAGATCAAATCGAGCAGAACCTAGTCCATTTTCTGAGAAAGCAACTTCATCTCCAGCATTGTTGTTGAACTGAACATTCCTCAAATATTGAAGAGTCTGAGAGAAAAGATTGCTCCATAAATTGGGGAAATTGGTTGATAGCTATACATGAGATATCATCCCTTTGACGATTCTTTGTTAAACATCATTTTAGGATTTAGGTGTATGTCTAAGAAACTAGAGGAGTTCCTTTGATGGAGATCTGGTCAATTAGGAGTAACACCAAAAATTTAACTCTTTCCCCAGGATGACACATTATCACTGGGCATTTGTATCATGACCTCTTCAAATCTAGTTCTACCACAATGTTCCTACTTATAAGGATTTTAATGGCACACTCTAGATTTTATAGTATGCTGTTGCTCCTGTGATTCTTGGCTGTATGCATTTTTAAATGCTTTCTTTGGCTCCAGGTCTTGTAAGTGAGAAATGCATTTTAGGAATGATTAAATAATTTCTATCAGAACTATGTAAAATTACACTGACTTTCTCTAGACATAAAGAGGAGGAGGTTGACTTATTTCCCAAAGAACAAGAGAGCAGGACAAGAAACAATGGATGGAAACTGATCAAGGAATTAATGTAACCTGGAATTAATGAGAAACTTCCTTACAGTGAAGACAATTAACCAGTGGAACAGCTTGCCTTTAGAAGTTATGGATGCTCCATCACTGGAGGTTTTAAAGAAGAGACATATACTCAAGCAGGAGAACCTGCTCAAGCAGGTTCTCCTGCTTGAGCAGGGAATTGGATTAGAAGACTTCCAAAGTCCCTTCCAGCTCTGTTCTGATTGATTGACTAGCTCATAGTCAAAGACAGCAGAATGTAGGAACCAGGTCTAATCAAGAGGGACCCTATGGAAGGAAGCTCCTGTCCTGGTTTGTCACTTCACTGTCCAGAGAGATTCAATCTTCAGCCTTTGATGCCGAAAATTATGTTGACTTTCAGATCAGGAGCCCATTAGATCCACTTTGAGTCCTGCTGTCTGTGCTGCTTTCACACAACAAGTCACATAGTGCAGCAGATCACAAGCTAAACAAATGGGGTGGCATCCCTCAGGATGCTAAGCCATAGAAATATAATCTAAGATTAAAATGGATTGAGTTGGTTGTCATTTTATTGGTTGGAGTCAGGCTAAATATTGAAGGAAACTAAGGTGGTTCTGCAAATATGTCCATTAGAACTTCCAGCAACCTCTTGAAGCATCTTACACAAATACACCCAGATTGTCATTTTGCTCTGGGCTGAAACATCCTCTCTAAAGTGGCTACCTTCTGAAATCATTGAAGACCTTTTAAGACTTTATCGCAAGGACTTTCCACTTTGGATCTTTTTTTTAATAAACACTTTATTAAACTTTTATTACATTAAAAACATAAAAAATTATTTCACTCAACAACAGCTAATTGTGGTGTTTTTCTTGTGACGATAATTCGTACATTATTTACAAAAATTAAATCGTGTGTGTTTACATTCTTATTTTATCTATTACTTGTACTTAATAACTATTTATCTTCAATCTATCTCCGTTCTATCCAGTTATACCACTATTCCCACACATTGTAAAATATCCACTTTGGATCTTATGGACATGTGATTTGGTTCACTTCTCTCTTCTTCCTCTACCCACTTTCAAGAAAACTTTATACTTAATTCATATTATAGTTCTTAACTAATTGCTGTTTTAACCAATGGTGAGATGCTTTCATGTGATAGCATGAGGACATTTAATCAATAATTGGAAAAATACATATTGGGAGCTTCCTTTCTAAGAATTTGTAGACTGGATAAAAAGTCCCAGAAATTACCTGCCATGACTGGACATTTGAGAACTTCTTTCCAATCCTCATCATGATTGATCTCACTCCTGATCCATGCATGGCATGTAATGTGTGTGCCAGAGCATAAACAGCATTGTAGATATTGTAACTTTCACCTGTCATCCTTGTTTCAAAAACATAAGCTGACAGAATGTTCAAATTCTCCTTTCCGGTACATGTTTTTTTCTGGGCTGGAGAAATTTCACCTGGTTTGTAGACCTTGCAGTCAAAGACCATTTCCCACCACTGTGGGAGAAATACATCTCCTTGTGGGTTCAAAGGGTCTAAAGACAGGAGGAAATGGGTGAATTCTGAGACATCCCTGGTGTGGTCCCTAAAATGCAGAGACCCGTCAAAGAGCTTTAGACCTTTCAATATGTCTTGAGATCCCAGCATACTAACTTTCCAATGGGAAGTTAAAATCCAAACTTTGCAAAATGATGTTCTTGTCCATTTTTTGTGAGCATTCATTGCTGCCAGTATACTTATAATGCTATTGGAATCTCCAAACAAAATAATCATTTCAGCTTTAGACCAGGTTTTGAAAATACTAAGTAATTTCAACATTGTAGTAGCAAGAAAATCTGACTTCAGCTTTTCAGTGAAGGCCAGGCAGATCTCCTTCTCCTGGAGCATTGGCATCAGAGATGAGATGAAACGTTCTCCACTGTCATTATCAGGGGCCACCAGCCCAACCCAGTTCCACTGGAAATACAGAAGCAGCTGCACCAAACCTACATACTGGTGAAATTCCTTGGGATTAATCCGGAAGAAGGAAGGATAAACTGTTCTCTCTCCCTGAGAGAACTCAAAGCCAACACCGAGCTGGAGAAAGTGAAATACATATTTCAAGGACAGTGAAAAGTTTTATGGTGACTATCAGTCAATATTTGTGGTTGATTGCCCCACCAGCTGACTCAGTTTGAGTGGCAAGCTTTACTTTTTCCCTTCTTAGGAGATGTCATCATTTAACATATTTTGTCTAGTTCTGATAGGTCATAAAATAAGGGACAACCCATCAATCTGAGAATAAACTGCACCAAAAGATGGATACTTTTTTCTTTTTTAAGAATAAGTCAGGGAAGGAATTTGTCTTAGCAAATAGAGAATTTCAGAATTATCTTAATATCTATCTCACTGGAATTATTTGACACATAAAATGTAGCATTGATTCTCTAAATCACCTTCTCCCAAAACAGCTTTGCTTTCATCTTTGGCTTCTATCATGGCCCCATCAGAGCCTGGGTCAGAGGAGGAGGATGAGACAGAGCTAGGGCTGATGGAGGAATGACTGGAGGAGCAGGATGAGGCAGTCCCAGGTTCCTTGGGCCTGGGAAGGTTGCCAGTGAAGGAGAGAATATTTACTGACAAAGAAATAAAGGGAGACTACTATAGTACTATTTCAAGCTACTTAGCTCTCATCAGCTAGCCATCTATACTAGTCTCCCTTAATTTCTTTGTCAGTGTGTGTGTATGTGTGTGTGTGTGTGTGTGTGTGTCCCAATGAACTCTTCCTGTGATGAGGACTCCCTAGGACCAAGTTCTCTGAACTGGGGCTGCTCTCAGAACTGTGCTGCTCCTCTGGACTAATAGCAACCAGGAACTATTGGAGGTGTGTGTTTAGAGCTTTGCTCCTGGACTTGCAGTGAATGGTGGGACTTTTTGGGGAAAGTTGGAGCAATATAGGGGAGTTATGCCTTCATTCTGGCTGTGTTGGTTCCATGCCCAGCCCTGGGTCATCACAGCTTCTGTGTTTCTTTTGCTTGTCTACTCCACACTGTATCCAACAGAAATCCCTTACCTGTGGGAGCTTGAAGATGCTGAATATGGAGGCCATCTGCCTTGAGGATTTGGAATTGTGACCTCCAATGACAGAGAGCAGAATGTCCTGTCCATCACATTTGTAACCTGGAACCATCTGCCTTCGGGTGGACAGAAGAGAGATGCTGCTTAAAGTAATCTTTCTCTCCATCTCGTGATTGTTGTAGATGTGGAAGCCGAGGGTGATGTTGGGTAGGAGAACCAGATCCTTGTTGACCTCTGTGACTGCAAACACCAAGGCCAGGAACTGCTGGTATTTCTTGGGTACGACTCTAAAGTGCAGGGGGAAAATATTGGGGAAAATTATAGGAACGATCATGAATGCAGTTGGAGTTTGTCTTGTCTTTTGTGTTGATCCTTGGTGGATGTGCCATGTTTCATTGGTTTTGGATTTTTCTAAAGGACATCCTTGATTAAACTTTCTATCCAATCACAGATCATTTTATACCCCTTGATCATCCCTCCCTTCCCTATTTTGCTCCGGTGACTGTAATCCTACACAAATTCTCCTCTAGCATCTAATCAATTTGTGTCTCTCTTGGAGTACCTTCTTTTGGTCTGGAAACCATTGCTGAGCACAGGATTCCATTATGGGGGGGATCACAATATCAATTTACTGAAGGCTGTTATTCATGAGCACTTCTGATTCCAAAACTGTTGGGTTTTTTGTTGGATTTTTAGTATCCCACATTGAAAAATGATTGCAGTTTTCTTTGAGAATTCTACTATGGCTTTCCTTCTCAAATTAACATTATATATCAACTTCTTCACTAGACCAACATGGTTTATTTGTTCTTCCTCCTCACATTTCATATCTATCATCTTCCTGATGAAGAGTTCTGGAAAGATTAAGAATTCTAGCATTTGTATAAGCCTGGTTCATTCTTGAAAACGCACTGTTCTTGCTTAACACACTGTAAGCCACCCTGGGTCTCCGGAGAAGGGCGGCATATAAATCAAATTAAAAAAAAAAAAAGCACAAGGATTCAAACTAGGTTAAGACATTGAGAACATCACATTTCTGAATGGACTCCATCAAACTGCCCAAGGAGCTGCTGATTTAGTTCTACAGAGGAATTATTGAGTCTGTCATCTGCACCTCCATAGCTGTCTGGTTTGGTTCTGCAACCCAACAAGACAAACACAGACTTCAGAGGATCATTAGAACTGCAGAAAAAACAATGGCTACCAACCTGCCTTCCATTGAGGACCTGTATACTGCACGAGTCAAAAAGAGGGCTGTGAAAATATCTACAGACCCCTCGCATCCTGGACATAAATTGTTTCAACTTCTACCCTCAAAACAACGCTATAGAGCACTGCACACCAGAACAACTAGACACAAGGATAGTTTTTTCCCAAATGCCATCACTCTGCTACACAACTAATTCCCACAACACTGTCAAATAATTTACTAAGACTGTATTACTATTATTCTTCTCTTCCTTACTAGTATCTATCTCTTCCCACTTATTACTATAAGCATGTTGCTTGTGTCTTTCAATTTATATTGTTTTTATATTGTTTCCTAATACGATTTGATAGCTTATTAGTAATCTTGACTATCACTACATGTTGTATCTTTTTATTCTTGATGAATGTATTTTATTCTCCTTATGTACACTGAGAGCATATACACCAAAGACAAACTCCTTGTGTGTCCAATCACACTTGGCCAATAAAGAAATTCTATTCTATTCTATTCTATTCTATTCTATTCTATTCTATTCTATTCTATTCTATTCTATTCTATTCTATTCTATTCTATTCCATTCCATTCCATTCCACTCCACTCCACTCCACTCCACACACCACACCACACACCACACCACACACCACACACCACACACCACACCACACCACACCACACCACACCACACCACACCACACCCACCACTCCACTCCACTCCACTCCACTCCACTCCACTCCACTCCACTCCACTCCACTCCATTCCATTCCATTCCATTCTATTAAATCCCAAAGAAAGCAAACAGTTATCTATAAATTTCCTCTGCAGGTGAAACTTACAAAATTGGTAAAATACGCAGAGATGGGTCTTTATGAAAAGATGGGCCATTAAAAGAAAAAACAAGGGTTGCCAGGGGCAAATTCCCACCAATAATGAGATCACCAGGCTTGTAATAGTCCTCCAGAATCTCCAAAGACCTTGACAATACACATACAGTTTGCATCCTCTTTGCAGAAGTTGGAGGTAGGAGCCAGAAGAGCAGCAGCAGGAGGAGGAGAGCTAGCCCAGGCATTCTTCTCATCTTCCTTCCAAGATCAGAGATCAAGGTTTGTGCAGAAGCTAAACTGCAGGTAGCACTTGAAATCTCACCAGAGCTTTAGCACAAGAGAACTGTCCATCCAACCTGGAGGGCTTTGTGGCAATTTGATATCAACCATGCTTCTCCTTGTATGTGTTTGGGCTGAGACCAAAGAGGAAACTTAGGACAGGCGAGTCTCTCCAAACCCAGGAGTTAGCTCTTTGCAAGGCAAGGTGTAGTGACATGGCCTGCCTCCAATGGGAGAACTCAAAGCATGTTTTTAAGAGCAGGTTTAATCTTGGAAGAATGTTGTATCTTCACAGATGTTGGAGGCAGGAGCCAGAAGAAAAGCAGCAGCAAGAGAGGCAGCCCAGTCATTCTTCTCACCTTCTCTCCTAGAAGAGAAATTAAAGTTTATTTCTATCGATGGCATCTGGCCCCCGCAAGGTTAGCAAAAATATACCCAAATGTAAATCCGACCTGTTGGAAGTGTAAAAAAGCACAGGGAACTTTTTATCATGCTTGGTGGCTCTGCCCAGAAATTAAGAAATATTGGAACAAGATAAAAACATGGTTAGCAGAAATAACAGATTATGAAATTGAATTAGAACCCGAAATTTTTTTATTAGGTATGATAAAAAAAAAACATTAGGAATGACATAAAATATTTAATACTTCACATAATAACGGCAGCTAGACTAGCAGTAGCACAACTTTGGAAAACAAATAGATTGCCAACTGATCAGGAGCTAATACAAAAGATATACACATGCACAGAAATGGACAAATTAACCTTAGAGTTACAGGATAAGGAGGACTCAAAATATTTTATAATATGGAATAGATGGTACCAGTGGATAAATCAGAGGAGACCAAATGGGTTGAGATGAAATTTAGAGGAAATTAACATAATTTTAAAAAATGCACTGTCAGATAGATAGAAAATGAAATATGTCACTGTAGGTTTGTATATATGTATATATAATAATAGAAATTAGTAGTTGAAGTCGTTTATTGTATATGTCTATGCAAGTTTGTTTCTTGATTAAGTTAACTTTTAACTTAATCAAGCTTTTGTATGTTTTAAATGTTTTTTTTAAGAATGAATAAAGTTTTGCTTTTTAAAAATTAAAAAAAAAATAAAGTTTATGTATAACTGAAATTGCAGATAGCATTTGAAATCTCACCTGGACTTCAGCACAAGAGAGACAGGTTGTTCCACCTGGATGGCCTTTTGGCAAATTTACAGTATATCAACAATGTGTCCTCTTACCTGTGTTTAGGCTGCGGAAAGAGGAAACGAAGGCAGGTGAGTCTTTTCAAATCCAGGAGTTAGCTCTTTGCAAGACATGCTAAGGTGACACATCCTGCCCCCACCTGGAGAATTCAAAGCATATATTTTTACTGCAGTTTTTTATCTTGGAAGGTTTTCATGGGAAGAAATCCACAGGGAATACATTAAACATTACTGTTCTTCTGATAATTGTAAAGAAAAGCAATGGTCCTGACCACTTAGCACTAGGTATTATTTTGTGCATCAGAAGGAGGAAAACATGTTTATCTCTCCGTTGCTGATCTAGAGAGTGGGCGGATTTGAGAGTCAAGGTGAATTTGGGAATTGGACATACATGAAACTGAGCTCCTGACCACAAGGTGGAGCTCTTCTCAATTTGAGTTCAGGTATCATCATATATGCTGATGATATTCAGCTGAGAGTCGGGAGGCTGATCCAATTAACTTGAGCTAATTAGGCTGTGCTGAAGCTGAAAGGAGCTGTTTTTTCTTGCTGTTTGCTTGCAAGGAGATAACTGCTGCGAGGCAGAGGCCAAAGGGTGGGCGGGGCTACATTTGGTGTATAAGACGCATGAAATGTGGTGGGTTCCAATAAGCCAGGCAACTCCTAGTGACTTCAGCATCTCTTTATTACATGGTAAAAGCAGTAAAAAAAGGCTAAAACAAGCTTGAGCTAACCAGAAACAGACCAAGAATATATACTGTTAAGGCTGCTGTTACAGGCTGGCCACAGGGTGGAGTAATTGACCAGCAAAGCTGATTGGGCCTAAAACCCCGGCCAGCTGTAGGTAGAACAAATGACCACCGGGCGGGGCCGTTGCAACCCGGAAGCACAGGCAAGCCGATCCCAAGACACAACAACGCACCTACATTTTCACCTCCTTTTAGGGGGGAAAAAGGTGCGTCTTATACTCCAAAAAATATGGTAGCTATGGCCTGGAAGGTCTTTGTAAAGATTCAGTATGTTGAGCCGCAGTGGTGCAGTGGTTAGAGTGCAATCCTGCAGGGTACTTCTGCTGACTGCTGGCTGCCTGCAATTTGGCAGTTCAAATCTCATCAGGCTCAAGGTTTGACTCAGCCTTCCGTCCTTCCGAGGTGGGTAAAATGAGGACCCAAATTGTTGGGGCAATATGCTGACTCTGTAAGCCCTCCACTTAGAGAGGCCTGTAAAGCATTGTAAAGCCTAAGTGCTATTGCTACTGCTATGTTAAGCACGATATTGGGCTGTGGAGAGTCTGAACACCCATGAGGAACACAGGAGTTTTGTCAAGAAACTTGTTCCGCTTGTGCAAACATGCGCTCTTCTGGGCATTCAGAAGAAAGGCTGAAGGAAAGCCTGGAGGAACATTGTCCATGGGGTCATGATAGTTCAGACATGACTTCGCAACTAACAACTAATGATGCCAGTCATTAAGGCCACCTGGAGGTTTATTTGTGTCCTCAGGCTCACCTGAGTGGTGCAAATGGGGGTGGAGCCTTCTTGGACCTGTTGAAAGGGCTGTGTTGAAGACTGGGGTCATTTTCAAGTGTCAGCCTCCTTCCCTTCTCTGTAATCCAATATGTTGTTGCTCAATGTAACTGATAAGAAAGTTCTTCATTGCAGAACAAGAAAAGACACAAAACAACAGGGAAGATATTTTCTGGATGTTTTAATCCAAAATATCCCCCCCCCCCCCAAAAAAAAAGATTAAGAAATTCCAAAACTGCAAACTTTTTGCAAATTGATAAAATGCAAAATCCATGTAATGAATGTCCAATAAAAATGTAAACCAAATAAAAGCACTTTCACTATCCAAAGAAATCCCATGTTTCCTAGTGAAAACGCAGAAGTTAATGGAAACAGCCAAAGAAATCAAAGGGAAAAAAAAAAAAAACCATCAACCAGATAAAATCCAGCAGGGGTTTGAAATGAATCAGCATTCAGACAGCCAGTTAACTTTTAAAGATTAAAAAACAAAGCAAAAAAAAAAAAAAAAAACTTCAAAAGGAAGTTAAAACCCAGTCTTGCTTACAAGAATGGTCTGCTGACCAAAACTCATCTTGAGTCATTCCTTTTTTTTAAAAAAAATAATCTTTGTTTACATTTTCCATTAAAAACAAAAGAAAAACAACACATCATACAGTGGTGAGTTCCTCCCGGTTCGGTCCGGTTCGGCTGAGCTGGTAACAGTGATGATATGACGTCACCGAACCGGTTCTCCCACCCCCACCTTCCCAGCTCCCCCCACCCCACCCCCAGACACTCCACAGAACCGGTAGTAAAAAAATTTAGAACCCGCCCCTGAACAGGTTGGTAATTACACCAGTACCAGATCACATCACAATTGTCCTGACACAAATATCAGATTTAATATCTGACCCATGGTATGCATCAGGCCCTCTTTAATCTGGGGTGACTTCATGATTATCTGAGGCTGGAGGAGGCTCCTGTGTATTTCTTGGACAGCAAAGGTGACTAACAAATACCAGATGTCAACTCTGAAGCGAACCTGGCTGAAGCCATCCTGTGTTGCCTCATAGTTGCCATGAAGCCCGAGAGGGGAAAGGGAGGGGGAAAATAGATAGCCCGGCTAACTGTCAAAACAAAAAGTTTTCCTGTGGGAACCAAGGTCATTGTAACAGGTGGCTATTGAAGGAGAGGAGCCTGACATCCATCTTCATTAGACAATGTGACCGATGACACCTGGGAGGGAGGATTTTAACTCTTTTAATTAAGGTGAAAACTGCAGGAACTGTTAGAGTGGGCTGTGCCGATATGACCTATCCAATAGACATGTTCTTTGAGGGATCTACCTTCCTTGGAGTTCTGCTTTCAATGGGTGCATTACTCGGAATGCTGACACCAGATATGTCACTGAGAGGCAAAATCACAATACTATGTCTCATTTATTTTGACCCTGTCATGCAGGAAAATTCACTACAGAAAACAACTAAGTTTGGAAGAGTTCATGCTTAAAGGAAACCAGATCACCAAAGAATACTGTGGCTGGACACTATCAAAGCTGACAGCAGCCAGAGTGTGATGACATGGGATGTGACAGAAAGGAAATACCACCAGAGTTCCTTTATTATCACCAACTGTGCCCCCAACTGTGCTCCCTTTCAATTCTCTGGCCTGGAGAGAGAGCTCTTCCACCAACCTGACAATACTTCAGTCCCAAACGTTGTAATCAGAAAACTTCCAACTATAAATCCAACAAGGCTAGATAAGTTAATTAATCTGGCAGGGCAGCAAGATAAGGAGTTCCAGAAGTGAAGTAGCATGGCAGTAAATCAAACCAGTTGGGAAGATGCCAGGAACTCAGATAAACAGTGAACACAAGATGAACTCAGCATTTGTTCCCAACAACTGCCCCTCCCATTTGCCTCTCCTTTAAACTCCATCCCCAGGTGTGCCTTGTGAAGGGAATTGGGGGCCTTTCCTCCCTGGTAAGCCATGCAACCCACGTTGCTCTCTTGTCCATTCTTCCCTGCACTGCCTAGGATGAGAAGGGGGTGGGCCTTGGTCTTCATCTGAACCCCCTCTCCCTTGTTCTACCTCTCCCCTGCTCTGCCCAGCCTGACTTTGCCCTTCCCCAGTTTTTTCCACAGCCAACAGAGCCACTCTTTCGCTCTCTGTCAGCTGTTCATCTTCCCCTTTGGATTCAGACTCCGACAGGGGCATGACACAGAGCATAGAATAACTGAATGAAGTCATGTAAGATCGGAAGATATGGAGTGATCTAGCATTGTGGTCCACCGGTGGCCTGTGGAGCTGGCGTCAGAGTTGGACAGTGAGGAGGTTGGGGAGGAACATGAGCCAGTCCTGGAGTCTGGGGAAGGCTTAGACGAGGGCTCTGTGTTGGAGGCAGAGATGGGGCCAGGGCCATCTGGGAGTTATGTGCTGACTCCGAAGCCTCCAGAGTCGGACCTCAGCGAGGCAGGGGAACAAGGGGAGACTCTTCCCAGTGCGTGCATGCGCAGAGCTGCCAGAAGGCAAGAACAGTTAAGACAAAAGGGACGACTCGGGAGTAGGGCTTGGAGATGATTAGCCCCTCCCATAAGACATAAAGGGGGAGCAAAGGCACTTGAGCCTTTGCAGGAAGCAACTTGGTTCATTCTGGTTTAAATTCTGCAGCTCCGTTTTGACTCTGTGCTCCATGTGGCCTTGCAAAACTAATTGCCAATTAGGTCTTTGGCAGTGTGTCAAGGGAGATAAAGGTGGGTGCTTATCAGCCTTATCCTGAAGGACTGTGGCAGACTTCTGTCGGACTCTTTACAAACTATTTGTAACTCATTACGGGCTGTGAATGAACAGAATTCACAGCCGTGGAAATAAAAAGAGGGTTTTTGGGACCACGTGTGCTTTTTACTGTCTCAGGAAGCCTAGGTCAGAACACCTAGCACGTAGAATTGCAAAGAATTAGAGATGGCTGATTGGAGAACATCCAA
Source organism: Arizona elegans (assembly GCA_022577455.1). Lineage (NCBI taxonomy): Eukaryota > Metazoa > Chordata > Lepidosauria > Squamata > Colubridae > Arizona > Arizona elegans. The sequence goes on from JAKOOJ010000018.1 coordinate 14,947,523, forward strand.
ATTACCATGGAGATCAACATCTCCTGAGCTACCCCAGACTCAACATTGCCTGGTGGCAAATTAAAGTTCTTGGAGTCTCTGTTGTCAGCCCAGCAATGGAATCCAGCACCTCAAGCAGAAGGCAGCGAAGTCATTGCTTCTACATCTGTACCCTAACACAGCAGACCTCAACTTTTACAGCTTGGCATACCGGCTGGGGGAGAGAGGGGAACTGGGCCACATGAGTGGTGGGCTGGCATACACATGCACACATACAGCTTGACTTGTGCAAGCAGCGGGCTGGTGGGCACTTGCGCATTTGTACGCTGGCCTGCCACTCACACAAGTTGAGCTGTGAGTGTGCATGCTGGCTGCCACTTGTGCAAAGGCTGCATGCATCCATGGCTTTACATCGCCTATGGGGGGAGGAGGCTTAATTCCATGTTGCTTCTCTCCTTGATTAGTTTCCATCCATTGTTTCTTGTCTTGACTTCTGGTGCTTTGGAAAATAATAGGAAAATAAGACCCCCTCTTCTTTGTGACAGCCCCTCAAATTCTGGAATGCTACTCTCATGTCCCACGTAGTCCTTCTTTTTCTCTAGACTGGCCATACCCAAATCCTGCAACCGTTCTTCATATGTTTCAGTCCACAGGCCTTTAATCATCTTAGTTGCTCTTCTTTGCACTTTTTCTAAAGTCTCAACATCTTTTTTGTCATGTGGTGACCAAAACTGGAGGCAGCATTCCAGGTGTGGCCTTACCATGTTCTGCCCCAGCTACGGACCCCAAAGAACACAGCACACACAAAGTTTGTACAAAACTTAAATTTACTAAAATAACTCAGTCTTTTCCAAACAAAGGCTGTTAATAAACTTCCTTAACAGCCTACAAGAAAACAAAGATAAAGTAATCACAATCTTACTAAGGTTGGCAGAAAGCCCAGAAGCAATTCACAGAGATCCAGACGCGAAGGGGAATGAACTTAAGTTGTTCCCTACAACTTGCTTCAGTTGGCATTTCTCCTTAAATAGGCTAAGGGAGTGGCCAATTAGCCCCAAGCATTAGTTTCAAGGAGACCTCCTCCTGAGGAGCCACTCCTGCCTTTTGGCAGCTCTGTGCATCCGTGCTTCGAGAAGAGGCATGGGTGTGCAGTGAAGTCCTCTTCACTTAAAGGAGCTTCTGGAGGTTCTGAAGGCCCTGGTTTGGGGATTGTTGAAAGAATTTATAAAAAAAGAGGATTGGAAAAAATACAAAAAGAAGTGAAGAACAGAAGATTAAGAAAGATATTCTCCTGTGGACTTTGAAATTGGCAATGGGCAAATATGTGTTTTAATGGTATTAAAAGATTTTTAAAATGTTTAACATAAAGTTATATTATTCTACAATATATATGAGATAAATTGTATAAGCTTTTAGGATGTCTAACCCTTTGAAGCGAAGAGGATTAATGTTAAACTCAGAATTTTATTGTAAACTGATATTTAGTTTTGGATAGTTAAGGGTTGTTCTTTTAAAAAGTTAGAGGTATTAAGACGGTTAATTGAAAAATTGAAGGATACCCTCCTATAGATTCTGAAATTTATATTTGGTAAATAAGTGTTTTAAAGGTATTAAGAGATTTTAATGTTTAACATTAGACTATATTATTTTAAAAGATATATGAGATAAAATGTGTAAGATTTTAAGATGGAATTTTTTTTTTGGTATAGAAATGGAATTTATTCATGATTTTTATTGTTTGTAAGACTGCTAAAGTATCGGATTATGCATTAAGAAAAAGGTTTTTTTTTTCTTTTTTTTCTATATAAGTAGGAAGAATGAATTTAATTTAATTGGGATTGAGAATTTATAAAAGGGAGGTTGTTGAATTGGAGCAAAGGGAGTTAAAGAACATGTGGGAGCTTTGAACTTTATAATTTGTTAGTTTATTTTAGCATATGTTTGTTAGATGCTATACCCTGTTTTTGCTCTGGGAAGTCAGGGGTGGGGTGGGGAGGGGGGGGATAAGGGAGGGGGGGAAGTGATGAATAGATAAATGTTTTAGCATAAGAAAGTGTATTCTAGGATATAGGAGTTGCTCAGATACTAAAGGAGGAAAATATTTCACAGCAAAGAAGTTAGAAAGGAGGGAGGAGGAGGGGGTAGGAAGAGGAGAGGGAGGGAGAGGAATGGAAGAAAGGAGAGGAGGAAGGGAAGGGAAGGGGACAGGAGTAGGAGTGAAGGCGAGAAGGGGGAAAAGAAGAGAGAAGTGGGGGAAAGGGAAAGGAAGTAGGATGAGGTGGGAGAAGAGGTAGGAGGGAAGAGGAGGGAGGGACGGGAAAGAAAGGAGGAGGAGAAGAAGGTTTGTTGTGGAATGAGGGAAGAAGGAGAAGAGCAACTCCGAATATAATTAAAATGTTTTATTTTAATGCTTTCTTTAAGGGAAACATGTATATGGAGGATTTCTTATGTATAAGAAAATGTATAATTTATGTGGGGAAGGGGAAAGGGGGGGGGAGAAAATTGTATTTCTTATAAAACTTTTTAATAATAATAATAAAAAAAGGCCCTGGTTGAATCCCTGCCTCTGGCACCACATCTTCTCCAGCCTCCTCGTTGTCTGACTCGGGTGCCAGCTGCACAGGCTGCTGGCGCAACACCACACCAGCCTCCTCGCTGTCAGAATCAGCTACAATCCGCACAGGCCGCTGATGGGCCACAACATACTAAGGCTTTATAAAGCGGTACTAATACTTCATGTGATTTTGATTCTATGCCTTTGTTTATACAACCAAGGATTGTATTAGCTATTTGGACTGCTGCCACACACAGCTGGCTCATATTCAAGTGATCATCCGTCTCTCATCTCCTTTCTCTCATTTCCAACTCATACTCCCTAGCTGGTTCTATTACTTGGAACCCTGACAAATACTATGCACCCAACCTTATTACCTCAGTTTCTAATTTCATGTGCTGCTATGTTTGTATAATCTATTTATTCCATGGAAGCATTGACATGAGTGGTCACAGTTACCAGGATATGACTGATAGTCATGTGCCACCAGGCCCCATTATCTCTCCTACTTTCTGACCAAACTGTGTGTCAGCCTCTGCCTTTTTATTGCTTGCTTGCTCGACTGCCGTTGTAACGGGGGGAGGGGGGAACTGTCTGAATGTCTTTGGGGGGGGGGAGTGAGCTGGTGGAATAAATGAAGAAAGTTTTTCCTCAGCGTCTCTCCGCAGCTGGGAAGAGCACTGATAATCACTCAAGGTCAACCGTTGTGGCATACCAGGAGGATGGAGCCATTGGAAGCTGCACCCCACATGACCCCTTGGGGGGATGTGGATTGGATAATCCTGACTGGACAATTGGGGGGAAGGTTTTAAGGATGCTTTCTATATGGGATTCTCGCGCCTATTGCCTCAGACCTTGCTTTTCTTTGGTTGCATTCAGTTCATACTCAGTAAAAGTATCTTTCTCTGTGAAAATGGAGTCGGGGTTTTTCTTTCTTGAGTACTGAAAGGAGGCATACCTGACACTGTGGCACAGGCCAACATAATGTATGCAGGGGCTCAGTTTCACGTAGGTCAAATAGACAATGTCACCCTGACTCTCAAGTCCACCTGCTCTGTGCATTACAAGAAGAGACACAAACATGTTTTCCATTCTGGTGTATGAAGCAAAGCTGTTACTAAAAGGGTCTAACAATTGCTTTGCCTTGCAATTATCAGAAGACTGGTAATTCTTCATGCATCCTCTATGGATTTCTAGATAAAAAAAATCTTCCAAGTCGAAACCTGCTTTCAAAAGAAAATATCTCTGAGTTCTCCAGATGGGGGCAGGAGATGTCACTTTAGCTGGTCTTGCAAAGAGCTCACTCCTGGGTTTGAAGAGACTCAGATCCCTTCGTTTCCTCTATGGTCATAGCCCAAACAGAGGTAAGAGGAAACACTGTTGATATAAATTTGTCCTGGGGCCATTCAGGTGACACAGGTGGTTCTGGTTAGAGCTAGTTTAGGAATTAAGAACCATCCCCTTAAGGGATTGCTTTTAAGAAATGTAGTTTTATGTCGCATGGTCACACCTGTGTTTCTGACTGGCCACTGGGTCAGACTTCTGATTGGCTGTGGGGCTAACTTGCTATGTGTAGATTAGTGGGGTTTCAGCCCTATCTGGAGCTGTTTGCTCCCACAACATGTGGACAAGCTACCTCATTTCACCAAAGTGAATTGGGAACAGACTATGTGTACATCAGACGAATCTCTTCAATGACTGTGGGTTATTGTTTAGAGAATGCCTGACAAATAAAAGTAATCTGCAAGACACCCTTTCTGTGGAGTTTCTCTGTCTTTGCCAAGCAGTCTGCCGCTTTAACAGAACATCCTCTGTGTTAAAGTTTTAGTGAGATTTCAGGAGCAACCTTCCAATCAGTTTCTGCACAAACCTTGATTTCTGTTCTAGGAGGGAAGGTGATAAGAATGACCAGGCAGGAGTCATGCTACTTCTGATGCTGATGCTCTTCTGGCTCCTGGCTCCAACGACAGCAAGGAGGCTGCAAAAGATATGTGTGTTCAAGGATTATATTGACTTCAAAGAAAGCTACTATAGTCCTGGTGATCTCATTATTGGTGGGAATTTGCCCTTTGGAACTATTATTAAGTCTGTGGTCCCAGTCTTTCAACAACGCCCATGGATGTTTAATATACAATCTTTGTAAGTTTCAGCTAATTATTGAGTTTACTTTAAATTCAGGGATGCTTTTCAGAAATACAAATACTTCTTCTAGTATTCGCACTGTCCTAGTGTAGTTCACATTTGGTGCTTTCTCAATAAAGTACCAAGCTCTTAAAATAGGCTGGAATTCTCAATTTTTCCAGAATTCTTCATCAGGAAGATGACAAAGAATAACAAAAGTGGAGAGGAGTAACACATTAGAAACTGTGCTGGCCTGGTGAAGAAGTCAAATTATAATATGAAATTGGATAGTAACAGCATTGCCAAAAAGTCATTAAGAGTTAACCTAATCTTGCGAAGCTTCTTCTCCAATAATATTGTCCTGCAAACTAGGGCATACAAAACCTTTGCTAGACTAATTCTTAAATACAGCTCATCTGCCTGGAACCCGCACTGTATATCAGACATTAATACAATTGAGTGAGTCCAGAAGTATTTCACGAGAAGAGTCCTCCACTCCTCTGCTCACAACAGAATCCCTTATGCCACCAGGCTTGAAGTTTTGGGCTTAGACAATTTAGAACTATGCTGCCTTCAGTCTGATCTAAGCATAGTACATAAAATTATCTGCTACAACATCCTACCTGTCAATGACTACTTGAGCTTCAACCACAATATTACATGAGCACACAATAGATACAAACTTAAGGTAAACCGCTCCAAACTCAATTGCAGAAAATACCACTTCAGCAACCGAGTGGTCAATGCTTAGAATGCACTGCCTGACTCTAGGGTTACATTCCCAAACCCCCATAACTTCAACCTTAAACTGTCTACCATGGACCTCCCCCCATTCCTAAGCAGTCTATAAGCAGCGTGCATAAGCAGTCCAACCTGCCTACCGTCCCTGTCCTACTGCCCCCAATTATTTGTATACATTTCCTGTTTTCATATTCATGTTTATATCTTATATCTGTTATCTCGTACATGTTTGACAAACTAACTAAAATAAAATAAAATAAATAAATAAGTTGTGGTGGAAAACTCAAATAAAACGCACTCATTTTCAAGTGTTCAAGAGTTGTAAACTCCCCACTCCCACCCCCAGTGTTAGCCTCAGCATTGCTTATGTATAATGGCCTTCAGTATATCTATAACGTAATTCCCACTGTAGTCCTGAGCTCAGCAACCTTTACCACACCTGAAGAAGCTTCTCCAAGAAAGACCCTAAATTATTAGTGTGATAAAGGAGCAGATAGGAAGGATTGCAACCATGGGAGCAAAGTGAAGAAGGGAGGAATAATAGAGGGGTGTCAAACAGTCTGTGATGTGAGTGGAAAGGCTGATCTCCTTTCTCACAAAGCCATTCGAGTTTAGTCAAGGAGGATCCTTTGAAAAAAAATCCAACCTCAAAGAAATGTGAGAGTTGCTGCTCAAACCCCTCCCCCCAAACATTGAAGCAAACTCTAACAGTACAGATGAGCTTTCCTTTAATGTTCCCCAATATTTTTCTCATTACAGCCTCATCATCCCCAGTAACTACCAGAAGTTCCTCGCATTGATTTTTGCTGTCTCTGAGGTCAATAAGGATTTTCTTCTGTTCCCAAACATCACCCTTGGCTTCCACATCTATGGCCATTTACAGACGGAGATGATTATTTTCTCAAACAGCCTCTCCATGCTCTCCTCACAAGGCCAAGTGGTTCCTGGTTACAAATGGGACCGGCTGGACACTCTGCTCTCTGTCATTGGAGGTCTCAACTCCAAGTCCTCAAGGCAGATGGCCTCCATCTTCAGCATCTTTAAGGTACCACAGGTAAGGTCCATTTAGAGATAGTATGGAGTTGACAAAGATCAGAAGCACACACAGAAAAAATGAAACCAAAGGTAGTTTAGGGGAGAACATTATGATTCTTGTGATTCTTAATTTAAATGTTCATAAAAGGGCAGTTATCATTTTAATGCTATTTATTCTTTGTATTAAGTTTATGGTTTCTTCTCTTCTAACGTACCACAAGCAATAAAGATGGATAATTGGTAGCTCTTCCTAAAAGGGGAAGAAGATTAAGTTTGCCACTCAAAATGAGTCAGTCTGACTGCTGGGGTCACACCATGGTGTCCCCTACAGATAACATCAACATTTACTTTGTCTTTGAAAGAAGAATCTCTTCTTCTCCAGCTCGGTGTTGGCTTTGAGTTCTCCCAGGGAGAGAGAAGAGTTTATCCTGCCTTCTTCCGGATTAATCCCAAGGAATCTCCTCAGTATGTGGGTTTAGTTCACCTGCTCCTGTATTTCCAGTGGAACTGGGTTGGGCTGCTGGCCCCTGAAGATGACAGGGGAGAACGTTTCATCTCAACTCTGACACCAATGCTCCAGGAGAAGGAGATATGCCTGGCCTTCACTGAAAGGTTGAAGTTGGATGATAGTCATGTTACACTGAAAAAATTACACAGCATTTTCAAGAACTGGTCTAAAATGGAAGTCTTTATTCTGTTTGGAGACTCCAGTAGTATTTCCAATATACAGATAGCTGTGTCTGAACAACCGAGAAAGACAACATTTCAGAAGGTTTGGCTCTTAACCTCCCATTGGAAACTTAGTATGGTGAAATTTCAAAACATATTGCAAAGCATAAAGCCTTTCCATGGGGCCTTGCATTTTAGGTACCACGCTGGGGATGTCTCAGAATTCAGCCATTTCCTCCTGTCTTTAGACCCCTCGAACCCACAAGGAGATGTATTTCTTCCTCGATGGTGGGAAGCGGTCTTTGGCTGCAAACTCCACAAACCAGGCAAGATCCTTCCAAAGGGGAAAAAACCATGTACAGGAAAGGAGAATGTGCAGAATCTGCCCAATTACACTTTTGAAACAAGCATGGAAGGAGAAAGTTACAATATCTACAATGCCATTTATGCTCTGGCACACGCTTTACATGCAATGTTTGGATCCAGAACCCAACCAACCATAATGAGGCTTGGAAAGAGGATCTCAAATGTTCAGTCATGGCAGGTAATCTCTGTGGCCAATCATGGCTTATGTCTCTATGGTTTAGCATCCTATGTGAACCCATCCCATTTCTTCAGTTTTACATTTATTTTACTGCTCAGTTTGTTGTGTGAATGTGGAAAGTCTTTGTCTACCTGAGCACATAAAGCAGGACTCAAAATAGTCTCAATGGGTTGTTTGTCTCAAATCCATCAGACTTGTCCGCAATAATGAAAAAACAGTTGACTTCTCTGAACAGTGAAATGACAAACTAAAGGCAGGCACTTCTTTCCACTTGTCTCCATCAAACCTGTGGAATTGTACATGGTTGTCATACAAATTATTTAACCGTTGATAAAATGAATTCATCAGTTACAAGACCATGGGACAAAATAAATATTTAAAATTGCATGGAGCCAAGTATCACAGAAGCAAAACCCAATGTGATCAATTTTGGAATGTTGCAATAAAGGGAGAAGTCAACCCTTTCTGTATCTTTTTCACGCAGGAAAACTTAGAGGTCATATGATTTTATTTCAACCAATTCCTTTAATAAAATAATATTTTGCTTCAACCTAATGGAATTGAGAGTCTTTCTTTCCTAAGGGACCAGATTGGGGCAGGTCTGACAAAGCTCTCCTTTCTTTCAGATCCTTGCTTATTTGAGGAATGTGCAGTTCAACAACAGTGCTGGAGAGGAAGTCTCCTTCTCAGAAGATGGACTGGGATCAGCTCGTTATGATCTTCTCAACTGGGTTTTCCTCCCCAATCAATCTTTTGTCCCCATGAAAGTTGGGCAAGTAAATCCTGAGGCTCCCCCAGGACAGGATTTCACCATTAACTCTGATGGAATCATCTGGGCCACAAAGGTGAGCTGCAAGGAAATGTTGTAACTTCAGGGAAAGATTCATTCTCTTCCTGAGATGCTGAACATTTTCCTAATTTGAAAGAAAATCAATTGAGTCAGAAATCATGGCAGTCATTTTATGAAAAATCTCCCTTTCATGTAACACATTTGGGGTCTGATTTGTGTTATTCCACAAAGGGCTGGGATTGAGAAGAACGCCTGCTCGAAACGCAAGATGCAATTAAAGCAATGAACAGTGTTTTCCATGGACCGTTTTTGCTCAGTTGTATCCTCATCTTTCTCTTAAAAATGCTGTAGTCCAATGACAAGCCTTCCTCTGCAGGCTGAGACCCCAGTTCCTATCTCCCACATCCATGGGTGTTTCAGGAATGCCAATGGCATGAATCCCTCAGGACTGTTTGTTAGGGTGTGTGTAAAAAGTATTTGTTGCTTGTGCAACGAGCAGAGCAGAAACACACAGGGAAGGAGATAAACGTATGGCTCGTGTGAGAAAAAATAGTTTATCTACAAGTAACAAGCAGTCTCGGTGTAAGTAAAACAGTCCAAGGTCATAAACAGTAATATCAGTCCAATAAGTATCTTCCCTTACCAAAGCAAACAGACTTTAGTAACTCTTGGTATACAGTACCATATAATAGTCTCAGTAAGCAATAGGATACAAACAGGTATCACTCAGGAAGAACTAGGAAGAACCAGGAAGATCCAGAAAGGAAGCAGGAAGAACGAACGCTTCTCTGTGCTGCCTATTTATGCACTGCAGCCTAATTACAGGGTTCAGCAAACCCTGATTACGTGGCTCAGTTGTTTCTTAAAGAAACAGATATATTGCCTGACCAACAAGTTAGGAGTAAGCTGAAAGCTGAACCTAACACTGTTCTTGATTTCTGATAGACAGTGGCAAACTATTTATTTGGGGGGGGGGGGAAATCTGAACATAGAAATAGGAATAAGGAAGGCAAATAGGAATGGGGAAAAGAATGAATGCAGCAAGTTCTTTGCTTAGATCATCTCAAGTATTTCCCTTTTCTCTTTCAGAAGGTGCCCTTTGCCAGATGTGGCATGAAGAGGTGCCATGCAGGAGAGAGAAGAAGAGTTCCAGAGGGCGAGCAGGTTTGCTGCTACCAGTGTGATGCTTGTCCAGAAGGGACCATTTCTAATCAGACAGGTAGACAAGACTTCAAATGCAAATTTCCAGGATCAAGGAAGACATTCATTAAATCATTTTTTTGTTATTGTTGTTATTTTTGATATTTATTTATTTATTTATTGGTTCAATTTATATGCCGCCCTTTTCCAGAGACTCAGGGAGGCTTACAATGCATTAAGCAATAGCCTTCATATTTTGTATATGCCTGCTTAGTAGGGCTTTCGCCCCCCCCCCCCAGCGGTGTTCTTTTTTATACAAAGTCAACTTATTGCCCCCACAAACCGGGTCCTCATTTCACCTACCTTGAAAGGATGGAAGGCTGAGTCAACCTTGAACCTGGTGAGATTTGAACTTGCAATAATTGCAGGCAGCTGGTGTTAACTAACAGTGCTTTAGTCTGCTGTGCCACCAAGGCTCTGTAAGATAAGATTGACATGCACTCATACTTTGCGATAGAACGTTTCAGTTCGTGGATGTAAACTGCCCTGGCCACAGAGACTGTTGTGGCCCCGCCCTCTGAGCCTGTCCCATCAGAGGAAGAAAGCTCCGAGCATGAGGAAGAGGAGTCAGCCAGGCCTCCCTCTCCAGGCCCCTCCCCTCTGGCACTGTCTCAGGCGCCGGCCAAGGGAGAGGAGATTAACAGAGAGACAGGTGGCTCGGATGAGAGTGAGGGAGAAACATCATTCCTGGACGCAGGCCTCCGAAGGCGTGATAAACAATTGCAGCAGCTCAGGAGGTGTGCTAGGGATTAGAACTGAGTCACTGGACCACACCCCAGAGACTATATAATAGAGGGTGGTGGCCAGTGATCTTTCTGACGAACAAAGTAAACCTTGGATAGTCACTAAAGCCTCGTCCGGAACTGCTGAGAGAAATATTTATTGTTGTTGGACGTTTGGACGCTGAGTATGTTATCTATCTGTTTTCTGTGGAAATAAACGCACTTGGCAGACGGTGTGTAAATCGCTGCCAAAGTTGGAGATAAGGACCTGGGTGTGTGCCAAAGTGTTTCCTTAACCCTTGGCTGGCTGTGTGTGTGTGTGTGTGTGTGTGTGTGTACGGGGACAGATCAAGAGACCACCTTTCCCAATCTGCAGGAGTTACATGTAGGTTAGCCTCAGGGCAAAATTTATGAATCACCAACATGCATTTCCACTCCTACTCTAACATTCAATTGGGAAAACCAACTTCCAAACATTTCCAGAAAGAGTGGGATGTGCAGTTCAAGCTTATTTTTTATGTATTTATTTTATTTTGTCGAGTACGTATTAGATAATATATATAAGTATAAGCATGAATTGAATACATAAAATGAATACAATTAAAGGGAATATTAGGACAGGGACAGTAGGTACACTGTGCTCTTATGCATGTCCCTTACAGACCTCTTAGGAATGGGGTGAGGTCAACAGTAGACAGTCTCAGATTAAAGTTTTAGGGGTTTTGGAATGAGACCACAGAGTCAGGTAGTGCATTCCAGGCATTGACCACTCTGTTACTGAAGTCATATTTTCTGCAATCGAGTTTGGAGTGGCTCCCTTTAAGTTTGTATCTATTGTATGCTCTTGTACTGTTGCGGTTGAAGCTGAAGTAGTCATTGACAGATATGACATTGTAGCAAATGATTTTATGAGTTATGCTTAGGTCATACCGAAGGCGGCGTAGTTCTAAATTTTCTAAACCCAGAATTTCAGGTCTGGTGGCATAAGGTATTTTGTTGCGAGCAGAAGAGTGGAGGACTCTTCTTGTGAAATATTTCTCGACTCTCTCAATTGTATTCATGTCCGATATGCAGTGCGGGTTCCAGACAGATGAGCTGTATTCGAGAATTGGTCTAGCAAATGTTTTGTATGCTCTGATTAGTAGTGTAATATTACCGGGGATGAAGCAACGCAAGAGAACGCAGTTACTTATAATATGATCACAAAGGTCATTTATGTACAGTATTAAGAGTGTTGGTCCTAGAACGCTGCCTTGGGGGACACCACTATTAACAGGTGCAGGATTTGATAGGGTGCTCCCTATTTTGACCACTTGTTGTCTGTTTGACAGGAACACAGTTATCAAATTATGGAGGGGTCTGAAGGTGCCATAAGATTTTAGTTTTAGAAGTAGTTTGTCATATACCACCGAATCAAAGGCTTTACAGAAGTCTATGTGAATTGCATCTATTGCTTTGCCCTGATCAAGATTTGTAGTCCATATGTTTCTGCAGTGTAGAAGTTGTAGATTACAGGATAATTTTTTTCTGAAGCCAAATTGTTTATTAGAGAGTAGGTTGTTTGTTTTTAGGTGGAGGGTAATGGATTGGTTGATGATTGATTCCATGACTTTGCCGGTGATGCAGCATAAAGAGATTGGTCTGTAATTTTCGACTAGGCTGGGGTCACTATATGTTATATAGTGGGGAGAGATTAAGTGTTTTTCTATCGAGGCACCTACATGTGGGAGGGAGCATACTCAATAGAAAAACACTTAATCTCTCCCCTGGCTCAAGCTGATGAAGGGAGGAGAACTTGTGGCTCAGAAGTTACTACAACTGCCTAATATGCAGGCAGCCCAAGTTCAAATCCGAGTAAGGGTATGGCTAGCTGATGAGAGCTAAATAGCTTGAAATAGATCTATACTAGTCTCCCTTTTTTTCTTTATCAGCAAAATATAAATTTGGTATAAAAATGCAATAGGTTGAGGGCTCCTGGATTGGAGCTGAAAGGCGAAAGGGAAGCAGTATGCTCCCTCCTACATGTTGGTGTAGACCAGGTGCCTCGATAGAAAAACACTTAATCTCTCCCCTGGCTCAAGATGATGAAGGGAGGAGAACTTGTGGCTCAGAGGTTAATACAACTGCCTAATATGCAGGCAGCCCAAGTTCGAATCTGAGTAAGGGTATGGCTAGTTGATGAGAGCTAAATAGCTTGAAATAGATCTATACTAGTCTCCCTTTATTTCTTTATCAGCAAAATATAAATGTTAATATAATATCTATATAAGCCATATGTTTATGGATATTCTCGGTCATCCTGATCATGGTTGTCCCAAAGGTGCTTTTTTTTCAAGAGACAAGCAGACTTTCTGGTTTTACTTTGAAGATGTTTTGCTTCTCATCCAAGAATTGTTGGACTCTTCAAAGAAAAGCCAAAAAGTTCAGTTGCCTCTTGGGGAAAAAAAGCAACTTTGGGAGTTGTTGTTGTTGTTGTTATTATTATTATTATTATTATTATTATTATTATTATTATTATTATTAATAATAATAATAATAATAATAAATTTATTTATTTATTTATTTATTTGTTTATTTATTTATTTAATTTATATACTGCCCTACTCCCGAAGGACTCAGGGCGGTGAACAGCCAAAAGATAAAATACACATAGTACAAATGTTAAAAACCATTTAAAATACATTAAATACTTTGACCCAAAACAAATTTAAAACACCCCAATTTATAAAACAAATTTAAAAGCAATTAAAAGGGAGGTCAGGCCAGACCAGCCTGCTGGAATAAGAATGTTTTGAGGGCACGGCGGAAAGTGCACAAATCCGGGATCCTCTGTATCTCTGGGGGGAGCTTGTTCCAGATGGCAGGTGCCCCCACAGAGAACGCTCTCCCCCTGGGGGCTACTAGTCAACATTGTTTGACAGACGGCACCCTGAGAAGACCCTCTCTATGGGAGCGTACTGGTCGGTGAGAGGCTACTGGTGGCAGAAGGCGGTCTCGTAGATACCCCAGTCCTAAGCCATGGAGCGCTCTAAAGGTGGTAACCAAAACCTTGAAGTGCACCCGGAAGACCACAGGGAGCCAGTGCAGCTTGCGCAGGAGGGGAGTCACATGGGAGCGCCACATTGCTCCCGTAACCACCTGCATGCTGGACCAGCTGGAGCCTCCGGGTGCTCCTCAAGGGGAGCCTCATGTAGAGAGCATTACAGTAGTCCAGGCGGGAAGTGACGAGGGCATGAGTGACCGTACGTAATGAGTCCTGATTATAGTTCAAGCTATATTTTTTTTTATTTTAAGGCGTGCTTCTTCTGTCAAGTCTATCAATCCCTGAGGAAATAGACCTTCCAACAAAAGAGCAGGACAGGAAAGAAATCTGAAAGAGCAAATTTGAAGTACAAAGCAGAGAAATTAAAGCAGGGATAACCAACAGGAAAATCTACATGCAAATAAACAGCAACATTCCTGGATCTAACAGTCTTCTGTGGGTTCCAATATTGTGAGTGGGGTGGGGAACAGTATTGAAAGGCACAGTAGACATCGAAGTGCCCAGTAGGTTGAGAGCTGGAATTGAGCAAATCCTGTTCTCTAGCTAACTTATCCCGAGTATCATCATAAATAAAGGATGATTTTCCCTTTTTTGATGCACCATAAATTGCACCGCGGGTCCTTTCATCACTCGTTTTGTGGGTTGGCTTCAACAGAATGGTCAGAATCATGTCATCTATGTGGGAAGGATAATGTTCATGGTAGTTGCTCAAGAAATCCTTTTGATTTCAGATGCAGCTCACTGTGAACTCTGCCCAGAAGATCAATATCCCAACATGGACAAGGGCCAATGCATTGCCAAGAAGATCCACTTCCTTTCCTATCAAGACACCCTGGGATACATCTTAGTTTTTCTTGCTCTTTTCCTCTCAGTGATCACATCTGCAGTCCTGCTTATTTTTTATAAACATCATGACACACCAATTGTCAAGGCCAACAACCGAAATCTCACCTACACCCTCCTGGTCTCCCTCCTGCTCTGCTTCCTCTGCTCTTTCCTTTTCATTGGTCGACCAGGGAAGATCATCTGTCTCTTCCAACAATCTGCCTTTGCCATTCTCTTTTCCCTTGCAGTTTCTTCTGTGTTGGCAAAAACTGTCATGGTGGTTCTGGCCTTCATGGCCACCAAACCAGGGAACAAGACAAGGAAACTCTTAGGAAAACCACTGACCAACTCCATTGTCTTAGGCTGTCCCCTGATCCAAGCAGTCCTTTGTGCCACCTGGCTGGGAACCTCTCCTCCATTTCCCAGCTGTGACTTTCACTCCTTGGTAGGAGAGGCCATCTTGGAATGTAAGGAAGGTTCAGTTTTAATGTTTTACGCTGTCCTCGCCTACTTAGGTTTTTTGGCTTTCATCAGTTTCATTGTAGCCTTTTTAGCTAGGAAATTGCCTGACAGCTTTAATGAAGCCAAGTTCATTACTTTTAGCATGCTGGTCTTTTGCAGTGTTTGGATCTCCTTCCTCCCTACCTATCTGAGCACCAAGGGGAAGTCCATGGTGGCTGTGGAGATCTTCTCCATTTTGGCCTCTGGGGCTGCTCTCTTGGCCTGTATCTTTTTCCCAAAATGCTACATTATTCTGCTGAGGCCTGATTTGAATTGTAGAGAGAATATAATGAGGCACAAGAATCTCTGATATATGTGGGGATTGGAAACTTTTATTTTGACTTTGGGGCATGTTTAGAATGTGATGACATTTCTACAAAACGATGACATGAAGGAGGATTCTCCACTGTGGGTTGTGTTGAAATTTTTTCCCATGATTTTTTAAAATTTTATTCACAAGGTTAAAATACAAACTACACAAATGAGGGGAAAAATGCAAGAACAAAAATAAGACATACAAAGAAATGCATTTGAAAAAAAAAACCAAAAAGACATACACATAGATATTTCCCCCAGTGGAATACTGATAAATATATTTCAACAATAATTGTTTGACCCCTTATGGAGTAGGCTGACAGTTTATGAACTTCTACATCTCAACTTCTATACAACCCAATAGTTACTGTATTTTTTGGAGTATAAGACACACCTTTCCGCCCCCCCCCAACAGAAGCTGAAAATTTGGGTGTGTCTTATACTCCAAATGTAGCTTTTTTGAAGCTTTTTTTCATCCGTAATGAGGTGCTAGTGAGTGAAGCTTTGCCTGCTCCCTTGACTCTCCACTGTGCTTTAACGAGGCGTTAGCCAGTGAAGCGATCTTCATGCTTTGCTCCGACTCTCAGCTGTTCTTTAGAATTTTTTTTCAGCGCTAACTAGGCACTAGCCAAGTGAAGTGATCTCCTCCTGTGCTTTGCCTGCTTTTCTCATTGCTGCTTTCTCTCAGCTGTGCCTTAGAAGCTGTTTTTTATCCCCAAGCAGTGGGTAAAAAACCAGCAAACTAATGTGCTGAAGCTAACCAGACTAAGGACGCTAGCCAGATGAATACCTGGTAGGCAGATTTTTTTCCCTATTTTCCTCCCCAAAAACTAAGCTGCGTCTTATACTCCGGTGCGTCTTATATAAAATACGGTAACTAAAATATTTAATAGGTGAACACAACAGCAAAATTAAACTTCAAAGCCCTGTGTTAGCAATCTATTATTATCCTTGATTCATTCATAAAGCTTTGCCTTAAAATTTTAACTGGGGTCTCTCTGAACAATTGCATCTCATTCCCCAAAGTCATAAATCTCTGTTGTAAATATCTCTGTAGCATTTGTTGTCCAGGGAAATCTTCCTATAATTTGAAACACAACATCTCTTGACAATTGATTTCTGATTGAATATAATAAATCCATTTTCCAATCTCCATCAATTTTCTTTAAAAAATCCAGTGCATCATTTATTGATTCTGTTATCTCCAAGTCTTTTGAATTCATGCCCCTTTCAGCTGTCTCCAACAAACCTGCAATTCTTAAACCAGGTTCCTTTTCCTTCAAATCAGCCAGCCACAAATTAAATTCAAATCCATCTGATTGTAAATCTGATTTGTTTGCTGTTTCTTATATCTGAGTGCCATCTTTGGGTTGATTTATAACCATTATTAATTTATCATTAGAGCTTGTAAGTTTAAAAGCACTCCCCCGCCCCAATGTTAAAAAGGGTTTTAACATTAAGATGGTCTGGCTCTCGTCTTCCTTTTATATCTCTTTTTATTGACATTGCAAAGAATATATAATGTATAATATGCACAAATTGGGTATAACTAGAATAGAATAACAGAGTTGGAAGGGACCTTGGAGGTCTTCTAGTCCAACCCCCTGCCCAGGCAGGAAACCCTACACCACTTCAGACAAATGGTTATCCAACATCTTCTTAAAAATTTCCAGTGTTGGAGCATTCACAACTTCTGCAGGCAAGTTGTTCCACTTATTAATTGTTCTAACTGTCAGAAAATAACTAGTCTAGAGAAAAGAAGGACTAGGGGTGATAACAATCTGAGGATCCAAATTGTGGGGGGAAAATATGCTGACTCTGTATACTGCTTAGAGAGGGCTGTAAACAGAGGTGGTATTCAGCCGGTTTGCACCGGTTCGGGAGAATCGGTAGTGGCCCACCCACCCGCCCCAGCTCCAAGTCATCCTATTTAGGCATGTTTTCAAGGCTGGGTTCATGCACAGAAGGCCGGGTGCATACGCAGACAGCGTGCACTCATAAAGCAAGCATGTGCATGTGGGGCAAACTGATGAAACCCACTCCTGGCTGTAAAGCACCGTGAAGTGGTATATAAGTCTAAGTGCTAGTGCTATATGATAGCAGTATTCCAAGTATCTGAGGGGCTGCCACAAAGAAGCGAGGGTCAACTTATTTTCCAAAGCACCAGAGAGCAAGAGAAGAAGCCACGGATGGAAACCAATCAAAGAGAGAAGCAACCTGGAATTAAGGAGAAACTGCCTAACAGTGAGGACAATTAACCAGTGGAACAGCTTGCCACCAGAAGTTGTGGGTGCTTCATCACTGGAGGTTTTCAAGAAGAGACTGAACAGTCGTTTGACTGGGATGATATATGATCTCCTGCTTGAATGGGATGGGGGGTTGGACTAGAAGATCTCTGAGGTCCCTTCCAAGTCTTCAATTCTGTATTCTGTGCTTAAACTTCCCTTCACTCTTCTCATTTATCAAGAGTTTGTTTATAAAATTCATTTATAAAAGAGTTTTCCAAAGCACCAGAGGGCAGGACAAGAAACAACAGATGGAAACTAATCAAGGAGAGAAGCAGCCTGGAATTAAGGAGAAATTAAGGAGCTTAGTATTGAATAGATGAGTGCAGGAACCAATCAGGAGCGAGTAGCTGGAGTGGGAAAATTAAAGGTGTGTCAGTGGCTGAACCCACGGACAGCTCCATTTAAAAGGGGCTGCCGCGGCTGGTATTGCCATTGCTGTACTGGAGCCGAATAAAGCTGTTTAAACTGTCGAGCGTGTCCTGCATCCTCTGTCTGTGCCCAACACTCAACAGTTTCTTTCCTGACAGAGAGATGGGAGGGAGAGAGCAAATGGAATGGGATTCAGCAAGGTTTGTCTTCCCCACCCCCATTTGCTCTTCTAGGAGAGAGAGGGAGGAGGGAAGGAGGGAGGGGGAGAGGAAAAGAGAGAAATGGATGGATGTGGATTGTAACCTCCTTGGGGCTGAGAAGAATTGCTGCAAAACTGAGTTTTCTGAAGTGAACCACTAGACTTGTAAACAACTTAAAAAATAATCTAGTAAAAAGAAAAGCCAAACAAAAGCAAATAAAACACTCCTAGGAGGAAAACAAATTAAAGTTCCATTTGTGTGTATTATTTAATGGACTGCTAAATTGGCAAAATGGACTGCTAAGTTGGGTGCGCCCACCCAGCCACATCCACCCAGTCACATGACCACGTAGCCACGGCCACCCAGTCACATGACCACCAAGCCATGCCCACCCAGTCACATGACCACCAAGCCATGCCTACCCAGTCACATGGGGGCAGCCACACCACCTAGCCAGTCCAGCCCCCCAACAGTCTGAGGGACCTTGAAGTGGCCCCCTGTTCAAAAAGTTTGAGGACCCCTGGTGTAGGGTCTCCTGCTTGGGCAGAGGGTTGGACTAGATGACCTACAAACTTCCTTTCATGTCTGTTGTTCTATTCTATTCTATTCTATTCTATTCTATTCTATTCTATTCTATTCTATTCTATTCTATTCTATTCCATTCCCTGAAAACAATTGCAGCTAGAATTCCTCTATCAAAACTCCATCTTGCCTGCAGGGGCTCAGTTTCATGTTAAGTCAGATATCCAGCTTCATCTGTGGATTACAAGAAGAGACACAAACATGTTTTTCCCTTTCTGGTATGCAAACGAATCTCTAAGTAATTGGGTAGGACAATTGCTCTTCTTTGCAATTATCAGTGGAACTGCAATTTTTATTCCCTTTGGGTTTCTATTCATAAAAAAAATTCCAGAGAACACCAGCTTTAAAAATATATGCCTGGAGTTCCCCAGATGGGGTGACAGGACACGTCACCTCACCTTGTCTTGCAAAGAGCTCATTCCTGGGTTTGATGAGACTCAGCTGGCTTTAACTTTGTCTTCGGTCACAGCTCAGACACTTATAAGGGGAAAGATGGTTGATATAAATTTGCCACAAGGCCATCCAGGTGGAATGATCGGCTTCTGTTGTGCTAAAGCTGTGATGAGATGAGATTTCAAGTGCTACCTGAAATTCACCTTCTGCATAAACCTGGATTTCTGATCTTGGAGGATAGGTGAGAAGAATGACTGAGCTGCCTCTCCTCCTCCTCCTCCTGCTATTTTGGCTCCTGCTTCCAACTTCTGCATCGAGGATGCAAAGTGTATGTGTGTTGACAAGGTCTCTGCAGATTCTGGAGGACTATTACAGGCCTGGTGATCTCATTATTGGTGGGAATTTGCCCCTGGCAACCATTGTTTTATCCTTCAGCAGCCTACGCTTTCATAAAGACCCATTCCAGCATCGTTTACCAATTCTGTAAGTTTCACCTGGAGGCAAAAGATATAGAATGAATGTTTGCTTTCTTTGGGATTCAGGAACTCCTTTTAGAAATACTGGTCCTGATGAGATTTGCAGTGTCCTAGAGTAAATATTTGGACTTTTTTCAATAAAAAACCAAGCTCATAAAAGAGAATAAAATTCTTAAACTTTCCAGAATTCCTCCTGATAAAAAGTGAGGAGGGATCACAATTAGAAATTGTGCCCATCTAGTTAAGATATTGGCCTATAATATTAGTTTGGATAGGAAATCAATGGCAAAATCAATTTCCTAACTAAAATAAAATAAAATAAAGCAAAAAAATACAAAAGGAAAAATTGGTTTTGGAATCAGTAGTGCTCATGAACAATGGCTTTTAAGAAATCTATGCTGTGACCCCCACTGGAGTTCTGTGCTCAGCAATGGTTGCTTCTCCTGCAGAAACTTCTCCAAGAGAGAACAAAATTGATAATCTGCTAGAGGAAAAATTGGGAAGGATTACAATCACTGGAGCAAAGTGAGGAAGGGAGGGATGATAGAGGGTATTAAATGGTCTGTGATTGAGATGGATGGTTTAGTCAAGGAAGATCCTTTAAAAAAAAATCCAAACCCAATGAAACTTGGGAGTTGCTCCAAAGAACAACACAAAAGACAAGAGAAACTCCAACTGCATATGTGAATTTTCCTGTAATTGTTCCTTAATGTTTTTCTCACCATAGAGTCAGACCCAAGAAATACCAGCAGCTCCTGGCCTTGGTGTTTGCAGTCACAGAGCTCAACAAGAACCTGGTTCTCCTCCCGAACATCACCCTTGGCTTCCACATCTATGACAATCACCAGATTGAGAGGGATATTTCCTTAATCAGCCTCTCCCTGCTCTCCACAAGTGGCCAGACGATTCCAGGTTACAAATGTGACCAGCAGGACACTCTGCTGTCCATCATTGGAGGTCTCAGCTCCCAATCCTCAAGGCAGATGGCCTCCATCTTCAGCATGTTCAAGGTCCCACAGGTAAGAGAGCTCTCTTGGATACAGTATGGAATAGACAAAGATCAAAATCACACACAGAAGCCAAAGAAGTAACTAAAGATAGATTTGGGGGGAAATCATGAGCTTGTGACTCTTAGTTTATGCTTCATGAAAGGGTAGCCATCCTTTTAGTGCCATTTATTCTCTACAGGTTGATGGTTTCTTCTATAGTTTTCTCACATGTCACAATCAGTCAACATGTGTAACTGGTGGCTTTTCCTAAGAAGGGAAGAAGCTTAAACCTGCCACTCAAAGTTACTCAGCTTGACTGGTGGAGCAAACGCCACAGAGTGGTGACTCCTAAAGTTACTTTGTCTTTGAAAGAAGATTCTCACTTTTTCCAGCTCGGTGTTGGCTTTGAGTTCTCTCAGGAAGAGAGGACAGTTTATCCTTCCTTCTTCCGAATTAATCCTAAGGAATTTCCTCAGTATGTGGGTTTAGTCCAGCTGCTCCTGCATTTCCAATGGAACTGGATTGGGCTGGTGGCCCCTGATAGTGACAACGGAGAACATTTCATTTCAACTCTGATGCCAATGCTCAAGGAGAAGGAGATCTGCCTGGCCTTCACTGAAAGGTTGAAATTGGATTTTCATGTTTTTACAAAGTTGAAATTTCTTGATATTTTCAAGACTTGGTCTAAAGCTGACGTGATTATTCTCTTTGGAGACTCCAGTAGCATTACAAATATACTGGCAGTGATGAATGTTCATGAACAGTGGACCAAGGCAACATTTTGCAAAGTTTGGATCTTAACTTCCCATTGGAAAGTCAGTATGATGGGATCTCAAGACATATTGAAAGGACTAAATCCCTTCCATGGAGCTTTGCATTTTAGGGACCACACTGGGGATATCTCAGAATTCACCCATTTCCTCCTGTCTTTAGACCCTTTCAACCCACAAGGGGACGTCTTTCTCCCTCAATGGTGGGAAAGGGTCTTTGAATGCAAGCTCTACAAATCAGGTGAAATTTCTCCAGCCCAGCAAAAAACATGTACTGGAAAGGAGAATTTGCAGACTTTGCCAACATATGTGTTTGAAACAGGCATGACAGGGGAAAGTTACAATATCTACAATGCAATTTATGCTCTGGTACATGCATTACATGCAACATATGGTTCAGGACCACAACCAGCCCTGATGAGGCTTGGAAAGAGGATTTCAAAAGTCTGGTCATGGCAGGTAATTTCTCTGACTTTTTTATAGAGTCCACAGATCTTTAGATAGGAAGCTTCCCCTTTGCATTTCTTCAATCACTGATTCAATAATAATAAAATAATAATAATAATTTTATTTCTATACCGCCCTTCTCCCGAAGGACTCAGGGTGGTGTACAGCCAATTTAAAAACACAAGACACAACAATAATTAAAATTTAAAATAATTAAATAGATTTGGCCGATTTAAAACCCCAAAAATTTAAAATACCCCAATTTAAAATTATTAAGTTGATAGCCACATGTCCACATGCCACTATCTCAGTACAGATTAAAACAACAATTATTTGCAAATTATAATACGAATTAAGTGTATGGTTCTGTTGAAAAGGGGCAGAGGGGAGAAAAGATCCATAGAGGAAACATTTTCCTGTACTGTAAAATCCTAAAAAATGTTTCTTGGGTTTCCAGGAGTGGACATTCAGAGCAAAATGACAATATATGTGTATTTGCACAGGATCCTTCAAGAGGTTGGGCTCCTGGTTTGAAATTCATCAGAGGCTTTTTTGCATCAAAGGATAAAAGTTGAATCTTTCTAGACAGTAAAGTGACAAACCAGGACAGGTGCTTCCTTCCACATGGCCTCACCTGGTCAGACCTGCTTCCTGTATCCTGCCATCTTTGACTATGAACTAGAGAAAGTTGGTGGGGTTTTACATGGTTGTGACAGAAATTATTTAATCATTCCAAAAAAAAACAAAAACCCATCCATCATCTACAAGATGTGGGCTGGCAGGAATGGTCACCATTCTAGAAGATAGGCTCAAGATCCAGATGGATTTTGACAGACCTGAACACTGGGCCCTATCTAACAAAATGAAATTCAGTGTAGAGAAAAGTAAAGTCTTAGGCAAGAAAAACCAAAAGTAAACCTACAGCTTGGAAGAAACCAGGCTTAATAGCAGTGAGAGGGATCTTAAGAGTCTTAGTGGACAACCAATTAAATATGAACCAAGAGTGTGTGGCGGCAGCCCAAAAAGTCAATACACTCCTAAATTGCAAAAAGAGAGGGATTGAATCAAGACCAAGTGAGATACTAATACCACTCTATAAAGCCTTAGTAAGGCCCCACCTAGAGTATTGCATCCAGTTTTGGTCACCACACTATAAAAAAGGTGTTGAGACTCTAGAAAGAGTGCAGAGAAGAGCAACCAAGATGATTAGGGGACTGGAGGCTAAAACATACAAAGCACGGTTGCAGGAACTGGGCATGGCTGGTCCAGTGAAGAGAAGGACTGGGGTAGACATGATAGCATGTTCCAATATTTGAGGGGCTGCCACAGATAGGAGGGGATCAATCTATTCTCCAAAGGACCTGAAAGCCAGAAAAAAGAATAATGGATGGAAACTGATCAAGGAGAGATTCAACCTGGAGATAATAATAAATGTTCTGAGAGGGAGAACAATCAACCAATGGAACAGCTTGCCTTCAGAAGTTGTGAGAGCTTCATCACTGAAGGCTTTCAAGAAGAGACTGGACTGCCATCTGTCAGAAATGGTGTAGGGAGTCCTGCTTGGGTGGGGGGTTGGACTAGATTATCTACAAGATCCTTTCCAATTCTGTTATTCTATGTTCTATTTTAAAATGCATGTAGCCAAATATTACATGAGCAAAAACATGCAATGAAATCTGGAGTGTGGCATTAAAATCTTTGCATGAGGGATCATTCTGGTAAAACTAGAGTTGAAGAAACCATGAAAAATAGCCCAATAATAACACCCCCTCTTTCATGTAGAAGGAGTCAAAAATTTAATATTATTCCCAATTGACCAGAATGCCTGGAACTCCTCTATTTTCTCAGACATATCCCCATGTCCTAAGCTGATGGCCAACAAAGAATGATAGAAGTCTTGATACTTCATGTATAGCCTTCAGCCAACTTCTCCAATTTCTAAAGATTTCTTTTCTTTCAGATTCTTCACTATCTGAGGACTCTTCAGTTTAACAACAGTGCTGGAGATGAAATCTCCTTCTCAGAAAATCGACTGGGTTCTGCTAATTTTGATCTTCTCAACTGGGTTTTCCTCCTGAATAAATCTTTTGTGCCCATCAAAATTGGGAAAATAGATCCTAGGGCTCCCCCAGGCAAGGATTTCACCCTAAACTCTGATGCCATTGTCTGGGCCACAAAGGTGAGCAGGAAGGAAATGTTGTAAGTTCAGGAAAGATTCATTCCCTTCTAGGGATGCAGAACATCCTTCTAACTTTCTTTCATGGTGTGGAGACAATAACCCAGTGGTGGGATTCAGGTAATTTAACAACCGGTTTTCTGCCCTAATGATTTCTTCCAACAACCAGTGTGCCAAACTGCTCAGAATGTTAACAACTGGTTCTCCCGAAGTGGTGCGAACTAGCTGAATCCCACCACTGCAATAACCTGGTCCTTAACACCAATAAGACCAAGGATCTTATAGTGGACTATAGAAGGAATAGATCAGAGACCCAGCCCTTGGTGTCCAAGTGGAGCAAGTGGCCAATTTGAAGTTTCTGGGTGTTGCATAAAAGAGAACCTGACCTGGGGAGCTCACATTGCAGCACTGGTCAAAATGGCCTAGCAGAGATTATACTACCTGAGACTTCTCAGGAAACACAACTGAATGAAAAACTGCTGGTGACCTTCTACCCCTGCACCATAGAGAGTATTTTAACTTACTGCACCTGCGTCTGGTTTGCCAATTGCACAGTGGCAGATAGGACAGCGCTCCAGAGGCTTAATGTCATTGCCCAGAGGATTGTTGGTTGCCCTCTCCCCTCCTTGGAAGAACTTTATAGCTCTCGCAGCCTTAAGAATGTTCAAAATATTCTTAAAGATCCATCTCCTCCTGGGCACCCTTTTTTTTTTTTTTTTTTTTTTGAACTATTACCATCTGGCAGAAAGTACAGTATAATAAAAACAAGGATAAATAGGCTGAAAACAGCTTCTATCCCAGAGCAGTAACTATGTTGAATTCTACTACATAGTGCAATATTAATGCAATATCAGAGGTTTTCAGTTCAATTGTATAGAATGTGAAGGAAGTGTGTTTTTGTTTTATTTCTATAGTTTCCTTATGTATGATGTACACTGAAGAGGGCATTTAAGTTCATTGTACGAGGTGCAATGACAATAAAGTAAACTAAATTAACTTGAAAAATTGTCAGTTGAGTCAGAAAATACGGCAGGGATTTGGTAAATAACCTGCTTTGCATTTAACACACTTGAGTTCTGATTTGTGTCAAGCCACAAATGGTTGAAATTTGGAAGAATGTCTGCCTGTAACCTATGATACGGTTAGAAGATGGGTTGCCACAAAGAAGAGAGTGTCAAGCTATTCTCCAAAACACATGAAGCCGGGACAAGAAGCAATGGGTGGAAACTAATACTACTTTATAATGCCTTGGTAAGGCCACACTTGGAATATTGTATTCAGCTTTGGTCGCCACGATTTTAAAAAGATGTTGAGACTCTAGA
Source organism: Arizona elegans (assembly GCA_022577455.1). Lineage (NCBI taxonomy): Eukaryota > Metazoa > Chordata > Lepidosauria > Squamata > Colubridae > Arizona > Arizona elegans. The sequence continues at coordinate 14,972,574 of JAKOOJ010000018.1, forward strand.
AAGAGTGCAGAGAAGAGCAACAAAGATGATTAGGGGACTGGAGGCTAAAACATATGAAGAACGGTTGCAGGAATGTCTAGTTTGATGAAGAGAAGGACTAGGAGAGACATGATAGCAGTGTTCCAATATCTCAGGGGCTGCCACAAAGAAGAAAGCACCTCCAAAGCACCTGAGGGTAGAACAAGAAGCAATGGATGGAAACTAATCAAGGAGAGAAGCAACCTAGTAATAAGGAGAAATTTTCTGACAGTGAGAACAGTTAATCAATGGAACAACTTGCCTCCAGAAGTTGTGAATGCTCCAACACTGGAAGTTTCTCAGAAGAGATTGGACAGCCATTTATCTGAAATGGTATAGGGTTTCCTGCCTTAACAGGAGGTTAGATTAGAAGATCTCCAAGGTCACTTTGGCGCTCCCATGTAACACCTCTCCTGTGCGAGCTGCCCTGGCTCCCGGTGGTCTTTCGAGTATGCTTCAAGGTTTTGGTTATCACCTTTAGAGCGCTCCATGGCTTAGGACCTGGTTATTTACGGGACTGCCTGATACCACCAATAGCCTCCCACCGACCAGTACGCTCCCATAGAGAGGGGCTCCTCAGGGTGCCGTCGGCCAAACAATGTCAAATGGTGGTCCCCAGGGGGAGAGCCTTCTCTGTGGGGGCACCTACTATCTGGAACGAGCTCCCCCCGGAGATACGGAGGATCCCAGATCTGCGTATCTTCCGTCGCGCGCTCAAGACTTTCCTATTTCATCAAGCCAGCCTGACCTAAGTTTTTTCCCTTTTTAAATGGAAATTTTAAATTTGGTTTTAAATTATTGGGGTTTTAAATTTCAGCCAAATTATTTAATTCGTTTTAGTCTATTTTAAATTTTGTATTTATATGTTTTATTTTATGGCTGTTCACCGCCCTGAGTCCTTCGGGAGTAGGGCGGTATACAAATTCAAAAAAATCAAAAAAATCAAAAAAACTTCCAACTTTGTTATTCTAGATTCAAGATGCAACAATGAGTTCCCAAGACCATTCCCATTCATTGGATCCTCATGACTCTTTGTTTCAAAAGTGCTGTAGCTCAATGTCACAATATTCCTTTTGTAGGTCCACTTCCAATCTCCAGCATCTATTGGTGGGTCAGGAGTGCCACTGGCCTTAATTACCTGGAGCTGCTCCTGGTTTCTGGTAGACAGAGTTGAACCATTTCATTTGAAGAACAGACATATGAATATGGAATGGAAATAGGAATTTGGAAACCAATAAAGGAGAATGTTTATAGCTCAGGTAACATCTAGCACTGATATTGTTACCTAATTTGGATCATGAAACATCTGCAAGAAAACAAGCAAACTCAGAGAGCACCAAGGACCCCTCAATTTGGAAACTAATAAATGAAGCACATTCATTGCTTAGGTCATCTCAAGTATTTCTCTTTTCTCTTTCAGAAGGTGCCCTTTGCCAGGTGTGGCATGAAGAGGTGCCATGCAGGAGAGAGGAGAAGAGTTCCAGAGGGAGAGCCAGTTTGCTGCTACCATTGTGATGCTTGTCCAGAAGGGACCATTTCTAATCAAACAGGTAGAGCAGACTTCAGATGTGGACCTTCCATGATCAAAGAAGCCATTCAGTAGACCAAAATATGTCCTTGTTATTGTTGTCATTTTTGGTAAGATTGAGATGCATTCATACTTCAACTGTCCTGGTCCCAGAGGCCACCTTTCTTGATTTCATGCAGAATAGTTTCAGGGTAGAATTTATGAACCCCCAACTTGCATTTTCACTCCTATTATAACATCCAGTTGGGAAAACCAACTTCCAAACTTTTCCTGAAGGTGTGAGGTGTGTGGTTCAAGTTCTAATTTTTACTGTTTTAGGGTGGGCTTCTTCTGTCAGCACTATCAATCTTCAAGGGAATCGACCTATCAGAGAATCTATATCTATCAATAAATGAGGATATTTGTAGCTCAGAGTTGAAATGAGGGGTCTCTTGTGCTCTCTGAGCTTGGTTATTTTCTTGCAGACATTTCATTATCCAAACTAGTTGATATCTGCAATAAAACATAAATGTCAGAGAGTACTAAGGACTACACAGTCCTCCTCCTCCCCCCTCCTCCCCCCACTTCCTTCTAATACTGATAATGTTATCTAGTTTGGGTAATCAAACATTTGCAAGAAAACAACCAAGCTCAGAGAACACCAATGACCGCTCAATCTCGGTATCTGATGACATTTCCAACCTTTTTCAGATTTATTCTTGAATATTCTGGCTATTCTCGTTGGGGGTAGATGCCACCTGTAAAACATCTTATACAAATTTTCTTTATATGCAGTTGACATTGTCATTTTATAATTTTGTAACCTCAATTTTTGCCATTTCTCCAAGTCAATTCCATGTCCAAAATTTTCCCCCCAAGCAATCCTTGTTTCTTTAACTTGTTCTTCTTCCAGTTTAACCTCTAGTAAATATCCATACAATTTTTTAATTACATTGTCATTTGTACCTGTTAGAATTTTATCTAAATTATTCAAGTTATTATAAAAACCTTCTGTCTTACAGTCTCTATCATATCTAGAATGTATTTGCATATAAGAAAACCAATTCATCTTTAAATCCTGTTCTTCTAATTCTTGCTTCGATTTAAGTTCACCCTTTTCATTCAATAATTCACTATATCTAACCATTTGTTCCTTTCTAAATTTATTGAATATGAGAATGCTTCAATAATAGATAACCAGACTGGAATTTTTTAATAATGTTGTATTTTAATCTCCTCCCATTTTAACAGCAAAGACTCTCGTATATAATGTCTTCTAAAGTACCCTGAGTTTTTGTGCCCTTGTACCATAAAAAAACTTGCCAGCCCAACAACAACCCATTTCTGTCTAAAGTCAACAATCTAATATTTCTTAACATTATTCATTCTTTAATCCACATAAAATTTGTTGCTTGATAATAAAGTTCCCAGTTAGGCAAACCAAAACCTCCTCTTATTCTAGCATCTTGCAACAGTTTTAATTTTATCCTTGCCTTTTTACCCTGCCAAATATATTTTAACACTATTTTGTTCATATCTTCAAAGTAATCTCTTCCCAACCTAATTGGAATTGTCTGGAACAAATATAGAATTCTAGGCAATATATTCATCTTAATAGTTGATATCCTCCCTATCAATGATAATTGTATATTCTCCCATTTAGCCAAATCTGTCACTGTCTGTTGTTTGAGTTTATTATAGTTATTCTCCTTGAGTGTACTACATCTTGCTGTCAGATATATCCCCAGATAGTTAACCTTGTTTGTGACCTGCATCTTCGATACTTCCGCCAATTCTTCTTTTTGTTTTTTTAACATATTTTTGGTCAAAATCTTCGTTTTATCTTTATTTATTTTCAACCCTGCTACCTTTGCAAATTCTCCTATCTTGTCTATCAATATACTTATTGATTCAAATGGATCTTCAAGAATAAACACCAAGTCATTGCAAATGCTTGCAGTTTGTATTCTTCCTTTTGAATTTTTATTTCTTTTATGTCTTTTTCATCTCTAATATTTCTGTTTAGTACTTCTAGTGTTAACACGAACAACATAGGTGACAGTGGACAACCTTGTGTCATTCCTTTTTGTATTTCAATAGACTCTGTCAATTCTCCATTTATCATTACTTTTGCTGTTTGTTTATGGTATATGGCTTCTATGGCTTGAATAAATTTTCTCCCAAAGCCTATCTGTTTCAGCTGTAATAACATAAATCACATAAACATAAACTTAACATAACAACATAAACCAATTCACATTGTCAAAGGCTTTCTGTGCATCTAGAAATATCAAAGCCATTTGCTTCTCTGGATGTACCTCATAGTATTCCAAAGTGTCCAGAATTATCCTCAAATTGTCTCTAATCTGTCTTTTTGGCAGAAACCCATTTTGATCAGAGTGTGTACAATTATTTAAATATCTTTTGAGTCTTTCTGCCAGTATTGAAATGAAGATTTTATAGTCTGAATTTAGCAGGCCTATAATTCTTGATTATTGGTGGGTCCGTATCCTCCTTTGGGACAAGTGTGATATATGCTTCTGATCATGACTTGGGTATCTCCATCTTTGACATTACTTCATTCATAACTTCTAGCAATGGAAGATTCAACGATTCCTGTAAAGTCTTATAGTATTCCGCTGGCAGTCTATCCGAGCCTGGTGCCTTCCCATTCTTTTGTTTTTTAAGTGCTTCAGTTAATTCCATCATCATTATGTTTCCTTCCAGTATCATTTGAGTGTCTTTAGAAATCTGGGGTAAATTCACCTTTTCCAGATATCGTTTAACACTTTCCTTCTCTATATTCTCTTGTTCATATAATTTTTTATAATAATCTTGTATGATATTTTTCTTCTCTTTTTTCCCAAATCTAATTTGTCCTTGGTCATCTACTAGCTGTGTTATTTTCCTTGATTCTCTCTCTTTTTTCAGTTTATATGCTAACTAGCTACCTGGTTTATTAGCATCTTCAAAATAATTATGTTTGGCATTTCTAATTTTTTGTGCTAAATCTTCTTTTTCTATTAATCCCATGTTATGTTTAATTGTGTCCATTTTTATTTTAATGTCCCATTTTTGTGGGAATTGCTGTAGCTCTTTTTCAAATTTCTTATAGTCATCCTTTAATGTTTTATAAATTTGCCTTTTCTTAATATTTCTTTTCCTTGTATAGTCAGTTATCAGCCCTCTGGCATAAGCTTTCATTGTGTCCCAAAGATTTTGCATTGATGTGTCCTCTTTTCTATTTTCTTTAAAAAAGAAAGTCAATTCTTTCTCCATTTTCTGTACAAAATCCTTTTCTTTTAGTACTGTATTATTTAGAGTCCATCTAGACCTTCTCCTTTGTCCTTTCCATCTACTGTCATTGGATTATGGTCTGTCCAGGTATTTGCTTCTATATCAATTTCTTCTATATTAGAAGTCAATTCCATTGTCATCCATATCATATCTATTCTAGACCATGATGAATGTCTATCAGAATAAAAACTATATTGTCTATTTTTTGCATTTCTTTCTCTCCATGCATCTTTTAAATTTGTTTCCTCTATCATCTTAAAAAAGTATTTCAGCAGAATTTTTTTACTTTGCTTTATTGCCTTTTGTGTATTATAGTCCATTTTCTCGTCTACTATACCGTTGAAGTCTCCCATCATACAAATATTATCATAGTCCAATTCAATTATTTTCATATATAATTTTCTATAAAATTTCCCTCTGCCTGGGATCGGGCGGCTGGTGGGGCCTTGGATCGAGTTGTGCCTTTGCGGCTTCTGACCTGGTGCCGATCCCTCACGGCTCCCTGGTATACCGAGGAGCTGAGGGAGATGAAGCGCTGGAAAAGATGCCTGGAGAGTGGTTGGAGGGCCAGTCTCGCTGAATCTGACCGAACACTGGTAAGGTCGCATATTAAGACCTACCTAGTGGCGATAAAGGCGGCTAAGTTTAATTACTTTTCCGCTCTTATTGCATCATCAGAGAATCATCCGGCCGCCCTGTTCAGGGTGACCCACTCCCTGCTCCATCCGGGAGCACGGGAGGATTCCCTGGAAGGCAGGGCCAAGGATTTCGGACAATATCTGTACGACAAAATCACACAAATCCGGGGGGATTTGGACTCTGACTGGGTAGATTCGGGCAGGGTGGCGAGGAATAGTCTTGAGAATGTTATCTGGGAAGAGTTTGACTCTGTGACCCCTGATGATGTGGACAAGATTCTGGGGAGACTTAGTGAGGCCACATGTTTACTGGATCCGTGTCCCTCCTGGTTAGTACTGGCTTCCCGGGAGGTTACACGAAGCTGGCTCCAGGAAATTATTAATGCTTTGTTGAGTGAGGGTTACTTCCCCACGGCCTTGAAAGAGAAGAAGCCTTCCCTGGACCCGGCAGTGTTAGCTAACTATCGTCCTGTCTCCAACCTTCGCTTTGTGGCGAAGGTTGTCGAGAGTGTGGTCGCGCAACAGTTTCTGCAGTAACCCAGTTGGGTTTCAGGCCCGGGCACAGCACGGAAACGGCATTGGTCGCGTTGGTCGATGATCTCTGGAGGGCTCGGGACAGGGGTTATTCCTCTGTTCTGGCCCTGTTAGACCTCTCAGTGGCTTTTGATCCCATCGACCATGGTATCATGCGGCACTGGTTGGAAGAGTTGGGGATGGGGGGCACTGTGTTACGGTGGTTCTCCTCCTTTCTCTCAGATCGGTCGCAGTTCGTGTTGGCAGGGGGGCAGAGATCGACCTCGAGGCCTCTTACATGTGGAGTGCCTCAGGGGTCGGTCCTCTCGCCCCTTCTGTTCAACATTTATGTGAAGCCGCTGGGTGAGATCATCCGTGGCTTTGGGGTGAAGTACCATCAGTACGCTGATGACACCCAGCTGTACATCTCCACCCCAGGCCACCCCAATGATGCCCTTGAAGTGATGTCCCAGTGCCTGGAGGCTGTGCGGATCTGGATGGGGAGGAACAGGCTCAAGCACAACCCTTCCAAGACTGAGTGGCTGTGGTTCCCGGCATCCCGATATAGTCAGTTGACTCCATCACTGACTATCGGGGGCGAGTCTTTAGCCCCCGCGGAGAGGGCACGCAATCTGGGAGTCTTCCTGGATACACAGCTGTCCTTGGAGGAACATCTGACGCCTGTAGCCAGGGTGACCTTTTGTCAGGTTCGCCTGATTCGCCAGTTGCGGCCCTTTCTTGATCAGGATTCCCTATACACAGTCACTCACGCCCTCATCACCTCGCGCCTGGACTACTGCAATGCTCTCTACATGGGGCTCCCCTTGAGGAGTACCCGGAGGCTCCAACTGGTCCAGAATGCGGCCGCGCGGGTAATTACGGGAGCCGCCTGGTGCTCCCATATAACGCCGCTCCTGTGTGAGCTGCACTGGCTCCCAGTGCTCTTCCGGGTGCACTTCAAGGTGTTGGTTACCACCTTTAAAGCACTCCATGGCATTGGACCTAGTTATCTTCGAGACCGCTTGCTGCTACCAATGACCTCCCACTGACCTGTGCGCTCCCACAGAGAGGGCCTCCTCGGGGTGCCATCAGCCAAACAATGTAGGCTGATGACCCCCATGGGGAGGCCCTTCTCTGTGGGGGTACCTACCCTCTGGAATCAGCTGCCCCCAGAGATAAGGAGAATCCAAGACCTTGGTGCCTCCCGCCGTGCCCTTAAAACCTTCTTTTTCCAGCAAGCCAGGCTGGCTTAACATATTTTTTAACATATTTTTAATTTTTAATTGGTTTGTTATCTTAAACTGGGGCCAAATTAATATATATCCTTTTAATTGTTTTTTAATGTTTGTATTGTATGTTTTTATCTGGCTGTACACCGCCCTGAGTCTTTCGAGAGAAGGTGCGGTATATAAATTTGAAATAAAAATAAATAAATAAATAAATATAAAAACTATCTTGATTGTCATTTGGAGCATATATTGCTATTAACAGCATTTTCCTGTTGTTATCTATTATTTCCACCATTAAAATTCTTCCCTCATCATCTGCATAGATTTTTTCCGCTGGTATTGTATTTCTAATGTATAAAATAACTTCTCTTTTCTTACATTGCGGCAAAGAAGTAAATAATTTCCCTAATTTTGGCTGTACCAACATTTGTTCATATTGTTTTTTAATATGCACTTCTTGTAAACAAATTATATCCAACTTTAATTTCTCTAATTTGTGAAATACCTTTCTTCTTTTGATAGCTAAATTAAGTCCATTTATGTTCATTGTAATCAATTTTTTTTCTTCCATATTCATATTTTATGTGAAGGATTTATTGCTCTAGTAGATCTCGGTTCACGTTGTTCTTTATATGCTACGATGCCCCCTACTGCGCCTTCTTCCTTTTCAACCATTGCTAAGCATTCCTCTTGAAGTTCAATCAGTGACTCTTCCCTTCTTGTCTCCACTCCTTTCTCTCTAATATATTCAGCATAAAATGCTTTGGCTTTATCAATTGAATCTATTTTACATCTTTTCAGTTGCTATATAAACACCAGGCCTTCTGGTATCAGCCATCTATAGTTCACACCTTTCTGAAGCAATATTTTCGGCAGAAATTGATATTCTCTTCTCATCTCCCTCATTCTTCTTGGTATTTGCTTCAGAACCACAATTTCCTTGTCCTTGTATTTCAATCTTTTCTCTTTTGTAATCTGCAATATTTGTGTTTTAATTGTTTCTTAGTAAATCTTATATGAACTTCTCTTGGTAGCTTATTTCTCATTGCATATCTTGCATAGACTCGAAATATCCCATCTATGCCATCCATTATCTTTTCTTTAGTAATTTCTAATGCTTCTGCTAGAATTTCTATCATTTTTTCTACCAAATTTTCTCTCTTTTCTTCTTCTATGTTTTGAAATCTGAGGTAGAATTCTGATCTGTCCGTCTCCCATCCCAACATTCCACTCTTGTCTCATTCCACCTCGTCCAATCTGCTGTCAATGTCCCTAATTTTTTTATCTCATTGTTGCTCCTTTTCCTAAATTTTTTGAAGTCTATCCTCATATTTCTTCATCATTTGATGTATGTTCTCCAGCTTCTCATCCGTTTTCTCTGTTCTTTGTTCAATATTCTCTACTCTTGTTTGTATATTTTGAATTCCTTGCCAAATCATCTGCAATATCGCTTCCTTTTCCTTCTCTCGTTCCTTTTCCTTATCCTGCTGTAACATTGTCTGTATTGATCTTTGTCCTCCTGATGGTGAAGAAGAAGGAGCCGATGTAGAAGCACCAATGGCTGTTGCTTTTCTACTCATTTCTGTGGACTGGTCACCAACAAGTCAAACAAATAAAACATCTTCAGGTTCTTCTATACCTTAATACACTTTTGCGTAGGAAAAATATTACTCCAAATATCCATGGGAAAAGGAAAACCAAAAAAAGAAAAAAAAGAAAAAAAAGGAAAAAGAACAACAATAAAAAAGGAAAAAGAAGAAAAGAAAAAAGAAAAAATCTTCAGGCTCTTGTATGCCTTAATCCAATTAAATAAAGGGGTATTGACGATCCCAAAATGAAAAAAAAGGGAGGGGAGGGAAACCCAAAATAAAAGAGAGCAGCAACAAAAAAAGCACTAAAAATTATATGCATTTATAAAAAGTTAACAGCTTTCCCATAGGTCACAGTCCAACTAAAAATAATTGAACAGAGGGAATAGTGGAGAAGCAACAGCAAAAAAAAAAGGGGGGGGAGAAAAAAAGAAACTTTCTGTCTGAGTTGAAGTCACAACTGTATAAAGCCCAAAAAATTCTTTTGTTAGATCTCAAATAACATTTACAGCTCTCTTCCCAGAGTCACTGTAGCTTTCTTCTCTCACTCTCAGACTCCTGCCTCTGATAGCTTCCCAGAAGAACACCTGAATAAACAATCTTGCAAGCCGTTTTGATGTTCTTCTCACTATCTTACCTTAGAATAGGTTCAGAGTACATGAAATGTAGCACAGTTGTTACTTCTTAGACCAAGAAAAAAAAGGAAACAATATTTCCAATCCACTAGATGGCAGTGTTACTTATTTTCTCCACTCTCACTTGTTACATTCAATACACGTTACAATAAAAATAGACAGAGAAAAGAAAAGAAAAAGATAAACAACAAGCAAAACCTGCGTAAATTGTTTTAAATAGACACCAAAAATTTAATAATTTAGTAAATAAATAGGAAATCTCCAGTCCAGTCCAGTCCAGTCCAAATTAAACGTGTAAACTTCCACCAACAAAAATAATTTGAAATTAGGAAAAACTACCTTTGACTCTGGCTTAATTCTGCTGCTTAATTCCTTCTGTCTTCAATTTAATTTTCTTTCATTTAATCTCAGGGTGTTCTCTCAAATAGTCTATTAAAAAGTTCTCTCACCAAACCGACACACTTTCTCCCGATCTCTTCCGAGCTGTCCCAACTTCAGCAGCTTCAATGGTTGCCTCTTCGTTGCCAGAAAAAAGGACTTCTCCTGGATCAATCAGGGACTTTGCAATGTCCCTGGGGTCAGCAGGATTGTGCCCCCCACTATCACCATCTCTACAGGACAGTGAGGTCCAAATAGGACCATCCAGGGATGAAGCTTGGAGCTTCAAGATCACCCGTCGTACCATTGTGACGTCAGCTCTGCCCCCCACCCCACCCCTGCTCAATCTCTATGTTTACCTAGGTTGGGTAATCTGTCCCAGCAAGAAACCTCTGAACAGATTTAAAGTACAAAGCAGAGAGTTCAAGTCTGTGATAGTCAAGAGATAATATACACAAAACAGCAGCATTCCTCCCTAACAGATCTATCAATATTCTGGGGGTTCCAGTAGAAATTTTTTTTTGGGGGGGGGATGGGACAATTGGTAGTGTCAGATTAAAAGCCACAGAAATTGTGGAAATTCCCAATGGCCAGAGAGGGACTTTCCCCCCAGCAAATTGACCACGAAGCTGGAGCTGAACAAATCCTTGTCTCTAGCTCTACCTATCCCAAGCATTACAATGAGCAAAGGATGATTAGCCCCATAAATTGTACAGTGGGTCCTTTCATCACCCCTTTTGTGGGTTGGCCAGAACAGAAAGAGGAAAGTCATATCCTGGGAAGGACTGTGGGAAGGATAATGCTCATGGAAGATAGCCCTGAAATCCTTAGACAAAGGTTCTTGATTTCAGATGCTGCTCACTGTGATCCCTGCCCAGAAGACCAATATCCCAACAAGGACAAGGACCAATGCATTGCGAAGAAGATCCACTTCCTTGCCTATCAAGACACCCTGGGATACACCTTAGTTTCTCTCGCTCTTTTTCTCTCTGTGACCACATCTGCAGTTCTGGGAATTTTTTATAAACATCATGATACACCAATTGTCAAAGCCAACAACCAAGATCTCACCTACATCCTCCTGGTCTCCCTCCTGTTCTGCTTCCTTTGCTCCTTCCTCTTCATTGGTCAACCAGGAAAGCTCACCTGTCTCTTCCAACAATCTGCCTTTGCCATTCTCTTTGCCCTTGCAGTTTCCGCTGTGTTGGCAAAAACTGTCATGGTGGTTCTTGCCTTCATGGCCACCAAACCAGGGAACAAGACAAGGAAACTCTTAGGAAAACCACTGACCTACTCCATTGTCTTAGGCTGTCCTCTGGTCCAAGCAGTCCTTTGTGTCACCTGGATGGGAACCTCTCCTCCCTTTCCCAACATGGATTTCCACTCCTTATTTGGAGAGTCAATCTTGGAATGTAAGCAAGGCTCAGTTTTAATGTTTTACATTGTCCTCTCCTACCTAGGTTTTTTGGCCCTTGTCAGTTTCACAGTGGCATTTCTGGTGAGGAAATTGCCTGACAGTTTTAATGAAGCCAAGTTCATTACTTTCAGCATGCTGGTCTTTTGCTGTGTTTGGATCACTTTCCTCCCCACGTATCTGAGCACCAAAGGGAAGTCCATGGTGGCCGTGGAGATCTTCTCCATTTTGGCCTCTGGAGCTGCTCTCTTGGCTTGTATCTTTTTTCCAAAATGCTACATTATTCTATTGAGGCCCAATCTCAACTGTAGAGAAAATATAATAAGAACCAAAAATTTCTAATGGTAGGGAATGGAAGGATTTATACTCCTTGCAGACAGCTGGTCATTTGCATTCTTTTGGCAAGTTCTTGAGGCCACTGGGAGGTTGAACCAATTGGCTGCAGCCAAGGAAGCTACACACACATTTGCATTACTCAGGTGACCATGAGAACACAAATAAACCTCCAGGTGGGCTTAACAACTCACTAAAATAATGCAAATGACCAGCTGTCTGTAAGGAGTATTAATCCTTCCATTCCCCACCAGTCAGAGCTGAAGAAGCTTCTTGGATGAGAAGTGAAATGTCTTCAAAGAAAAACCAGAAAGTTCAATTGCCTCTTGAAAAAAAAAGCTTTGGGACAAACATAGCATAGATTGCCTCTTGCAGGAGCCAGCATTCTCTACAATGGAGCTGTGTGTGTGTGCATGCATGCTTGCTGGCCACTTGTGTGAATCATCCTGTCTTGTCCTCCCTGCCAATCTGCAAAGCCAGAAACGTTGGGGGAAATGCAGTAGAATATAAAATGAGAATGAACCCCCTCCTTTTAGCATTGATGGTGTCACCTAGCTGGTAATGAAATGTCTGTATGAGTTGGATAAAATTTTATTAGGAACAAAAGGAAAAATGATTGCAAAATTATATAAATTTCTACTAAGATATAAAATGGAGGTGGAAGTTGTAAAAGAAATGATGATTAGTTAGAGAAAGAATTTCAGTCACAGCATAGAATTAGAATAGTGGGTCAAACTATGGGAAAGGAAGTACAAACTCACAACAGTAGTTGCCTACAAAGAAAACCTCTATAAAATGTTTTATAGGTGGCACTTGCCACCAGTAAGACTGGCCAAGATGTATCCCAATTTACCACCTAATTGTTGGAGATGCAACCATAAATCCAGAATATTCCACCACGTGTGGTGGACATGCCCGATCACAAGGAAGTATTGGTGTAAAATTCAAAATTGGTTGGAAGAAATTACAAAGCAAAAAATAGATTTGAAATCTGAATTGTTTTTATTAGGAATATAGGATCTGAAAATAGACAAAAACCTTCAATACATTATATTGCACAAACTTACTGCAGCAAGAATCACATTCACAAAAAAATTGGAGGAAGAAAAACGTATCCTCAGACAAAACAGTAATTAGGAAAATTCTAGAATGCACAGAGATGGATAAAATGACTATCGAGTTGAAAGAGAGAGAGGATTCGGAATATTATGAAATATGGAATAAAACGTACAGTTGGCTCAAAAATAGAAATCAGAACAAGAAATGTTTAACTTAATATTGATGAAACTTAAAGTAATTGAACAACATTAATTAAAGAGATGTAAATATAAACAAATATAAATGTGTAGATAAGAACAATGAATATTATAATGTGCATATATATGTTTTCTCAGGTTTTCGCGGGTGTTTGTATGTAGGTCTTTGGTTATTCGGGTCTTCTCCCACGTAAAATTGGAAGTGTCTTGGCGACGTTTCGACGAAGTCTCATTCGTCATCTTCAGGCTGGTGTTCTCGGCTTCGTGCTTCCAGGAGCAATGTGAGATCGCAGCTGTCTCTTCCTTTTAACTGCTAGCGGTTCTTAACTGCTAAATCTAGATAGAATTTTGCTACAAAAGCAAAATACGTAAGTCGATACGAAATGCTGTAAAATTACCATTAATGTTATGAAATGTTCAATACGTTATGTCTTTACGTGTTTTGTTTTTATATATGTGTGATTGTTTTTTGTGTTGTTTTTAAAGACAAACTGTTTAATAAAAATTATTTTAAAAAAAAAAGAAAGAAAGAAATGTCTGTCAGAAAACAAGCAATCTCAGAGAGCACCAAGAATCCATCCCTTCAATCCTGAGCTACTATTCCTCTGCCGAAACTCCATCTTCTCTGCAGGGTCTCGGATACATATCAGTCAAATATCCAACTTCATCTTCATTCTCAAGTCCATCTCTGTGGATTACAAGAAGAGACACAAAAATGTTTTTCCCTTTCTGGCATGCAAATCAATCTAGTAATAATTGGGTAGGACGATTGCTTTTCTTTGCAATTATCAGTAGAACCATAATTCTTAATGTATCCCCTGTGGGTTTCTACACACAAGATAACACCTGCTTTAAAATACATGCCTGAAATTCTCCAGATGGGGCAGGACATGTGTCACCTCACCTTGTCTTGCAAAGAGCTCACTCCTGGGCTGGATGAGACTCAACTGGCCTGAGCTTTGTCTTTGGTCACAGCCCAAACACTGATAAGGGGAAGGATGGTTGATATAAATTTGCTACAAGGCCATCCAGGTGGAATGACCTACCTCTGTTGTGCTGACGCTCCGATGAGATTTCAAGTGCTACCTGTAATTTACCTTCTGCACAAACCTTGATTTCTGATCTTGGAGGGAAGGTGAGAAGAATGACTGGGCTGCCTCTCCTGCTGTTGCTGCTGCTCTTCTGGCTTCTGTTTCCAACTTCTGCTAAGAGGATGCAAAGTGTATGCATGTTGACAGGGTCTCTGCAGATTCTGGAGGACTATTACAGGCCTGGAGATCTCATTATCAGTGGGAATTTGCCCCTGGCAACTATTTTTTTAACCTTCAACAGCCTACGCTTTCAGAAAGACCCATTCCAGCATATTTTACCAACTGTGTAAGTTTCACCCGGAGGTGCAAGATGTAGATGAATGGTTTCTTTCTTTGGGATTCAGGACCTCCTTTTAGAAATACTGGTCCTGATGAGGTTTGCAGTGCCATAGAGTAAGTCTTTGCACATTTTTTCAATAAAGAACCAAGCTCATAAAACAGGATAGAATTCTTAAACTTTCCAGAATTCCTCCTGATGAAAGGGATGAAGTATAAAAAGTGAGAAGGGACAACACATTAGAAATTGTGATGGTCTAGTTATTAATTTGGATAGAAAGTCATGGTGGAAAAGTTGAATTAAAAATCCTTATCTAGTGTGAGACATAAGTCATTTGATACAAGAGGGTTGGCAAATAAATTTCCTATATATATATAAAAAAAAAAAAACTACGAAATACAAATGCAAAACTCGGTTTTGGAATCAGTAGTGCTCATGAACAATGGCCCTTGGGAAATCTACATTCCGACACCTACTGGAGTTTTGTGCTCAGCAATGGTTACTTGTCCTGAAGAAACTTCTCCAAGAGAGAACAAAATTGATAACCTGATAGAGGAAAAAGGGATTACAGTCAGTGGAGCAAAGTGAGGAAGGGAGGGATGATAGAGGGGTATTAAAATTTCTGTGATTGGGATGGACTATTTAATCAAGGAATATCCTTTAAAAAAATCCAAACTCAATGAAACTTGGGAGTTGCTCCAAAGAACAACACAAAAGACAAACTCCAAGTGCATATGTGTAATTTCCTGTAATGTTCCTCAACGTTTTTCTCACCATAGAGTCAGGCCCAAGAAATATCAGCAGTTCCTGGCCTTGGTGTTTGCAGTCACAGAGGTCAACAAGGACCTGGTTCTCCTCCCCAACATCACCCTTGGCTTCCACATCTAAGACAATCACCAGATTGAGAGGGATATTTCCTTAATCAGCCTCTCCCTGCTCTCCACAAGAGGCCAAACAATTCCAGTTTACAAATGTGATCAGCAGGACACTCTGCTGTCCATCATTGGAGGTCTCAGCTCCCAATCCTCAAGGCAGATGGCCTCCATCTTCAGCATGTTCAAAATCCCACAGGTAAGGGGGCCTCTTTAGATTCTGTTATGCAGTAGACAATGGTCAGGAGCACAAACAGAAGCCAAAATGAAACTAAATATATTTTTAGGGGACACATCATGAGCTTGAGACTCTTAGTTTATGCTTTATTAAGGTAGCCATCCTTTTAGTGCCATTCATTCTCTACATCAGGTTGATGGTTTCTTCTCTTGTCTTCTGATATATAACAATCAGTCAAAATGTGTAACTGGTGGCTCTTCCTAAGAAGGGAAGAAGCTTAAACTTGCCACTCAAAGTGAGTCTGGTTGACTGGTGGATTAAAAGCCACAGAATAGTGATCCCTAAAGTTGCCATAACACTTTACTTTGTCTTTGAAAGAAGATTCTCACTTTCTTCAGCTCGGTGTTGGCTTTGAGTTCTCTCGGGGAGAGAGAAGAGTTTATCCTTCCTTCTTCTGGATCAATCCCAAGGAATCTCCTCAATATGTGGGTTTAGTCCAGCTGCTCCTGCATTTCCAGTGGAACTGGGTTGGGCTTGTGGCCCCAGAAAGTGACAATGGAGAGCATTTCGTGTCATCTCTATCGCCAATGCTCAAGGAGAAGGAGATCTGCCTGGCCTTCACTGAAAAGTTGAAATTGGATTTTCTCCTTTATACAAAGATGAAATTTCTTCATCTTTTCAAGACTTGGTCTAAAGCTGACGTGATTATTCTCTTTGGAGATTCCAATAGTATTACAAATGTACTGGCGGCAATGAATGTCCATAAACAATGGACAAAGACAACATTTTGCAAAGTTTGGATCTTAACTTCCCATTGGAAAGTCAGCATGGTGGGATCTCAAGACTTATTGAAAGGTATAAATCCCTTCCATGGAGCTTTGCATTTTAGGGATCACACTGGGGATATCTCAGAATTCACCCGTTTCCTCCTGTCTTTAGACCCTTTCAACCCACAAGGGGACGTCTTTCTCCCTCAATGGTGGGAAAGGGTCTTTGAATGCAAGATCTACAAACCAGGTGAAATTTCTCCAGCCTGGCAAAAAACATGTACTGGAAAGGAGAATTTGCAGAGTGTGCCAATGTATGTGTTTGAAACAGGCATGACAGGGGAAAGCTACAATATTTATAATGCAATTTATGCTCTGGCACATGCATTACATGCAACGTATGGTTCAGGACCACAATCAGCCCTGATGAGGCTTGGAAAGAGGATCTCAAAAATCTGGTCATGGCAGGTAATTTCTGTGACTTTTTTATACAGTCCAAAGATCTTTCGATAGGAAAGTTCCCATATGCATGTCTTCAATCACCGATTCAATGTCCATATGCCACCATTTCAGTACAGATAAAAGCAGCAATTATTTATGAACTATAATACAAATTAAGTCTATGGTTTTGTTGAAAAGGGGCAGAGGGGAGAAAAGATCCATAGAGGAAACATTTTCCTGTACTGTAAACCCCTGAAAAGTGTTTCTTGGGTTTCCGGGAGTGGACATTCCAGAACAAAATGACAATATGTGTGCATTTGCATAAGATGCTTCAAGAGGTTACTTGAAGTCCTTTTGTTGTTGTTAGTTGTGAAGTCATGTCTGACCCATCGTGACCCCATGGACAACGTTCCTCCAGGCCTTCCTGTCCTCTACCATCCCCCGGAGTCCATTTAAGCTCATGCCTACTGTGTCAGTGACTCCATCCAGCCACCTCGTTCTCTGTCGTCTCCTTCTTCTTTTGCCCTCAATCGTTCCCAGCATTAGTCTCTTCTCCAGTGAGTCCTTCCTTCTCATTCGTTGGCCAAAGTATTTGAGTTTCATCTTCAGGATCTGGCCTTCCAAAGAGCAGTCAGTGTTGATCTCCTCTAGGACTGATCGGTTTGACCACGTTGCAGTCCAAGAGACTTGCAGGAGTCTTCTCCAGCACCATAGTTCAAAGGCCTCAATTCTTTGGCGCTCAGCCTTCCTTATGGTCCAACTTTCACAGCCATACATTGCAACTGGGAAAACCATAGCCTTGACTATACACACTTTTGTTGGTAGGGTGATGTCTCTGCTAGGACTCTGCTAGAACTCTCTGAGGACAGTTGAAGTCCTAGTGGGTGTATTTGCAGAACTGTTTCCCTCAGTACAAAGCCTGAAATCCACTGAACTCTATGTTTCTATGGCTTATCATCCTGCGTGACCTCACCCCATTTGTTTAGTCTGCCAATGGTTATCCTGTTCAGCTTGTTATGTGAAAACAGCCTCTGTCAACCTCAGCACACACAGTAGCGCTCAAAATGATCCAAATGGCTCCTGGTTTGAAATTCATCAGAGCTTTTTTGCATCAAAGGATAAAAGTTGAATCTGTCTCAACAGTGAAGTGACAAACAGGACTGGTGCTTCCATCCACATGGCCTCACCCGGTCAGACCTGGATCCTGCATTCTTCTGTCTTTGACTATGAACTAGAGAAAGTTAGTGAGGTTTTACATGGTTGTGGTAGAAATTATTTAATCACTCCTAATCTGTCATTTACAAGGCCTGGAGCCAAAGGAAATATTTAAAAATGTATGTAGCCAAGTATCACAGGAACAAAAACATGCAATGAAATCTGGATAGTGGCATTAAAATCTTTGCATGAGGGATCATTATGGTAAAACTAGAGTTGAATAAGCCATGATAAAAAGGCCTAATCATTATGCCTCCTATTTCATGGAGAAGGAGTCAATTTTTTAATATTATTCCTGATTGACCAGAACTCATGGAACTCCTCTAGTTTCTCAGATGTAACCCGATGTCCTAAACTGATGGCCAACAAAGAACAATAGAAGCCCTGATACTTCATGTATAGCATTCAGCCAATTCTTCCAATTGCTGAAGATTTCTTTTCTTTCAGATTCTTCACTATCTGAGGGCTGTTCAGTTTAACAACAGTGCTGGAGATGAAATCTCTTTCTCAGAAAATCGATTGGGTTCTGCTAATTTTGATCTTCTCAACTGGGTTTTCCTCCTGAATAAATCCTTTGTTCCCATCAAAATTGGGAAAATAGATCCTACGGCTCCCCCAGGCAAGGATTTCACCCTAGACTCTGATGCCATTGTCTGGGCCACAAAGGTGAGCTGGAAGGAAATGTTGTAAGTTCAAGAAAGATCCATTCCCTTTTAGGGATGCAGAACATCCTTCTAACTTGAAAAAATGGTCAGTTGAGTCATAAAATATGGCAGGGATTTGATGAATAACCTGCTTTGCATGTAACACATTTGAGGTCCGATTTGTGTCAAGCCACAAATCTATTTATTTATTTATGTATTTATGTATTTATTTATTTATGTATTTATTTATTTATTTATTTATTTATTTATTTATTTATTTATTTATTTAATATAGCTTATATGCCGCCCTATCTCCATAGGACTCAGGGTGGCTCACAACAATTAAAACAAACCAATAAAAACAAAAAATACATACATAAACAAATATTAAAACCTGTTAAAATAATCGAAAACTCCCTCAGTCCAGGCTAGGTGCCGCGAACAGCCATGTTTTTAATTCGCAGCGGAAAGTGCGAAGGTCAGGAGTCAGCCGGAGCCCCAGGGGGAGTTGATTCCAAAGTGTGGGCGCACCCACAGAGAAAGATCTACCCATGGGGGCTGCCAGCCGACATTGTCTAGCTGATGGTACCTGGAGCAGGCCCTCCCTGTGGGAACGCACCAGGCGATGGGAAGCTGTTGCTGGTTGCAGATGGTCCGCCAAGTATCCTGGGCCTAAGCCATGTAGAGCTTTATAGGTCATTACCAGCACCTTGAATCTCACCCGGAGGGCAACTGGCAACTAATGCAAGCTGTGCAGGAGAGGGAGTATCAGGATTCTCCCATCACAACCTTCGCGGCTGCATTCTGTACCAGCTGAAGTCTCTGAGTGGTCCTCAAGGGCAGCCCCATGTAGAGAGCATTACAGTAGTCAATACAGGAGGTGACTAGTGCATGAGTAACTGTGCATAGGGCATCTCAGTCCAAATAGGGGCGCAACTGGCACACCAGACGAATCTGGGCATATGCCCCCCTGGTCACGGTTGTTATATGATCTTCTAGACTCAACCGTGAATCCAGGAGGACACCCAAGTTGTGTGGGTATAGGGGGGTAAAACTTCACCCCCTATAGCCAATGATGGAACCTCTCCTTTGGACCGAGATACCGGTATCCACAGCCACTCAGTCTTGGCAGGGTTGAGCCAAAGCCTGTTCCTCCCCATCCAGATCCGCACCGCTTCCAGGCACCGGAACATCACGTTGAGGGCATCACTGGGTTGGTTCGGGGTGGATATAAAAAGCTGAGTATCATCAGCATACTGATGGTACCTCACCCCGAAACCACGGATGATCTCCCCCAGCGGTTTCATATAAATGTTGAACAGAAGGGGCGAGAGAACCGACCCCGGGGCACCCCACAAGTGAGGGGCCTCATGGTCGATCTCTGCCCCTCTGCCAACACCATTTGTGTCCCCCCCAAGAGGTAGGAGGAGAACCACCATAAAACAGTGCCTCCCATTCCCAACCCCTCGAAGCGCCACAGCAAGGTATCATGGTTGATTGTATCGAAAGCTGCCAAAAGATCCAACAGGACCAGAACAGAGGAATAATCTCTGTCCCGAGCCCTCCAGAGATCATCCACCAGTGCGACCAATGCCGTCTCCGTGCTGTACCCAGGCCTGAATCCCTATTGGTATGGATTGAGGTAATCCGCTTCATCCAGGGCCATCGGGAGCTGATGTGCCACCACACTTTCAACAATCTTCACAAGGAAGCGAAGGTTGGAGACCGGACGGAAATTACTCAAGACAGCTGGATCCAAGGTTGGCTTCTTGAGGAGGGGCCTCACCACCGCTTCCTTCAAGGCGACAGGAAAGCTTCCCTCCTCCAAGGAGGCAGCCGCGTGTCACCTCCCTCGCTGAATAAACCAGCCAGGAGGGGCACGGGTCCAGTACACATGTGGCCACACTCAGCTTCCCCATGATCCTGTCCACTTCCTCTGGGGTAACAGGATCGAACTCTTCCCAAAGCACAAGACCCGCCACCTCCTCACCGTCTGACTATGTCCAGTCAGAGTCCAAGCCATCCCGAATCTGAGCGATCTTGTCCAGCAGGTGCTGGCTAAACTCCTTGGCTCACCCTCACAGAGGGTCTTCCCTCACCCTCTGATTCAAGAGGGAGCGGGACACCCTAAACAGGGCAGCCGGGAGATTCTCTGTGGATGCGATGACATTGGAGAAATAGTGACGCTTTACTGTCACCAACTCCACCAGGTAGGCCCGTGTGGCCAACCTTAGCTGTGACTGGTCAGATTCAGAACAATTGGCTCTCCAATGATTCTCTAGGCCTCTCCTACATTGCTTCATCCCCCGGAGCTCCTCGGTAAACCAAGGGCCAGCCGGGATCTGCGTCGTGTCAGAGGCCACAAAGGCATGACCCAGTCAAGGGCCCCGGCAGCGGCCCCATCCCAGGCATCCACCAGGGTCATGACCGGGGCATGGGAGAGAGAGAGAGGCATCATCCCAAGCTCCGTCTGGAACCTCTCCGGGTCCATCAGGTGCCTGGGGTGGAACCAGAGAATCGGCTCTGCCTCCCAGCGAGGAGGGGTGGCATACTGGAAGCCCAGCCAGAGGAGATAGTGATCGGTCCATGACAGGGGATAAATAAGCGATAATCCCCCACCGAACTCCACCCGCCAATGCTCCAAGACAAAAACAAGATCAGGTGTGTGGCCCCCCTCATGTGTCGGGCCCTGAATAATCTGAGTCAGGTCCATAGCTGCCATGGAAGCCATGAACTCCCAGGCTACCCCCGACGCCCCTCCCAGGGACGGCAAATTGAAGTCCCCCAGAACAATAAATCTGGGAAACTCCACCACCAGCCACGATAGGGCATCGAGTAGGCCGGGCAGGGCTGTGGATATGCAGCTGGGAGACAGGTACGCAATCAACAAGCTCAACTGCCCATGCAGGCCCCACTTCATGAGGAGGGTCTCACACCCGTTTATTTTAGGGGCAGTGACCTCCTGCAGATTAAGGGTCTCCCTGATAACAACTGCCACCCTCCCTCCCCTCCCCTGGGCCCTTGGCTGGTGTAGCACCCAGAAACCTGGTGGGCAAAGTTCTGTCAAAGGGACCCCTCCCTCCAGGCCCAGCCAGGTTTCCGTGATGTGAATGGTTGGGCTTGGAAAGAATGTCTGCTTGAAACCCAGGACACAGTTAAAACATGGGTTGCCACAAAGAAGATGGGGTCAAGCTATTCTCCAAAGCATCTGAATGCAGGACAAGACACAATGAATGGAAACTAATCAAAGAGAGAAGCAACCTAGTAATAAGGAGAATTTTCCTGACAGTTAGAACAATTAATCATTTGCATCCAGAAGTTGTAAATGCTATAACACTGGAAGTTTTTCAGAAGAGATTAGACAACCATTTGTCTGAAATGGTATAGTTTCCTGCCTAAACAGGGGGTTGGACTAGAAGACCTCCAAGGTCCTTTCCAACTCTTTTTTTTAAAATATATGTTTTATTTGTAATTTTCATTTAACATCCA
The DNA here is from genome assembly GCA_022577455.1 of Arizona elegans. Taxonomy (NCBI): domain Eukaryota; kingdom Metazoa; phylum Chordata; class Lepidosauria; order Squamata; family Colubridae; genus Arizona; species Arizona elegans. The sequence continues at coordinate 14,994,355 of JAKOOJ010000018.1, forward strand.
TACATATTTTGAAGACAGTATATTGACTGAATCAATATATTTTTTACACAATGCTAGCAATAATAATACAATTAGGTATACATAATCCTAGTCTTCCAACTTCTGATCTTAATCTCCACATTGTACTTATAAGCTTCAATAACATTTCTTCATGCAGTATGTTTGTTATCCTGTTAAATCACTCGTATTTTAATATTTTAGAAATTACTCAATATTCCACCATAAATCTAATATCCCAATTGCTTAAAAACACCAATAAGACCAATCATTAACAAAATTTAATCAATCACAGGATTATATCTCCAATCCCCTAAAATTGTAAGTTGCAATACATTTTTACACATTGTTAATACTAATAATAATAATAATAATAATAATAATAATAATAATAATAATAATTTTTTTACCAGACTTGAACATTTTGACTCTACAAAAAACCACCTTACTCGGAACAACTTACATCCTCCAATGATACCTTAACAGTTCCTAGGTCCTTGGTTAGGACTCGAGCTGCTGAGCTATTAACCAGCCTCAAAGGCTGTGAATCTCACTAAAGATTAAATAATAACAATAATAATAATAATAATAATAATAATAATAATAATAATAATAATAATAATTCAATGAGGTTACCACATCATAGATTTCCATCTTCTGACCTTAATTTGCTTGTGATTATAGTAAATTCTATTATCTATCTATATATGTTGTACTGTTTTTCCAATTTGTATTTTCTGCTTCTTTTAATTTCTAATACATTCACCATATTGAGAGGTATTTTATCTCTATCCATCATCTCTTACCTTTTTTGAGAATTCATCTTTTATTGACTTTTTGATTCCTCTTTTATATTTCTCTTTTGGGATATGTTTCTCTTTCTACCATTTTTATACCAGTTAAATATTCCCCCTGGCTTACCCCTTGTCTCTTTCTGCCACATCCGTTAAGCGTCCATCCAGAGTCCTTTCATTATTTTTCCCTGTTCTATTATAAGCTCTTAAAGAATTATCTATTTGATTCATACTTATTATTCTTGTCCCTTCAATGTCTTGAACTTGTAGCAATTTGTTTTGTTTTGTCTCCTCCCCACCAGTCCTTCTGGTTCCTCATCTGTTTTCTGAGTATTATGTTTATCTCCCCTCCCCTTTGTTGAGGGTCTTCTACACTCATATCTTTCTTTTTGGACAATCCCATTATCTCCTTATGGTTCTTTGCTACAGTTTCATATAAACTATTAAGCATCGATAACATTTCTTCATACACCACTATTGTCCCCTGTTGAGTCATTTTACAATAATTTAGTATATTAAAAATTACTCCATACACCCCTACGGTACCATGGCTTAGGACCCGGGTACTTACGGGACCGCCTACTACCACCAATAGCCTCCCACCGGCCGGTATGCTCCCATAGAGAGGGGCTCCTCCAGGTGCCGTCAGCCAAACAATGCCGACTGGCGGCCCCCAGGGAGAGAGCCTTCTCTGTGGGGGCACCTACTATCTGGAACAAGCTCCCCCCAGAGATACGGAGGATCCCGGATCTGCGCACCTTCTGCCGCGCCTTAAAGACCTTACTATTTCACCAGGCCGGCCTGGCCTAATTTTCCCCCTCTTTTATAAAAGATTTTTAAAATTTTAAATATCTTTTAGTATTTTATATATTCAATTTTAAATTGGTTTTAAAAGTTTGGGGTTTTAAATTTGTCAGGGCCAAAATTATTTAATTTGATTTTATTCTATTTTTAAATTTTGTATTTTATGTGTTTTTATTGTTTGGCTGTGCACCGCCCTGAGTCCTTCGGGAGTAGGGCGGTATAGAAATCTAATAAATAAATAAATAAAATAAATAAATAAATGTCCCAATATCTGAAAACTCCAAAATTACTAAAATTTAATCATTCCCAGAATTGCACCTCCAAGTCCCCTAACTTTATAGTCTTTAAAAGTTATTTGGTGATTTACAGTCTTTGTACTTTTCCAATTTGCTTCTTCCCAATTGTCCAAATTTTAAAGTCTTATTTAGTTTTCTTTTCTTTTTTCTTCTATCACCTTTTTGATCTCATAGGAAGTTCTATCAGGTAGCTTAAATAATTCAAATCCAAATTGACCCACCAAATTTCCCCCAGTCTTTCAAGTAAACACTTTTAATAGAGATCTATTTACTTACATTTCAATTTGTCTTAGACTTAGAGATTTTCAGAGAGCTCACTGAATGTTTCCAAACATCAAAGTTGCCTACCAAAATAGAATCAAGGTCAGGTGTCCTTCAAAATGTTGTTTACTTTCTCTTTTTTCATTTATTTGTGTTAAACAATTGTCACTTTCACTTAAATTCCCACATTGTACTGCTCTTTTTCCTCCGGTAGATGGCTCCCCTACTCCCAATTCAAACATTAAACAGCGTCAAACAGCTGATTGTCAAACAGATCAAGGGGGATTAAAAATAAAAATTAAAAGGCAATTTCTCCCAATAATAACTTTTCAAGTAATTGTTGAATCCTTACCAAACTTTCTATGTTTTAAAACTCTCTTTAAACATTTCTTTCACCTCTGGATCTTTAATATTTCTCCCTGTATCCAATAGCCACTTTCTTGCTACTTGGAGATTATTTTTTGGAATTTTTAACTTGGGTTAGATCTCTAGCATAAAAAAAAACTGGGTTGTCTCACCCAGTTTCAAAGCTCTGATCCTGCACTGCTCCAGCACAAATCTTATTGTCCCGGTTATCACAGCTTGTGACTTGCCAAAATGTCCATCATCCTTGCTGCTGTTCAGGAGAGCTTTCTTCTAATGAGGAAATTGTGATTTTCCTTGTGGTTGATAAAGCACCTCTCCTTTCTTCACCACCCTCCCAGGGCAGCTCAGATCCCATAGGGGCTCCCAGCAGCAGTTGCCGGCTGGTTATCATGGAGTTCGGTAGACCTCGACTATATTCCAGGTGGTCAGTGATGCCAACAAGAAATCCCAGATCCCTTCCAACTCTGTTGTTCTAGAAACAAGATGCAACAATAAGTTCCCTACACCATTTTCGTCCAGTTAGATCATCATGACTCTTTGATTTAGAAATGCTGTAGCTCAATGTCACAAGATTTCTTTTGTAGGTCCCACTTCCAATCTCCAGAATCTATTTCTGAGTCAGGAGTGCCACTGGCCTTAATTACCAGGAGCTGCTCCTGGTTTCTGGTAGACAGAGTTGAACTATTTCATTTCAAGAACATAGACATAATAATATGGAATGGACATAGGAATTTGGAAACCAAACATGAAGAATATTTGTAGCTCAGGATTGACATGAGGGGTCCTTGGTGCTCTGGCTTGTTTTCTTACCCAAACTAGCTAACATCTAGCACTGATGGTGTTACCTAATTTGGTTCATGAAACATCTAAAAGAAAACAAGGAAGCTCAGACAGCACTAAAGACCCCTCAATTTGGAAACTAAGTAATGAAGCATGTTCATAGCTTAGGTCATCTCAATAATTTCTCTTTTCTCTTTCAGACCATCCCCTTTGCCAGGTGTGGCCTGAAGAGGTGCCATGCAGGAGAGAGGAGAAGAGTTCCAGAGGGAAAGTCAATTTGCTGCTACCAGTGTGATGCTTGTCCAGAAGGGACTATTTCTAATCAGACAGGTAGAGCAGACTTCAGATGGGGACCTTCCATGATCAAGGAAGCCATTTCATTATCCAAACTAGGTAATATCTGAAAGAAAACAACCAGGCTCAGAGAGCACCAAGGACTACATAGCACCAAGGACTACACAGTCCTCCTCCTCCTCCTCCTCCTCCTCCTCCTCCTCCTCCTCCTCACCCCACTCCCTTCTATCACAGATATTGTTGTCTAGTTTGGGTAATCAAACATTTGCAAGAAAACAACCAAGCTCAGAGAGCACCAATGACAGCTCAATCTCTATGTTTACCTAGGTTGGGTAATCTATCCCAGCAAGAAACCTCTGAGCAAATTTGAAGTACAAAGCAGAGAGTTCAAGTCTGTGATAGTCAAGAGATAATATACACAAAACAGCAGCATTCCTCCCTAACAGATCTATCAATGATCTGGGGGCTCCAATATAAATTTTTGGGGGGAGGGGGACAATTTTGTCTATATTTTTCTTGACTGTACACCGCCTTGAGTCCTACGGGAGAAAGGCGGTATAGAAATATAATAAATAAATAAATAAATAAATAAATTGGTAGTGTCAGATTAAAAGCCACAGAAATTGTGGAAATTCCCAATGGCCAGAGAGGGACTTTCCCCCCAGCAAACTGACCACGAAGCTGGAGCTGAACAAATCCTTGTCTCTAGCCCTATCTATCCCAAGGATCACCATGAGCAAAAGATGATTAGCCCCATAAATTGTACAGTGGGTCCTATCATCCCTCCTTTTGTGGGTTGGCCAGAACAGAAAAAGGAAAGTCATATCCTGGGAAGGACTGTGGGAAAGATAATGCTCATGGAAGATACCCCTGAAATCCTTAGACAAAGGTTCTTGATTTCAGATGCTGCTCACTGTGATCCCTGCCCAGAAGACCAATATCCCAACAAGGACAAGGACCAATGCATTGCCAAGAAGATCCACTTCCTTGCCTATCAAGACACCCTGGGATACACTTTAGTTTCTCTCGCTCTTTTTCTCTCTGTGACCACATCTGCAGTTCTGGGAATTTTCTATAAACATCATGACACACCAATTGTCAAGGCCAACAACTGAGATCTCTCCTACATCCTCCTGGTCTCCCTCCTGCTCTGCTTCCTCTGCTCCTTCCTCTTCATTGGTCAACCAGGGAATCTCACCTGTCTCTTCCAACAATCTGCCTTTGCCATTCTCTTTTCCCTGGCAGTTTCTGCTGTGTTGGCAAAAACTGTCATGGTGGTTCTTGCCTTCATGGTCACCAAACCAGGGAACAAGACAAGGAAACTCTTAGGAAAACCACTGACCTACTCCATTGTCTTAGGCTGTCCTCTGGTGCAAGCAGTTCTTTGTGTCACCTGGATGGGAACTTCTCCTCCATTTCCCAACATGGATTTCCACTCCTTATTTGGAGAATCAATCTTGGAATGTAAGCAAGGCTCAGTTTTAATGTTTTACATAGTCCTCGCTTACCTAGGTTTTTTGGCCCTTGTCAGTTTCACAGTGGCATTTCTGGTGAGGAAATTGCCTGACAGCTTTAATGAAACAAGTTCATTACTTTTAGCATGTTGGTCTTTTGCAGTGTTTGGATCACTTTCCTCCCTACCTATCTGAGCACCAAAGGGAAGTTCATGGTGGCTGTGGAGATCTTCTCCATTTTGGCCTCAGGAGCTGCTCTCTTGGCTTGTATCTTTTTCCCAAAATGCTACATTATTCTATTGAGGCCAAATCTCAACTGTAGAGAAAATATAATAAGAACCAAGAATTTCTAATGGTAGGGAATGGAAGGATTCATACTCCTTGCAGACAGCTGGTCATTTGCATTCTTTTAGAGAGTTCTTGAGGCTACTTGGAGGTTGAACCAATTGGCTGCAGCCAAGAAAGCTCCACACACATTTGCATTACTCAGGTGACCCTGAGGACACATATAAACCTCCAGGTGGGCTTAACGACTCATTAAAAGAATGCAAGTGACCAGTTGTTAGCAAGGAATACAAATCCTTCCATTCGCCACCATCCAGTAAGAGCTGAATAAGCTTCTTCGATAAGAAGCAAAATGTCTTAAAAGAAAGAAGTGTTGCCTCTTTAAAAAAGCAGCTTTGGGACAATCATAGCATAGATTTCCTCATACAAGAGCCGGCACTCTCTACAATGGAGCTGCATGTTTGCATGCATGCTTGATGGCCACCTGTGTGATTCATCCCCTCCTGTCCTCCCTGCCAGTCTGCAAAGTTGGAAATATTGGGGAACACTGCAGTAGAATACAAAACGAGAATGAACCCCCTCCTTTTAGCATTGATGATGTCACCTAGTTTGGTAATGAAATGTCTGTCAGAAAACAAGCAATCTCAGAGAGCACCAAAAATCCATCCCTTCAATCCTGAGCTACTATTCCTCTGTCGAAACTCCCTCTTGTCTGCAGGGTCTCAGTGACATATCAGTCAAATATCCCACTTCATCTTCATTCTCAAGTCCACCTCTGTGGATTACAAGAAGAGACACAAACATGTTTTTCCCTTTCTGGTATGAAAACGGATCTAGTAATAATTGGGTAGGACGATTGCTTTTCTTGGCAATTATCAGTGGAACCATAATTCTTAATGTATCCCCTGTGGGTTTCTACACACAAGATAAGACCTGCTTTAAAGTACATGCCTGGAATTCTCCCGATGGGACAGGACATGACACGTCACCTTGTCTTGCAAAGAGCTCACTCCTGGGTTGGATGAGACTCAGCTGGCCTTAGCTTTGTCTTCAGTCACAGCCCAAACACTTATAAGGGGAAGGATGGTTGATATTAATTTGCTACAAGGCCATCCAGGTGGAACGATATGTCTCTGTTGTGCTAAAGCTCTGATGAGATTTCAAGTGCTACCTGCAATTTACCTTCTGCACAAACCTAGATTTCTGAACTTGGAGGGAAGGTAAGAAGAATGAGTGGGCTGCCTCTCCTGATGCTGCTTTTCTGGCTCCTGCCTCCAACTTCTGCTAAGAGGATGCAAAGTGTATGTGTGTTGACAAGGTCTCTGCAGATTCTGGAGGACTATTACAGGCCTGGAGATCTCATTATTGGTGGGAATTTGCCCCTGGCTGCCATTGTTTTATTCGTCAACAGCCTTCGCTTTCATAAGGACCCATTCCAGCATATTATACAATATGTGTAAGTTTCACCCAGAGGTGCAAGATATAGAATGAATGTTTGCTTTCTTTGGGATTCAGGACCTCCTTTTAGAAATACTGGTCCTGATGAGGTTTGCAGTCTTACCATAGAGTAAATCTTTGCACTTTTCTTCAATAAAGAAGCGAGCTCATAAAAGGATAGAATTCTTAATTTTTCCAGAATTCCTCCTGATAAAAGGGATGAAGCATAAAAAGTGATGAGGGACAAAACATTAGAAATTGTGATGGTCTACTTATTAATTTGGATAGAAAGTCATGGTGGAAAAGTCGAATAAAAAATCCTTATCCATTATGAGATACGAGTCATTGGATATAAAAGGGCTGTCAAATAAATATCCTAAATGAAATAAAATAATATAAAAATACAAAAAAATAACTCGGTTTTGGAATCAGTAAGTGCTCATGAACAATGGCCTTTGAGAAATCTACTGGAGTTTTGTGCTCAGCAATGGTTACTTGTCCTGAAGAAAGTTCTCCAAGAGAGAACAAAATTGATAACCTGCTAGAGGGAATAAGGATTACAGAACAAAGTGAGGAAGGGAGGGATGATAGAGAGGTATTAAAATTTCTGTGATTGGGATGGACAGTTTAATCAAGGAAGATCCTTTAAAAAGAACAAACCCAATGAAACCTGGCAGTTGCTCCAAAGAACAACACAAAAGACAAACTCCAACTGCATATGTGAAATTTCCTGTAATTGTTCCTCAATGTTTTTCTAGCCATAGAGTCAGGCCCAAGAAATACCAGCAGTTCCTGGCCTTGGTGTTTGCAGTCTCAGAGGTCAACAAGGACCTGGTTCTCCTCCCCAACATCACCCTTGGCTTCCACATTTATGACAATCACCAGATTGAGAGGCAGATTTCCTTAATCAGCCTCTCCTTTCTCTCTACACGAGGCCAAATGGTTCCAGGTTACAAATGTGACCAGCAGGACGCTCTGCTCTCCGTCATTGGAGGTCTCAGTTCCCAATCCTCAAGGCAGATGGCCTCCATCTTCAGCATGTTCAAGGTCCCACAGGTAAGGGGCCCTCTTTAGATTCTGTTATACAGTTGACAAAGATCAGGAGCACACACAGAAGCCAAAGATGAAACTCAAAGTATTTTTGGGGGCAAATCATGATCTTGTGACTCTTAGTTTATGCTTCATGAAAGGATAGCCCTCCTTTTTGTACCATTTGTTCTCTACATCAGGTTGATGGTTTCTTCTCTTGTCATATAATGATCAGTCAAAATGTGTAATTGGTGGCTGTTCTCAAGAAGAGAAGAAGCTTAAACCTGCCACTCAGAGTGAGTCAGCTTGACTGGTGGAGCAAAAGCCACAGAATGGTGACTCCTAAAGTTACCTTAATGCTTTACTTTGTCTTTGAAAGAATATTCTCACTTTCTCCAGCTCGGTGTTGGCTTTGAGTTCTCTCAGGAAGAGAGGACAGTTTATCCTTCCTTCTTCAGGATTAATCCCAAAGAATTTCCTCAGTATGTGGGTTTAGTTCAGCTGCTCCTGTATTTCCAGTGGAACTGGGTTGGGCTTGTGGCCTCAGAAAGTGACAATGGAGAACGTTTCATCTCAACTCTGATGCCAATGCTCAAGGAGAAGGAGATCTGCCTGGCCTTCACTAAAATGTTAAGATTGGATTTTCTTGCTTCTACAAAGTTCACATCTCGTCATACTTTCAAAATCTGGTCCAAAGCTGAAGTGATTATTCTCTTTGGAGATTCCAATAGTATTACAAATGTACTGGTGGTAATGGAATTCTATAAAAAAGTGACAAAGACAACATTTTGCAAAGTTTGGATCTTAACTTCCCATTGGAAAGTTAGTATGATTGGATCTCAAGACTTATTGAAAGGTCTAAATCCCTTCCATGGAGCTTTTCATTTTAGGGAACACACCGGGGATATCTCAGAATTTACCCATTTCCTCCTGTCTTTAGACCCTTTCAACCCACAAGGGGACGTATTTCTCCCACAATGGTGGGAAACTGTCTTTGAATGCAAGATCTACAAACCGGGTGAAATTGCTCCAGCCCTGAAAAAAACATGTACTGGAAAGGAGAATTTGCAGACTCTGCCAACGTTTGTGTTTGAAACAGGCATGACAGGGGAAAGCTACAATATTTACAATGCAATTTATGCTCTGGCACATGCATTACATGCAACGTATGGTTCAGGACCACAACCAGCCCTGATGAGGCTTGGAAAGATAATCTCAAAAATCTGGTCATGGCAGGTAATTTCTCTGACTTTTTTATAGAGTCCACATTTTAATGTGAACAAGCCAATTCTATAAAGATCTATCAAGTTGATCGGTAAAACCCAAAATCACAGTTTCATTCTTTTCCTCTTCAATCACAACGTTCAGAAGTGGTCTCCATGTGGAAATAAAAGTACTTATTTTCTCTTCTTTTATCAAATTAATTAATTTTGCCATTTCAGCCAACTCCATCACCTTCTGCAGCCATTTGTCCATGTTAGGGATCAAACTGTCTTTCCATTGTTGTGCATACAACAGTCTTGCTGCTCTCAACAAATATAGTAACAAAGTTCCACATTTCTAGAGGGCATATTTGAAGAACTATCTGTTTCCCTCAGTACATAGCCTGAATCCAACCTGTAAGAACACACTCGACTCTATTCGTTTTAACTTTGGTTTATGTTTTTATTGCTTATCATCCTGCGGGACCTCATCCCATTTCTTTAGTCTGCCGTTTGTTATCCTGTTCAGCTTGTTGTGTGAAAAGAATGTCTGTCAATCACAGCACACACAGAAGGACTCAAAATGATCCAATTGGCTCCTGGTTTGAAATTCATCAGAGCTTTTTTGCATCAAAGGATAAAAGTTGAATCTGTCTCAACAGTGAAGTGACAAACCAGGACTGGTGCTTCCATCCACATGGCCTCACCCGGTCAGACATGAATCCTGCATTCTTCTGTCTTTGACTATGAACTAGAGAAAGTTAGTGGGGTTTTACAGGGTTGTGGTAGAAATTATTTAATCACTCCTAATCTGCCACTTATAAGACCTGGAGCCAAAGGAAACATTTAAAAATGCATGTAGCCAAATATCATAGGAACAAAAACACGCAATGAAATCTGGAATGTGGCATTAAAATCTTTGCATGAGGGATCATTGTGGTAAAACTAGGGTAGAATAAGCCATGATAAAAATTTCCAAAGATAACATCCCCTCTTTCATGGAGAAGGAGTCAATTTTTCAATATTATTCCTGATTGACCAGAACTCATGGAACTCCTCTAGTTTCTCAGACATACCCCCATGTCCCAGACTGATGGCCAACAAAGAACGATAGAAGCCCTGATACTTCATGTGTAGCTTTCAGCCAATTCTTCCAATTGCTGAAGATTTCTTTTCTTTCAGATTCTTCACTATCTGAGGACTCTTCAGTTTAACAACAGTGCTGGAGATGAAATCTCCTTCTTAGAAAATCGACTGGGTTCTGCTAGTTTTGATCTTCTCAACTGGGTTTTCCTCCTGAATAAATCTTTTGTGCCCATCAAAATTGGGAAAATAGATCCTAGGGCTCCCCCAGGCAAGGATTTCACCCTAAACTCTGATGCCATTGTCTGGGCCACAAAGGTGAGCAGGAAGGAAATGTTGTAAGTTCAAGAAAGATCCATTCTCTTCTAGGGATGCAGAACATCCTTTTAACTTGAAAAATGGTCAGTTGAGTCATAAAATATGGCAGGGATTTGGTAAATAACCTTCTTTGTATATAACACACGAGGTCTGATTTGTGTCAAACCACAAATATTTGGGATTGGAAATAATGTCTGCTTGAAACCCAGGAGACAGTTAGAAGATGGGTTGCCACAAAGAAGATGGGGTCAAGCTATTCTCCAAAGCACCTGAAGGCAGGAAAAGATGCAACGGGTGATAACTAATCAGGGAGGGAAGCAACCTAGTAATAAGGAGAAATTTCCTGACAGCGAGAACAGTTAATGAGTGGAACAACTTGCCTCCAGAAGTTGTAAATGCTCTAACACTGGAGGTTTCTCAGAAGAGATTGAACAATCATTTGTCTGAAATGGTATAGAGTTTTCTGCCTAAACAGGGAGTTGGACTAGAAGACCTCCAAAGTAAATTCCAACTCTTTTTTAAAAATATATATTTAAAAACACCAATAACACCAATCATTAACCAAATTTAATCAGTCCCGGGATTATATCTACAATCCCCTAAAATTGTAAATTTCAATATATTTTTACACATTGTTAATAATAATAATAATAATAATAATAATAATAATAATAATAATAATAATAATAATACAGTTATGTTACTACATCATAGACTTCCACCTTCTAACCTTAATGTGCTTGTGATTATCGTAAATTCTATTGTCTATCTATGTTCTACTGTTTTTCCAATTTGTATTTTCTATTTCTTTTAATTTTTAATACATTCACCATATTGAGAGGTATTTTATCTCTATCCATCATCTCTTACTCTTTTTGAGAATTCATCTTTTATTGACTTTTGATTCCTCTTTTATATTTCTCTCTTGGGATATGTTTCTCTTTCTAACATTTTTCTACCAGTTAAATATTCCCCCTGGCTTACCCCTTGTCTCTTTCTGCCACATCCTTTATTTTTTATTTATTTTTTTTTTATTTTGAATTTATATACCGCACCTTCTCCCGAGGGACTCAGGGCAGTGTACAGCCAGATAAATACAATCATTAAAAACAATTAAAAAGATATATATTAATTTGGCCCCAATTTAGAATAGCAAACTAATTAAAAATATTGAAAAAATATATTAAGCCAGCCCGGCTTGCTGAAAAAAGAAAGTTTTTGAGCATCCATCCATAGCCCTTTCATTATTTTTGGCAGACTTACATTTTTTCCCTGTTCTATTATAAACTCTTAAAGAATTATCTATTTGATTCATATTTATTATTCTTGTCCCTTCCATGTCTTGATCTTTAGAAATGCTGTAGCTCAATATCACAAGATTTCTTTTGTAGGTCTCATTACTTCCAATCTCCAGCATCTATTGGTGGGTCAGGAGTGCCTCTGGCCTGAATTACCAGGAGCTGCTCCTGGTTTCTGGTAGACAGAGTTGAACCACTTCATTTGAAGAAAATAGACATAATAATATGGAATGGACTTTTTTTTTTTAATTTGATTTATATGCCGCCCTTCTCCGGAGACTCAGGGCGGCTTACAGTGCGTTAAGGAATAGCCTTCATCCTTTTGTATATTTATACAAAGTCAGCTTATTGTCCCCACAATCTGGGTCCTCATTTTACCTATCTTAGAAAGGATGGAAGGCTGAGTCAACCTTGAGCCTTGTGAGATTCGACTTAGGAATTTAGAAACAAATAAAGGAGAATTTAAAATTTAAGAGGGACATGGTGGCTCAGTGGCAAAGACACTGAGCTTGTCAATCGAAAGGTCAGCAGTTCAGCTGTTCAAATCCCTAGTGCTGCATAATGAGGTGAGCTCCCATTACTTGTCCCAGTTTCTGCCAACCTAGCAGTTTGAAAAAATGCAAGTAGGAAAATAGGGACCACTTTTGGGGGGAAAGTGCCTTTGGCATTTAGTCATGCTGGCCACATGACCACAGAAGTCTTCATACAGCGCTGGTTCTTCGGCTTTGAAACAGAGATGATCACTGCCCCCTAGAGTCGGGAATGACTAGCACATATGTGTGAAGGGAACCTTTACCTTTAAAAGAGAATATTTGTAGTTCAGAGTTGACATGAGGGGTTCTTGGTGCAACAAGCTTGCTTGTTTTCTTACCCAAACTAGGTAACATCTAGCACTGATGATAATAATGTCTCTTTCCTCTTTCAGAAGGTGCCCTTTGCCAGGTGTGGCATGAAGAGGTGCCATGCAGGAGAGAGGAGAAGTGTTCCAGAGAAAGAGCCAGTTTGCTGCTACCATTGTGATGCTTGTCCAGAAGGGACCATTTCTAATCAGACAGGTAGGACAGACTTCAGATGTAGACCTTCCATGATCAAAGAAGCCATTCAGTAGATCAAAATATTTGCTTGTTATTGTTGTCATTTTTGGTAAGATTGAGATGCATTCATACTTCATGGATCTAAACTGTCCTGGTCCCAGAGACCACCTTTCCTGACTTCAGGCAGGATAGTTTCAGGGTAGAATTTATGAACCCCCAACTTGGATTTTCACTCCTATTGTAACAGCCAGTTTGGAAAACTGGAGCCTATAGTACAGTGGACTAAAGCACTGTTATTAACAACTGCTGCTTGCAATTACTGCAAGTTCAAATCTCATCAGGCTCAAGGTTGACTCAGCCTTCCATTCTTTAAAAGGTAGGTAAAATAAGGACCCAGATTGTGGCGGCAAAAAGCTGACTTTGTATAAATATACAAAAGTATGAAGGCTATTGCTTAACACATTGTAAGCCGCCTGAGTCTCTGGAGAAGGGCGGCATATAAATTAAAAAGCAAAAAGCAAAAAAAGCAAAAAAAAAAAAAAGCAAAAAAAAAAAAAGCTGCCAAACTTTTCCTGAAGGGGTGAGGTGTCTGGTTCAAATTCTAATTTTGACTATTTTAGGGAGTGTTTCTTCTGTCAGCACTATCAATCAAAGGAATTAGACCTATCAGAGAATCTATATCTATAAATAAATGAGGATATTTGTAGCTCAGGGTTGAAATGAGGGGTCTCTTGTGCTCTCTGAGCTTGGTTATTTTCTTGCAGAGATTTCATTATCCAAACTAGGTGATATCTGCAAAAAAAGAAACAAGCTCAGAGAGTACCAAGGACTACAAAGCACCAAGAACTAGACATTCCTCCTCCTCCTCCTCCTCCTCCTCCTCCTCCTCCTCCTCCTCCTCCTCCTCCCACTCCCTTCTATCACTAATAATGTTATCTAATTTGGGGAATGAAACATCTGCAAGTAAACAACCAATCTGATAGAGCACCAATGATCCCTAAATCTCTATGTCTATCTATGTTGGTGAATCTATCCCAGCAAGAAACCTCTAAGCAGATTGGAAGAACAAAGCAGAGAGTTCAAGGCTGTGAAAATCAACAGATAATGTCCACAAAAAAGCAGCATTCCTCCCTAACAGATCTATCAATGTTCTGGGGGCTCCAATATAAATTGGTAGTGTCAGTTTAAAAGCCACAGTAATTGTGGAAATTCCCAATGGCCAGAGAGGGACTTTCCCCCCAGCAAACTGACCATGATGCCGGAGCTGAACAAATCCTTGTCTCTAGCCCAATCTGTCCCAAGGATCACCATGAGCAAAGGATGATTAGCCCCATAAATTGTACAATGGGTCCTTTCATCAGTCCTTGTGTGGGTTGGCCACAACAGAAAGAGGACAGTCATATTATCTCTGCAGAAAGGATAATGTGTATAGTTGTTGCTCAAGAAATGCTTAGACAAAGGTTGTTGATTTCAGATGCAGCTCACTGTGAACCCTGTCCAGAAGACCAATTTCCCAACAAGGACAAGGACCAATGCATTGCCAAGAAGATCCACTTCCTTGCCTATCAAGACACCCTGGGATACATTTTGGTTTCTCTCACTCTTTTTCTCTCTGTGATCACTTCTGCAGTCCTGGTGATTTTCCATAAACATCATGACACACCAATTGTCAAGGCCAACAACCGAGATCTCACCTACATCCTCCTGGTCTCCCTCCTGCTCTGCTTCCTCTGCTCCTTCCTCTTCATTGGTCAACCAGGGAAGCTCACCTGTCTCTTCCAACAATCTGCCTTTGCCACTCTCTTTTCCCTTGCAGTTTCCGCTGTGTTGGCAAAAACTGTCATGGTGGTTCTTGCCTTCATGGCCACCAAACCAGGGAACAAGACAAGGAAACTCTTAGGAAAACCACTGACCTACTCCATTGTCTTGGTCTGTCCTCTGGTCCAAGCAGTTCTTTGTGTCATCTGGCTGGCAACCTCTCCTCCATTTCCCAACATGGACTTCCACTCCTTGGTAGGAGAGGCTATCTTGGAATGTAATGAAGGCTCAGCTTTAATGTTTTATGCTGTCCTTGCCTACTTGTGTTTCCTGGCTGTTGTCAGTTTCACAGTGGCCTTCTTGGCTAGAAAATTGCCTGACAGTTTTAACGAAGCCAAGTTCATTACTTTTAGCATGCTGGTGTTTTGCAGTGTTTGGATCACTTTCCTCCCCACCTACCTGAGCACCAAAGGGAAGTCCATGGTGGCCGTGGAGATCTTCTCCATCTTGGCCTCTGGAGCAGCTCTCTTGGCTTGTATCTTTTTCCCCAAATGCTACATTATCCTACTGAGGCCCAGTCTGAACTGTAGAGAAAACATAATAAGAACCAAGAATCTCTAACTAATGTAGGGACTGGCCTCATTTAGATTTGTCTTTCAGGGAAGTCAGGAGACACCTGCAAATCACCCAGTCTTGTGGCATGTAGTGGTTTTAAAGCAATAAGCAGCACCTTGAATTGTACCTGGCAGGAACCTGGGAGCTGATATAGCTCATGCAGCAGAAGTATAACGTGGGTGAACTTAGTAATGCACACTATTGTAAGCATCACTTCATTTTGGATCAGCTGTAGTTTTCAAGGGGTCTTCAAGGGTAGCCCCAAGGGGATAACATTGCAGTAGTCCAATGAGTATTGCGAAGGCACGACTGACTTTGAGCAGAGCCACCAGTCTGGAATAATGCACAATTGTTATGCTGATTATACTATCTCCCTTTCCATCCAATGGCCTCTCTCAGTTCCAGGTTCTCCAGAGGTTCTCACCATCCAATGGACTCCCATCAAGCAGGGCCAAAAGGAGGTGATGTCTCTGTTTCTCTCCTGCAGATGGAAAAGGAAATATG
Source organism: Arizona elegans (assembly GCA_022577455.1). NCBI lineage: Eukaryota > Metazoa > Chordata > Lepidosauria > Squamata > Colubridae > Arizona > Arizona elegans. The sequence goes on from JAKOOJ010000018.1 coordinate 15,009,964, forward strand.
GAGCAGCTTGGAGGGCAGTGAGGACAAACTGGGCCCGAAGGCAGAGTAGGAAAAACAGCATTGTCAATCCCCAGCCCAACTGCCACCATCCCTATGTCATCAAGAGAACACCCGTGCAAATGAATAGCAGGAAATCCCCCTCAAATGGTCAGAGCAAAGCCAGATAGTCAGGTGAGCCCCTGATGACTGCTCCCCATGCCTTTGAAGACCTATAACACAGGGGTGTCAAACTCAATTATATTGTGGGCCGCATCAGGGTTGTGTTTGTCCTGAGGGGGGCAGGGAGGGGGCCAGATTGGGCATGGCCAGTTTGATGTCACTCGTGTCAGGGGTGCCTGTGGTGGCCCAAGTGCTCTGCCAGTGAAAATGGGCTCCTGAGCTCCATTTTTTGGCTGCGATAGCCTCCTGCAACCCACTGCCAGCAAAAATGGAGCTCATGGTGGCCACTCACAGTCCTCCTGAACGCTGTTTTAGCTGGCAGAGGCATCGTGGGCTGGTCCTTCGCTGTTTTCAAGGCAGGCCTGTGGGCCAGATCTAAGCACCCTGCAGGCCAGATCCGGTCCCTGGGCCTTAAGTTTGACATCTCTGGCATAACAAATGGGCCCTTTCCAGCTATTATAGCTGAAAACATTTGTTTGAAGAGGTTTGGCATAAGGTAGCTTGAAGTGGGCTTGTCTTTCATAGCCCCCCCTTTTTTTTTCTTGAACTGCTCATCTCCTGGAGCACGGATGTCTCTGGCCTCCTGGAAGCAGGTGAAAACTTCCCCAGATGACGAAGGTGAATACACATGTCCCAGGGTAATGTTGCAGGATCCGATCTGTGTCAGTCACTGGGACCAGAGGTTTTTACTTCCAAGCTTTCGGGCTTGTGCTGGAGCCCATGTTCAGGGAACTTCTCTCTAACCAGACAACCTTCGGGGATGAACTGATCCCACTGGCATCCCATTTCATCATTTTACCATTTTTATGTTCTAAAAAAAAAGAAAAGAAAAATTTGGTCACCACATTACAAGACAGATATTGAGACTTTGGAAAAAGTGCAGAGAAGAGCAACTAAGATGATTAAAGGCTGGAGACTAAAACAGGTGAAGAACAGTTGCTGGGATTGGGTTTGGCTAGTCAAGAGAAAAGAAGGACTGAGACAGAGGTGGGTTTCAGCAGATTCTGACCAGTTCTGGAGAACCGGTAGCAGAAATTTTGAGTAGTTCAGAGAACCAGTAGTAAAAATGCTGACTGGTCCTGCCCCCATCTATTCGCTGCCTCCCAAGTCCCAGCTGATTAGGAGGGAATGGGCATTTTGCAGTATCCTTCCCCTGGATTGGGGAGGGAATGGAGATTTTGCAGTATCCTTCCCCTGCCATGCCCACCAAGCCATGCCACTGAACCGGTAGTAAATTTTTTTGAAACCAACCACTGGACTGGGGGTAACATGATAGCAGCATTCCAGTATTTGAGGGGGCTGCCATGAAGAGGAAGGTTGTTTTGTCTCTAGTTGAGACTAGAGAGAAATGCAGAGAGGCTTGTTTTGTTGAAAGGATGCTGAATGGAAAAGGAGGAGAGACTTCTGTGTAGTTTAGACATTTTTCCTCCTTGTATTTCTCTCCCCCACCCCTGGTCATTCTTTTACACAAGGACTTTTTGCCTTGGAAGAGCGAGAAAAGCAGGAAAGAGTGGGGGGAGGGGTCTGTGGTTTTTTGTTCTTTGGAGAGTTTGCTTCCATCTGAATGGAATCTGAGTCTGACACACTGATTTTGAATACTTAGGAGTCACGGTGCTCCATTCTACGGCATGTTTGTTTGTTTGTTCATTCACAGCACAGGTTGTTGCCCTTTTAGGGATTGTTACAGGGATGAGTTAGCAATTACAATATATAGAAAGAGAGATAAACTACTTAGGACATTTAATTAATGAAAGAAGTAACAAAAATAACAGCTGAAGGATCTGAGGAAATTTCTAGGATTGACTGGGTATTGTAGGCTGTGAATAGATAATTGTGCTATTTTGAATAAAGACTGGTATGCAAAGAGCCTAGTGTTACATGGATAAGGGGATGGCTTTGAGGCTTTTAACCCAGAAGTGGGGAGGAAAGAGGGAGTCAGTGGCATTTTTTGTCTAAAATGTTAGATCCTGTCTGTTAAGGATTGCCAGATTGTGTTCAAGCAGTGGCGGCTATGGCAGTGTTATTTTTTATTTATTTTATTAGATTTATATACTGCCCCACTCCTGCAGGACTCAGGGCGGTGAACAGCCAGATAAAACACATAAATTACAAAATTTAAAAACAGTATAAAATCTGATTAAATAATTTGGCCCGTGACAATTTAAACAACCCTAATGTTTTTAAGACAAAATTAAAATTCATCATTTGAAATTAAAAAGGGAAAAGAAAAAGTTAGGCCAGGCCGGCATGTTGAAATAGGAAAGTCTTGAGAGCACGGCGAAAGGTGCGTAGATCCAGGATCCTCCGTATTGCCAGGGGGAGCTCATTCCAGATAGCAGGTGCTCCCACAGAGAAGGCTCTCCCCCTAGGAGCTGCCAGTCGACACTGTTTGGCCGATGGCACCCAGAGGAGCCCCTCTCTATGAGAGCGTACTGGCTGGTGGGAGGCTATTGGTGGCAGCAGGCGGTCCCATAAATAACCAGGTCCTAAGCCATGTTAGTGAGGGAAAGCAGAAAATTGACTTTTTGAGGAGCCCTAGTGAGCGTGACTTTGAACCAAAAAGCCAGTCAATGGCTGACAGATTCAAGGATTTTAAAATATGAGAGTATGCTTATCGAACAAAATGATTTAGTATTAACCATTGATGTTCGTTTGACTCCAGCTCAGTTTTAAGAGGAGATTTAGAAGGACGATCGGATATTGGTTGCTGAGAAGGAGTTAATTTGTTTACAGATGGGAAAAGAAAATGATAGAAGGTAAGAGAAGGAGTTTTGGTAGAAAGTTGAAAGTTAAGTTTGTTAAGGTTATTGTTGTTGTGTTACCAACCAGCAGAGTAGATTGCACAGAGAAACGTTGCTGAGAGCAATGAATAAGAGATATGCAAACTGGTTTATCAAAAGTTTACTTTATAGTGGAAAAACAATCTCATAGTCTTTAAACAAATTCCAAGTCTTTGCCAGTTAAATCAGTCCGAAGTTACAGATATCTTCTTACCAAACAAACAGTAGTTGGTAGAATAACAAACTCACCCTGGTTCACAAACCACGATGGTAGCAGATCCAGCCAACGATGATAGCAAAATGATAGCCTCTCCTCACACTATGATAGCATATCATAAACTCCACACACAATGGCAGCACATCATCAAACTGAATACTTTACAGTACTTTACTTAAATATGTTTCAACCAGTGATTATGTAATTACAGCATGACTCAGCATTACAATGAATCAGCAGGAAAACTTTAAAGTCACATAATACATTTTCATATTAAAGTTACAGTGTACACACACACACACACACACACACACACACATATTGTTCTTTTATTCGTAGGTTTATATGTATAATACTTTTGTAGTCAGGGTTTTTTTTCCTACATAGCTCAAGATGTTTGTATTGCCATAGTAGGGTGATATCTCAAATCACCACTTTCAGGCTTTATCAGACATTTTGTGTTGTCTGCTGTGAGACTTAAGGGAGACTGGGATAGTACTATTTCTGCCTTATGAGGCTTCTTCAGCCAGCCACACCCTTATTTTATGACTCCTTCCTGTAAAGGTCAAATATTTATTTTGTTCTTTTACTCGTAGGTTTATTGCCATACAAACATCTTGAGCTACGTAGGAAAAAACCCTGACTAGAAAAGTATTATACATATAAACCACGAACCAAACAACAACAATGCAGCTCACCAGCTCAAATCCCCCTGCAACTCAGACTAAGCTGAGCACAACCAACCCCCATCCAATCAGAGCACAGCCAAGCCCCTAACCAATCAGAACACACCTCCACCCAATCAGAACACAGCCAAGTCCCCACCCAATCAGCTCACACCCCCACTAGCAGTTAAAAGGAAGAGACAGCTGAGATCTCACATTGCTCCTGGAAGCACGAAGCCGAGAACACCAGCCTGAAGATGACGAATGAGACTTCGTCGAAACGTCGCCAAGACACTTCCAATTTTACGTGGGAGAAGACCCGAATAACCAAAGACCTACATACAAACACCCGCGAAAATCTGAGAAAATATGCTTTAATTTATATGCCGCCCTTCTCCGGAGACTCAGGGCGGCTTACAATGCATTAAGCAATAGCCTTCATACTTTTTGTATATTTATACAAAGTCAGCTTATTGCCCTCACAAACTGGGTCCTCAATTTACCTACCTTAGAAAGGATGGAAGGCTGAGTCAACCTTGAACCTGGTAAGATTTGAACTTGCAGTAATTGCAAGCAGCAGATGTTAAATTATAGTGCGTTAGTCCACTGTGCTAACCAAGGCTCATATCGCCTGGAAAACTAGTTAGGCTCAAACCATATCCTAACATTCTCCCCTTTGGATAGGTCAATATATATAGTTTAGATTCTTAATCCATAGCTTTCACAACATGTTTTATGTTTTATAGCACCTTGCGCTTTGGTAAAATTATCAGCAATATTGTCTTCCGACATACAATATTCCAACTTAACCATGTTGCTTTGAATACACTGACGAACATTCAAATACCTAATGTCAGTATACTTAGATCTAGGTTTAACTGCTAAATTTGTTGCCATTTTAATAGCAGCTTGGTTGTCCTCATGTATTACAATTGGATAATCCATCTTTAAACCAATATCCATCATTAATTGTTTGTAATAAATCAAATCTGTACAAACTAGTGACCAACATGAGAACTCTGCCTCCATAGTAGATAGACTAATACGTTTTTGACAAATAGATTTCCAGCCAATCAAAAATTGTCTAACATGATAGCTATACCCAATGTGGACTTTCTGGTGGTCACATCAGTAGCAAAACTGGCATCAGCGTATGCACTTAATACTAAATCATTGTTAGGTTCTAGATACAATGCATAATGTATCGTCATTTTCAGATATCTTAATATACACTTTGCAGCCTGCCAATGCCTATCAGTTGGCTCTGCATTATATCTAGCTAATTGGTTTACTCCAAATGAAATGTCAGGTCTTGACCAATTGCTTATATAAGATAAATTACCTATAAGAGACTGGTAGATCTCCTTAATAAATTTAGGGCTTCTCCTTGTTGAAAATCCTGTGCCATAGGCATTTTAGCTGGTTTACATAGCTCCATGCCATAACATTTTAACATTTGGCTTATTTTGCTAGATTGAGATATTTTATAACCTCTAGCTGTTTGATTGATATCTAAACCCAAATAATGCCTAATATTTCCTAAATTTCTGATCTTAAATTTGGTTTGTAACTGTTTAACAATATCTATGGCTTCTTTGTCTGTTTTAGTTATTATGGCGATGTCATCTGTAAACAATAACAAAAATGATACTACACCATTATTTTTTCTTTTAAAGAGACACTTATCCACTACACCTTCATGAAAACCGATCTTATTTAGGTCTTTCACTATACATTGGTTGCACTCAAACCCTGATTGTCTCAAACCATAAAGGCTTTTATTTAACTTCCAACAATCAGTGTGGTTTTGTCTTTCAACTCCTAAAGGCTTTCTCATATAGATGGTGTGTCTCAATGGAGCATGCAAGTATGCTGTTTCTACATCTATATGGTTAATACTATATTTATACTTAGCTGCCCACACCAGCATTGTTCTTAGAGTACTAGCACGTAAACTAGGAGTCACGAACATATAGTCTCTTCAACTTGGTCCAACACCTAGCAGCAGACTCTTTGCCACAAATATGGACAAACTGCTGGTCACCCAGTGTTAGTCCAATAATGCAAAGAGCTCGTTCATTGTCTCTGTTAAACTTGGCTATTTTCTTTGCATCTTCTTCATCAGCAGGATTCCATGCTGTTACACCCGGTGGATTATTAACTATGTCCCACAGTCTTTCTCTACGCAAAAGTAGACTACATTTTATAGACCAGGATACATAGTTTGTTCCATCCAGTCGGGTTATCATGGAAAAATTTGCTGCTTGTTCTAGTGCCATTTTCACTTGGATTTGTTTATCACAAACACAGTTTGTACTTTTCACATTAACTCTCAGTTTAGTTCTTTAACAATCCTTTTTAGTTATGGTTGGCTCTGGGCCCATAACCAATGTTAAGGTTATTGTTGTTGTGTTATCAACCAGCAGAGTAGATTGCACAGAGAAACATTGTTGAGAGCGATGAATAAGAGATATGCAAACTGGTTTATCAAAAGTTTACTTTATAGTGGAAAAACAATCTTATAGTCTTTAAACAAATTCCAAGTCTTTGCCAGTTAAATCAGTCTGAAGTTACAGATATCTTCTTACCAAACAAACAGTAGTTGGTAGAATAACAAACTCACTCTGGTTCACAAACCACGATGGTAGCAGATCCATCCAACGATGATAGCAGAATGATAGCCTCTCCTCACACTATGATAGCATATCATAAACTCCACACACAATGGCAGCATTTCATCAAACTGAATACTTTACAGTACCTTACTTAAATATGTTTCAACCAGTGATTATGTAATTACAGCATGACTCAGCATTACAATGAATCAGCAGGAAAACTTTAAAGTCACATAATACATTTTCATATTAAAGTTACAGTACACATATATTGCCTGGACAACTAGTTAGGCTCAAACCATATCCTAACAAAGTTGGTCTCCACAGACTTGTGAATTGTATGCCTTAAATCAAGCTTTGAAATCCTTTGAAGCTTGAGGCACTAATCTAGCTGACTTGGAAGCCAGGAAGACAGTGGTAGAAGGAATTTAATGTTTAATGAAAGTGAGCAGAAGTTAGAGAAAGTGGAAGCAAGCGGAAATGGGTATTGCCTGATGGCTACATCAGGATAGTAATTGGGGGGGGGGGGCTAAGGTATGATGTGATTTGTTTTTGGAAGTTTCTGGATGTTGTGGATTATGACAAATATATGAAAAATGTATAGTATGTAAAACAGTAAACAAGTTCTACACATAAAGAAAAGGGAAGGCAAATTTAGCATGACACCATTTCAATGCATTCAAGTTGATTTTATTAAACTACCTCAAGGTGGGGAGACAAATATTTATAGTGGGTCACTTGACTGGATGGGTTGAGGCTTACCCAGTCACAAGAGCCACTGCAGCAGTAGTCACCAAAATTATATTGGAATTGATTATACCTAGATATGGAGTAGTAGAAGCTATAGACAACAACCAAGGGACTCATTTGACTGCAAAATAGAATAGAATAGAATTCTTTATTGGCCAAGTGTGATTGGACACACAAGGAATTTGTCTTTGGTGCATATGCTCTCTGTGTACATAAAAAGACAAAATACACTCGTCAAGAATCACAAGGCACAATACCCAGTGACAGTCATACGGTACAATAAGCAATCAAATCATACTAGGAAACCATCAATATCAATATAAATAGTAAGGATACAAGCAACAAAATTACAGTCATGCCGTCACAAGTGGGAGGAGATGAATGACAGGAACGATGAGAAGACCAATAGCAATAGTAATGCAGTCTAATGGGAATAGTTTGACAGTGTTGAGGGAATTATTTGTTTAGCAGAGTGATGGCGTTCGGGAAAAAAACTGTTCTTGTATCTGGTTGTCTTGGTGTGCAGTGCTCCATAGCATTGTTTTGAGGATAGTAGTTGAAACAGTTTATGTCCAGGATGTGAGGGGTCTGTAGATATTTTCACAGCCCTCTTTTTGACTCATGCAGTATACAGGTCCTCAATGGAAGGCAGGTTGGTAGTAATTGTTTTTTCTGTAGTTCTAATGATCCTCAGAAGTCTGTGTCTGTCTTGTTGGGTTGCAGAACCAAACCAGACAGTTATAGAGGTGCAGATGACAGACTCAATAATTCCTCTCTAGAACTGTATCAGCAGCTCCTTGAACAATTTAAGCTTCCTGAGTTGGCGCAGAAAGAACATTCTCTGTTGTGCTTTTCTGATGATGTTTGTAATGTTAGGTGTCCATTTTAGGTCTTGAGATATGATAGAACCTAGAAATGTGAAGGTCTCTACTGTTGATACTGTGTTGTCTAGTATTGTAAGAAGTATGGGATGGTTTCTCCTAAAATCTACCACCATTTCTACGGTTTTGAGTGTGTTCAGTTGAAGATTGTTCCGGTCACACCAAGAGGCTAGTTGTTCAACCTCCCATCTGTAATGCAGATTCATCATTGTCTTGAATGAGACCAATTAATGTTGTACCATCTGCAAACTTCAGTAGTTTAACGGACGGATTGTTATAAATGCAGTCATTGCTATATAAAGAGAAGAGAAGTGGAGAAAGCACACATCCTTGGAGGCCCCCTGTGCTAATTGTACAGTTATCTGATGTGATTTTGCTTTCACCTGCTGCTTCCTGTCTGTTAGGAAACCTGTGATCCACTTATAAATGTGTTCAGGTACCGCTAGCTGGTTTAGCTTAGTTAGAAGAGTGTCTGGAATGATGGTATTGAATGCTGAACTAAAGTCTACAAAGAGGACCCTTCCGTAGGTCTTTGGAGATTCAATATGTTGTAGGATGTAGTGCAGAGCCATATTAACAGCATCATCTGTTGATCTATTTGCTCGGTATGCAAATTGCAAGGGATCTAACAGCAGATCCATGATGGTTTTCAGGTGGGACATCACTAGCCTACAGATGTTAGAGCAACTGGTCTCTAGTCATTCAGTTCCTTGATGGTGGGCTTCTTCGGCACTGGGATGATAGTGGAGTGTTTGAAACAAGAAGGTACATGGCACATTTCTAGTGATTTATTGAAGATTTGGGTGGAGATGGGGGCCAATTGGTCAATACAGACTTTTAAGCAAGAAGGAGTTATCTTGTCTGGACCTAGTGCTTCTCCTGGCTTTTGTCTGTGAAATAGATCTTGCACTTCCTTTTCTGTGATCACCAGGGTTTGTGAACCCAATGGGATGGGGTCAGTTGCAGGAGGTTTGGCTGTTGTTGGTGTGTCTGAGATGGGATCAGTTGCTTCAATCAATCATGGAGGCAGTGGGAATTCAGTGGGAATGTCATGTTCCATGGAATGCAAAATTGTCTATGCCGAGAATCAAATCTTTACCCTTGGCCTTGCTCAGGCTTTGAATCTGCCCAAAAAGGTTTACTGGTATTTTAACTTCCGAAATGATGTTTGGATTACCACACTTGGACAGAATGGGGGAGATTCCACAATATGAAGCTAAGGATATGTTTGTAATACAGACCCCTCACACCCTGGACATAAACTGTTTCAACTCCTACCCTTAAAACGAGGCTATAGAGCACTGCACACCAGAACAACTACCGTATTTTCCGGTGTATAAGACGGCTGGGCATATAAAATGACCCCCAACTTTTCCTCTTAAAATATAGGGTTTGGGCTATACTTGCCGTATAAGATTACCCCTCTTCCAATGCGCACCAAATAAAAATAAAATAAAATAAAATAAAATAAAATAAAATAAAATAAAATAAAATAAAATAATAAAATAAAATAAAATAAAATAAAATAAAATAAAATAAAATAAAATAAAATAAAATAAAATAAAATAAAATAAAATAAAATAAAATAAAATAAAATAAAATAAAATAAAATAAAATAAAATAAATAAAATAAAATTAATAAAAATACACACACACAACACAACACAACTGGCTCACCCACAATGTAAAAGCAGCTGTGCTAGACCCAAAATGGCCCCTGCAACAAGCAGGAACCTCACACAGCCACAAAAAGCTCAAAAAAACAACTTTCACACTTTACACACACAAAATTCCACATACAGCTTTGTGAGATTTTGTGTGTTTGTGTAGTGAGAGTGAAACACTACAGAAACACACAAAATCTCAGAAAGTTGCACAAATATTATTTTATTTTATTTTATTTTTATTTTTATATAAAAGCAGCTAAATTTAAAACTTCCTAAACTTTAAATGGCTAGGTCTAAACAAAGAACAACTAAAAAACCCCCCAATTAACTATTTTGTTTAAAGCTCCCAAAGGGGAAAAAAACTTACCCCATAGAACTCCCGGAATTCCTCAGCCAGCTTTGCTTTGCTGGCTGAGGAATTCTGGGAGTTGAAGTCCACAACTCCCTGCCTGCTTGATTGCATGGGTTTTGTTTGTGATTTTTCTCATTGCAGGAGTAGCAACATTTTGGTCTTTCCGGCCTGAGTGGTGGCCTCTCTTATTCCATCTGAAGATCCCAAAAGAAGCTGTGCAACTTTGCACTCTCCAGATTGGGTTGGTTCTGTGATTGTAACTGTATCACTGAATGTTGTTGTTGTTCTTGTTGTAATTGTGAACTGATACATGCCTGTGGGGAATAATGGGACACTGTGATTGTGGAAATGTGCAAGGGATTGCTCCCCATAGAAACTCTACTCCTGTATATCCTACACCAGAGGATTGGGATATTGAATCAGATCAACCTGACTTGAGTACAGCAGTCCTAGGAGATAGTGATATCATAATCCCTGACAATATAAAATGTATTGATTTAATGCAATGGTCCAATATTTGCGAATAATTTTCTTATTATTGCTTATTTCTACCCTATGACTATCATTAAGTGTTGTACCTTATGATTCTTGACGAATGTATCTTTTCTTTTATGTACACTGAGAGCGTAGGCACCAAGACAAATTCCTTGTGTGTCCAATCGCACTTGGCCAATAAAGAATTCTATTCTATTCTATTTTTATGCATAGGACTAACAGGAGGAGAATATAATGCCATGATGGTGAACCTATGGTATGCGTGCCCAAAGTGACACATGGAGCCAGGTCGCCTGGCACGCCAACCATCAACCCAGCCCAGCTCCACTGCACATACACGCATGCCTCCCACCGGCCAGCTGGTCTTTGGGCCTCTGCTGTGCATGCATGGGGGGCAGGGCGCAAGCGGGGGACACATGTGTGTACATGCATGCAAGAGCAGGGCACATGCATGGAGGCGCTCACATTGCATTTTGGGGGTTGGTGCACACCTCTATGCCCCATTTTGGGCCTGGAAGGCCTCCTGTACCAACCTGGAAGCCAAAGCGGGGGTGCTGAGTGAGGCCTCCCACATCCCGTTTTGGGCCTGTAAAGCCTCCTGCACCAACGGACCCCATGGGCCGGGGCACATGCATGGGGGGGTGAATGCACAGGAGGACAGGGGACATACATGGGGATGTGCACATATGCGCGGGGTGGGGCACATGCCTGGGGATCATGCATTGCATTTTGGTGTCCAGGAATGCACTCATGTATTCATGTGCACATGTGCATGAGCATGCTTTGGGCACTCAGCACCAAAAAGGTTAACCATCACTGATATAATGCAATGATAAGTGTGAAACATATTACAAGTGTTAGGGTGTGTGTAAAAAGTATTTGTTGCTTGTGCAACGAGCAGAGCAGAAACACACAGGGAAGGAGATAAACGTACGGCTCGTGTGAGAAAAAATAGTTTATCTACAAGTAACAAGCAGTCTCGGTGTAAGTAAAACAGTCCAAGGTCATAAACAGTAAATCAGTCCAGTAAGTATCTTCCCTTACCAAAGCAAACAGACTTTAGTAACTCTTGGTATACAGTACCATATAATAGACTCAGTAATCAACAGGATACAAACAGGTATTACTCAGGAAGAACTAGGGAGAACCAGGAAGATCCAGAAAGAATGAACGCTTCTCTGTGCTGCTTATTTATGCACTGCAGCCTAATTACAGGGTTCAGCAAACCCTGATTACGTGGCTCAGTTGTTTCTTAAAGAAACAGATATATTGCCTGACCAACAAGTTAGGAGTAAGCTGCAAGCTGAACCTAACATTCTCCCCATTGGGCAGGACAATATACACAATAGATACAAAAACAAAAACACACATCCAAATCATACATTGTACAGTAGTATCAGGTACATTTCAGATTCTTAATCCAAATCTTTCACAACAATTGGTGTGTTTAATGGCACCTTGCGCTTTAGTAAAGTTATCGGCAATATTGTCCTCCGATGCACAATATTCCAATGTAATCATGTTATCCTTAACACATTGCCGAACATTCAGATAACGTATATCAGTGTATTTAGTCCTTGTTACAGCAAGATTCGTTGCCATTTTAATGGCTGCCTGGTTATCTTCATAAACCGTAATAGGATAGTCCATTTTGAATCCAATATCTTCCATCAACTGTTTATAATAAATCGGTTCAATACATGTAAGTGATAGACAAGAAAACTCCGCTTCCATGGTAGACAAACTGATGTGTTTCTGGCGAATTGATCTCCATCCAATCAGGCAGTTATCCAACATGATTGCAATTCCAGATGTAGAAGTTCTGTCAAAACTGGCATCAGCATATGCCTTTAACATCATATTGGCATTTGGTTCTAAATACATAGCAAAATGCAGAGTTCTTTTAAGATACCTAAGAACACGTTTTGCAGCCTGCCAATGCCTATCAGTAGGCTCTGAACTATATTGTGCTAGTTGATTAACACTAAAAGCTATATCAGGCCGTGTCCAGTTGCTCAAATACGACATACTGCCTATTAATGATTGATACAGTTCTTTACTGAACTGTGGACTCTGCAAACTATCCTGCTGGAATTCTTGTGCCATAGGAGTCTTGGCAGGTTTACATAATTCCATCCCATATTTTTTTAACAATTTGCAGATCTTATTAGCTTGTGATATTTTAAATCCTCTAGATGTTTTCAGGATATCCAGCCCTAGATAATGCTGTATATGTCCTAGATTTCTAAGTTTAAATTTTGTTTGCAACTGACCGATAATCTCTCTGGCCTCAGCGTCAGTTCTGGTAATTATGGCAATGTCGTCTGTAAAGAGTAACAAGAATGAAACACATCCATCCTGTTCTTTTTTAAACAGACATTTATCTGCTACGCTCTCATAGAACCCAATGTTACGTAATTCCTGCACTATACATTGGTTCCACTCGTAACCTGATTGCCTTAAACCATATAGGCTTTTTTGTAGCCTCCAACACTCAGTTCTATCATGTGTATCAAAACCAGGAGGTTTCTTCATATATACTGTATGCCTCAACGGAGCGTTCAAATAAGCTGTCTCGACACCTATATGAGTAACTGAGCATTTATTTCTAGCTGCCCAAACAAGCATCGTTCTCAAAGTGCTCGCTCGTAAACTTGGAGCAAAAACCTCATCATAGTCTCTATCTGTCTGTGAGAACCCTTGTGCAACAAGCCGAGCTTTATGGGTTACTACCCCATCTACACTTTTCTTTACCTTATAGACCCACCTACAGCCTATAAGTTTCTCATTTGGTGGTATTCTTACCACTTCATAGACACCAAGCCTCTTCAATGAATCAATTTCTCTATCCATTGCCTCCTGCCAGGCTTTTTGCTCCTTTTCTGGATATAATGTTATATCCTGATAAGTGGATGGTTCGATATCTACTTGGCAAACCACTGTGGCTTTATAGCGATCTGGTGGATGCCGGTCCCTGGAAGATCGTCTAGGCATAACAGGACTCACATTAGGTATATTTGGTTCATCCTCCCCCAACTCTAATTCCTGTTCCTGTTCTTCAACCTTAATAGATGGTTTATCATCCATCTCAGATGAACTATCATCAGGAATATGGTCCATCTTAACATCAATATCTGTAAAACCATAATCTGCTTTTTCTAACCTGTCCCAGCCTTTGTGTTCTAGGAATTTAGCACTAGCGCTACACAAAACTTTTGTTGTTCCTTTTTCCCAGAACCTATAGGACCTATGGTTAGCCTCATAGCCAACAAAAATCATTTTCTTTGCTCTCTGTTGGTCCTTCCTTCTCTGACTAAACAGTATATGCACCCAGGCTGGTGCACCAAAAGTATGTATGTAACTTAAATCAGGCTTCCTGCCGTGCCATAAAGCAAAAGGAATTTTTCCTGTAGAGGAGTGCACCACATTATTTAAAATATGATTGGCACATAGTATTGCTTCTCCCCACAATTTATCAGGTAAACAAGCATCAGCCAGCATAGTCCTAGTCATAGCTTGTAGGGTCTGGCCTCTCCGTTCTATATATGCGTTATGTTCTGGCCGAAAAGGGGCAGAACGTTTATGCTGTATCCCAGCGTCCTTTAACAACTTAGCCAACTGATGGTTAGTAAACTCAGTTCCATTGTCAGTAACAATGCATTTCACCTTAAACTTCTGCTTCCGTTCTACAAAACGAAGCCAATTTGTGATACACTGAAACGTATCACTTTTGGACTTCATAAGGTAGCAAAAACCATATCTGGTAAAGTGATCAACTATACTCAAAATATAGCATGCTCCCCCTAAACTGGGTTTCTTTGGCCCTATTAAGTCTAAAAAGACTACCTCCAAAGGTTTAGTTGTTTTAAACCCATTGCAGCGGTTTGCAGGTGTAACTTTACTTTTATGCTGGTTACAAGTATTACAGTTTAGGTATTTGCTGCAAGCCCTTAAATTAATGCCTTTAGACTGCTTAACAGTCGAATGCAACAACCTGAAATTCAGATGACCAAGCCTTCTATGTAGTAAATGTACGCATTCATCATGAGGCTTTACATTTCCAAATTTAGCTTTTGACTGAACTAACAGTAATGACTTATCCCTAATAACAAACAAGTCGTTTTCTAATTCTGCAGTAACTACAGTGCCTTCACATTCCAGCAAACATTTGTTGTTTTTAAAAGTTACTGTAAACCCAGAATGTAGTAATGACGTTACAGATAAAAGGTTATATTTCAAACTAGGGATATAAAGCATGGGTAAAGGGTGCTTACTAATAGAACATTTAACAAGTCCCTCCCCAGCTACAGTCACATTCCAGCCATTAGCTAATTTGACCTTTTTAGTACTTTTCCTCATATTTAGAAACAGTTTTCTGTTTTTTGTTATTGATTGAGAGGCACCGCTATCAATCACCCACCAATCATCTTTTATATTATTAGATGAACTGGTTGCTAAATTACACCCTTTCCTGGGTTTAGCAGAGTTTCTAGCAGACACTTTCTTATTATTACAATATTTTGCAATGTGCCCCTTAGCCCCACATGCATAACAGCGTTTAACAATATTGACATTCTCATATACAGCTTCCACTTTTGGTTGCTGTTGCATCCTTAACTGGTCTCGTTCTTGCCTACGTTTGGCCTCATCCAGTAACCTACCAGTTATACTGGCCAATGTTAGTTCATCTCTAGACAATACTTCTAATGATGAAACAAAAGAGTCATAACTGTCATCCAATGATGAAAGAACAATATAAACTTGCTGCAGTTCAGTAAACACAAGGTCTTTCTCCTGTAGCTCCTGGAAAAGCCCTGTCATGGAGTCCAGGTGAGTCATCATGTCTCCTCCTTTCTGAAGATGTAAGCGAAATAATTTCCGTGTCAGGTAGATATGGACACCCACAGAGTCACGAACGTAGAGCTTCTTTAGCTTTGTCCAACACCTCGCAGCAGACTCTTCGCCCCGGAAATGGACAAGTTGCTGGTCTCCCAGTGTCAGGCCAATGATGCATAAAGCACGCTCGTTGTCCCTGTGAAACTTCGCTATCTTTTTGGCATCTTCTTCGTCAGCAGCATTCAATGCAGTTATGTCCGGTGGATTATTAACCATGTCCCACAGTCCTTCTTTTCGCAAAAGTAGACAGCATTTTGCGGACCAGGTAACATAGTGTGTTCCATCCAACCGGGTTATAGTAGCATAACTTGTACCTTGCTCAAAAGCCATCATCTTTACTACTACACCCACTGCCTGCACTTCTCACTTCCACAAAAACAAATTAAAGAGCCCTGGAATGTTCTGGGCCCATAACCAATGTTAGGGTGTGTGTAAAAAGTATTTGTTGCTTGTGCAACGAGCAGAGCAGAAACACACAGGGAAGGAGATAAACATACAGCTCGTGTGAGAAAAAATAGTTTATCTACAAGTAACAAGCAGTCTCGGTGTAAGTAAAACAGTCCAAGGTCATAAACAGTAAATCAGTCCAGTAAGTATCTTCCCTTACCAAAGCAAACAGACTTTAGTAACTCTTGGTATACAGTACCATATAATAGACTCAGTAAGCAACAGGATACAAACAGGTATCACTCAGGAAGAACTAGGGAGAACCAGGAAGATCCAGAAAGAATGAACACTTCTCTGTGCTGCTTATTTATGCACTGCAGCCTAATTACAGGGTTCAGCAAACCCTGATTACGTGGCTCAGTTGTTTCTTAAAGAAACAGATATATTGCCTGACCAACAAGTTAGGAGTAAGCTGCAAGCTGAACCTAACAACAAGCAAGGGTCTTTTCTTTGCTTAATGTCACCTTTCAGTCTGAAATTAACCTGACACAACCTAGTAACCCATTTGAAAATATAACTACACTGAATGGGTTATGGATGGATGTAGTAACTCTTTTTTTTTTTTTGAATTTTTTTTATTTTTAAACAAAACTTAAAACATAAAACAATTATCATCCATTACAATTACAGAAAGTGTATTGATCGGTTACAAATCTTTTGTGCTTAATCCTCTATCCAACATTTTCTTATTTAACAGTTTATTACATTATTATTCTCGTTTACCAATTATTTAACAGTAAATTATCCTCCATAAGAGGGAAAAAAAAACCCTTTATATGTTTTGGACTTCCGGCGGTGACGTCAGCGGGTTAGGGACGAAAGGAAAGGCTCTCCGTTCTCCAAGTCCCTAATATCTCCGATTTAGGGGCCGATTTAGGCACTATTGGCCTCGGAGAGGTCAATAGAAAAAAGGGGAAACTCCGAGGACCTCGGGAAGGACAGCAATCCCCCCGAAGGTTCAGGAAATCCCCCTTAATCCTGATCGGGGAAAAACCAGCCGCTCCGGCTGGCCAGGAACGTTGACAGCTGACTAAGAGGGAAGTGAAAATCAAATAAAGAAGACTTCGGTGGAAAGATCGGGAAGAAAAAGAGCTCAAAAGGTATATTTTTACAATCCATAACGTGAGAATCGAAAGCGGAAGAAGATAAAACTCCAACTAAGAGGCGAATTTTTGCTAGATAAGCGGCGACTGAGAAATAAGCAGAGACGGACTCCATCTTGACAGTGACAGCGCACAAATTAACAACCGGCGAAATCGGAGGAAATCCAGGGGAAACTGAGGAGGAGAAAGTGATCCCAGAGAAGCTTGGATTTTTGATATTTTGCTACAGAGGAGAGGAGAGGCGGAATTTAAGAAGAGAAAGGATATATTTGATAGATTTTGCCCTTTGTGGAGGCGACAACGAGGCAAGTAATAAGCAGCTGATACCGGAAGAGAGAGTGGCAGAAAACTTTGTTTAAAGTGGAAGCTAGTAACTTTTGGAGTTAAATCAAAATAACCTAAGTGGAATATTTCTCTTTGGATTTTTGGACTTTTGGACTTTGGAGATTTGGAGATTTGGACGAAAATTTGGACAGTACTTAGATATTGGGACTTGGACTATCTTTTCTTTTTTATCTCTTTTCTTTTTGAAAGGTGGACATTCTGGAGTTTTGGAGTTTTGGTGGACATTGGACATTCAATTTAAAAGTATTGGGACATTAGACTTTGGAAGTAAATAGACAATAAATAAGAAGGATACAAACTTGAAAAAAAAAGAGTGATCTGGAAGAAGAAGAAATAACTGTAAAGTATAATCAATTGTATTAAAAGCTGATAACAAATTAGTGATTAAAAAGCACAAAAAGTATTAATATTTAATCTACTGTTTTTGAAATCTCATATATAACCTTATATACTACATATATAATTATTGATTTAGTTACATATTACTTTAAACATATATTTATATTATATTTATATATTTATATTAACTTCAGTGCTATATTTTATCTTGGTAGTTAAATATCACATTGTTTTTGTATGTTTAATTTTGAAAAATTATATTAGACAGATTAATTGAATCTAGGACTGTAATTAAGAGTAATTGATTTGATAAATAGTAATTAATAATAAGTTTAAATAAGACAGTAAGTAATTAATTATAAGGATAGTTAATTGATGAATTGCTGAAGTATTAGACTTTTCCCTCACTCCCTCCCTTTATATTTTACCCCCACGTTTAGAGAGTAATATAGGCAAAATAGCCATCAAGAATTGAAGAACTCTGTAAAATATTGAAAAGTGAAAGAAAGAACTTATAGATAAATTTATAAATTTATATATAGACAGTGATAGTGTGATAAGGAAATTCACCCTAGTTGTTTATCTCCCTGGGATTATCGGGATTACTGAAAGCCACTAATCTAACATAAATACTAAAAGAAATATAATTTCTTTTGTATGCAAAACATCCATTCCATACTAACGATGATCCAGGAAGGAATGAATAAAATGCAAGAGACCATAGCCCACAACCATGAAGAGACAAGGAAAAATCACGAGGAACTTAGGACGGATGTGGGAGAGATAAAGGATAATATTAGGAACATGGATGAGAAGATAGGAAAGATACAACACAAAATAGAGGAAAATGAACAGAGGATTTATAAAGCGGAGGAGAGAATAGAACATACGAATAAGAGAATGGAGAAGATGGAATACAACCAAGCAGCCATAAATAAAGACCTAGAGGACACCATATCATATCTTGAGATGGAGAAGGCATCCTTCTATTTGAGGTTTCAGAATGTAGAAGAGCAAAAGGAGGAGGATCTAGGAGAAATCATGACTGAGATATTTTCAGAAGTGACCCAGAGGGACAAGGAGGAGATTTGAAGTGGAATAGATGAAATCTATAGGGTTCACACGAATTACGCCCGGAGAAATAAGTTACCAAAAGAAATACACATTAGATTCACAAAAAAATCGTTAAAAGAAGAGATCTATAGGAAAATGAGAGAGGAAACAGCTATGTATAAGGGAAAAGAAATTTTAACCCTCAAACAGATACCAAAAAGGACAAGGGACCAAAGAAGGAACTACAACTTTTTAACGGCGCAGTTGAATAAATTTAGAATAAAGTTCCGCTGGCTAATACCGGAGGGCCTACTAATCTCCTGGGAAGACAAAAAATACAGAATTGACAATGTAGAAAAAGCACAGGATTTCTTTGAACAACACTCCGTGCTGGAGGAGGAGCAGGAGAGCAGAGAAGAAGAGAGACTTAAGAGGCAAGAGGAACAGCGGACAGAGAAAGAAGAAAGAGACCAGGAAGAGGGGAGAAGATTGGAAAGAGAAAGAATGGAGAGAGAGGGAGCGAGGGAAAAGATGCAAATGATTACTAGAAACACAAAAAGACTGCAAACAACGAATAGATAAATAAAGAGAGATGGAAGGTGAGCTAAAACTTATTTCAATCAATATAAACAAACTTAACTCACCAGCTAAAAGAAAGCAGACATTCACAAAACTTCAAAAGCTAGAAATAGATATCATAACACTCCAAGAGGTACATATCAAAAGACAGCATCAAAAACTATTGGACAACCAAAGATTAGGAAGGCTATATGCAGCTCTAGGAGACCAAAAAAAGAGAGGAGTTGTAATATATGTAAAGAAACACCTAAAAACAAAACAAATTTATACAGATACAGAAGGACGTATCTTAATAATAGAAATACAAACAGGATCCAAAACAATATTATTCATATCCATATATGCACCCAACGGAAACCAAAATGATTTTTTTAAAAAGCTACATAATATAATTAAAGACCTGGAATATGAAACTATCTGCATGGTAGGAGATTTCAATGCAATCATGGACATAGAAAAAGACTATCGGAGTAACAAACAAAGTAAAACCAGAAAGAAAACTCTACCGGAACCTTTCAAAGACATGATCAATGAATTACACCTACATGACGTATGGAGAGAGGCAAACACGCAAACAAAACAGTACACATACTATTCGAACCCACACCAGTCATGGTCTAGGATTGATATGGCCTGGATGACTTCAGACCTCAGAGAGGAGGTAAAAAATATCGAAATAGCAGTGAACACCTGGGCAGACCATAACCCCATTAAAATACTATGGAAAGGACATCGAAAGCAAAGGAGGTGGATGATGGATACGGGAATAATAAAAGATAAGGAATACATACAGATGATTGAGAAAGAGGTTAAAATATTCCTACAAATAAATACTAAAGAACAGACATCACTTCAAAACCTTTGGGACACAATTAAAGCATACATAAGAGGTCTTACAATTGCGTACATAGCTAAAAAAAATAAAGAGAAACAACAGTTAAGGAATAAGTTGTTAGAACAAATTAGAATATATGAATTAGAATTGCAGAAAGAGCCCCATAACAAAACAATAATAGAAAAATTAAACCTTACTAAACATAGAATCAATCTGATTACACAGATAGAAATTGCACAGAAAATCAAACTAGCAAAACAGAAACATTTTGAGTATGCAAATAAAACGGGGCGCTGGTTAGCGTATAAATTGAAAAAAGAAAAAGAAAGGAGAACAATATTTCAATTACAGGACGAAACAGGACAAATATACCATACCAATATAGACAAAAAACGCATAGTCAAAGATTTTTTTCAAAGTCTCTATAAGAAAGAAGAGATTCGGGATGAAGACATTAAGGAATATTTATGTAAAACAAATATCACAAAACTAGAGGAGTCCCATAGAGAAGCACTAAATAGACCAATTACGATGTCTGAGCTGGTGGAAGCAAGGAAAAAGCAAAAAAACAATAAGGTTCCAGGTCCGGACGGAATACCAACGGAGTTTTATAAAAACTGTCAAAATGCAATGGACGAACTGTTACTCCAAGTCCTCAATGATGCATTATTAGAAGCAGAAATTCCCAAATCCTGGACTGAAACCATCATCACACTTATCCCCAAAGAAGACACAGACCCCACGCAAGTCAAAAATTACAGGCCGATTTCATTGCTCAATGCAGATTATAAACTCTTCATGTTGGTTATATCACATAGACTGAAAACAATTATTTATAAATATATACATACAGATCAGAACGGTTTTGTCCCAAGAAGGCAGATCAAAAATAACATAAGAACAATTATCAATGTCCTGGAATATTATGAGAAAAGAATTGATAAACAAGTAGCCTTAATCTTTCTAGACGCCCAAAAGGCTTTTGACAATCTAAATTGGAACTTTCTCATATTGCAACTAGAAACTATGGAATTCGGTGCCAAATTTTTACATATGATTAGAAAAATATACTCCCTTCAAATGGCCAAAATTATGATTAATGGAGATATGACTGAAAATGTGGATATACAAAAGGGTGTGAGACAGGGTTGCCCTTTATCCCCACTACTGTTTATAATTTCATTGGAAATATTATCGAGTGAAGTTAGGAAAGATGCGGAAATAAAAGTTTGAGAACACGGAAAGAAGAGTACAAATTGCAAGCCTTCGCTGACGATGTGGTGTTTATAATGGAGCAACCGGAAATAACAGGAACCAAACTCTTAGCGAAGATAGAGGAATACGGAAAAGTCGCAGGGTTTAAAATTAACAAACAAAAAACCAAAGTATTAACAAAGAATTTGACAAAGGCACAGGAGACAAAACTCGAAGACAAATTAGGAATACAAATTGTAAAGAGAGTAAAGTATCTAGGATTCTGGCTTACTGCAAAAGCAATAACAATTAGAGAAGACAATTATAACAAATTAATGAAACAAATTAGAAAAGATCTGGAAACGTGGAACAAATTACAACTGTCATTTTTGGGGAAAATTGCATCTATAAAAATGAATATATTGCCTAGATTACTTTACCTCTTTCAAGTAACCCCAATCTGGCCAGGAAAGAACTTTTTTAAGGACCTTAATAAAATAATAACAAAATTTATTTGGAATGGGAAAAGGGCCAGAATCAAAATAAAGTGTATGCAAGACATTCGGGAAAAAGGAGGTTTAGGCCTACCAGACTGGGAGTTATATTATAAAGCAGCATCGCTAAACTGGATAAGGGACTGGATAGACCTTAAGAATAAAAGAATGTTATCACTAGAGGGCTTTGAATTACAACGCGGATGGCACGCCTTTTTGTGGGAGGGAAAGGACAAGCTCCACGGATATTTCCAGCAACATATTATCAGAGAATCATTGTACAAAACATGGCAAGAGATTAGAAAACATTATACCAAAATTCCACGATGGTTATCGACAATGGAAGCACTAATATATCCTAATGCCATGGATATAGAGAAAATGAGGACCTATAAAGAACTACTGAACAGTGAAGGAGAATTACAAACAAGACAAGAATTACAAAATCAGGGTATAGACATTGATTGGTGGCCATACATGCAAATAGAATCAAGATACAAAACTGATCGGGCACAATTTGGATTCCAAAATGAACCAAATGAACTGGATAAAATACTACAAAGTACAGATGAGAAAATGATTACCAAAATTTATAAGTACCTACTAAAATACAAATTAGAAGAGGAAGTTGTAAAAGAGAATATGATAACATGGGCCAAAAATATAGGATATACTATAGAATTGGATAAGTGGGAGAATTTGTGGAAGATAAATTATAAGATGACACTGTCCATACCCTACAAGGAAAACCTTTACAAGATGTTCTACCGATGGCACCTTCCACCGGCGTGCCTAGCCAAGATGTTCCCAAATACATCTCCTTGTGCTGGAAATGTAAATCACAGAAAGGGACTTATTGTCATCTCTGGTGGTCATGCCGTAAGGCAAAAAAATACTGGCAGCAAATTAAAACAATGATTGAAGAAATCACGAAACAAAAACTTGAAATGAGGCCGGAAACCTTTTTATTGGGAATAATTACAGCAAAATATACCAAAGAAATAAAATATCTGATCATCCATATCCTCACAGCAGCACGTATACCCTTTGCCCAACATTGGAAATCCGAACAGTTACCTACTGAAGATAAAATAATAGCTAAAATTACAGAATGTGCAGAATTAGATAAGCTCACAAAAGAAATACAAGAGAAAGACGATACTGATTACTATTTAGTATGGCAAAGATGGTACAGCTGGCTGGAGGCAAAAATAGGAATATAAAGATAATTTTCGACTATTTAATAGAAAGGCATAGAAGTAAATATGGAGTCAAATATATATATACATATTTAACCATGTAAACAGGTGACTGTAGATATTGATACAAATAGAAAGACGAAAAAATAACCCACCGTGGTAGTAACTTCTAAGAGTCAGTCATTGGACTGAATTGATGTTTGTTTGTTTTGTATGTGGTTTTAATGTATTGTTTTTTCTTTAATAAAAAATTATTAAAAAAAACCAACCCTTTATATGTTTTATTATCTTATCCGTTTCATATTTCATTTCATTTCCATTCTTTCTTGTCTAACCATTGATAAAATAAATCCCATATCAAATAATATTGTTTATCTTCTTGTTCCCTAATTTCAAATGTCAATTTACCCATTTCAGCACACTCCAAAATTTTCTTTTTTCTTTTTCTTTTTATTGCAAAAGTTTTACAATTACATTTTCACCCCTTTCCCCCCCCCCTCAACCCGCCCCAAACTTCCCAACCTCCCTAACCCACCCTAACCCACCCCTCCCCCCAGACTTCCTCACAATATACTCATGTCAAATAAAAGGAAAAACCCTCCTTTGTATATAAAACTTGAACCCCGCCCTCCCCTTACAAATTTTCATCTTCATTACATTAACCTATTTCTATCTTAATATAGCAATTTCAAATAAATTTTCATCCTAATTACCTTGAAAATATTTCTATCTTAATATAACATTTTCAAATAAATTTTCATCCTCAACCTTAATATTTCTATCTTAATATAACATTTTCAAATAAAAGCTATTTGGTACTTCCTAGTTTGATATTTGTTCTGAACATAATCTATCCACTTCTTCCATTCCCATTCATAAATCTCTTGAGAACAGTCTTTTAAATATGCTGAAATCTTCGCCATCTCTGCAAAACTGGCCATCTTCAAAATCCATTCCTCAATCGTAGGCAGCGCTTCGTTTTTCCAATATTTACCTATCAACAATCTTGCTGCTGTTATCATGTACAATATCAATTTTGTTTCACCCGATGTAAAACCCTTAACTATACCCAATAAAAACAGTTGTGGCGAAAATTGAATTTTTTTCTTCAAAACATTCTGCATGACCCACCAAATTTTTATCCAAAAAGCCTTAACTTTCTTACAGGTCCACCAAACATGATAATATGTAGCATCTAAACAATCACATCTCCAACATTTAGGCTGCACATTAGGGTACATACATGACAATTTTTTGGGGTCTAGATGCCATCTGTAAAACATTTTATAAAAATTTTCCCTCAGATTCTGCGACTGTGTAAATTTAACATTCTGAACCCAATTTTTTTCCCATGTTTCCAACATCACTGGTTCCTCAAAATTTTGTGCCCACTTAATCATGCAGTCTTTAACTAGCTCAGTTTCTGAATCCCTTTCTAACAAGACATTATAAAGTCTTTTGATATGCATTGGGCCTTTCTCTTTTATGTGTCTAACTAATTCTTCCTCATACATCATAATACCAGTTTTTTGGTCCTCTTTCCATCTCAATTGCAATTGATTATATTGTAACCAAGTTAGATTAATCCCTTCAGCCAACAATGTCTGTAATGTCTTCAGCTGCCATCTGCCCGCATCTGTAAAAAGAACCTCTTTGTATAAAAACCCCCCGAGTGACATTATATTTGTATTCCACAAAGTATGACCAAGATCCAGCCATAGCGGTATTTTGTAATCCCAATTGTTTCGGTGCTTCTTCCAAACTCTCAACAAAGAATCTCTAAGTATATGGCTTTTGAATACTTTATCCACTTTACTGTCATAAAATAAGTAAGCGTGCCATCCAAATTCCAAATCAAAACTTTCTGCGTTTAGTATTCCAGTCTTTTTTCCTCCAAACCAGTCACTTAGTAAAGTCAAAGCTGCTGCATCATAATATAACTGTAGGTTTGGAAGTTTAAGACCTCCCCTTTCTGGAACGTCTTGCATGATTTTCATTTTTACTCTTGGTTTTTTCTCGTTCCAGACAAACTTATTCACGCCAGTTTGCCATACGTTTAGTTGTTTATCATTTTTGAGCACCGGAATCATTTGAAACAAAAAAAGAAATCTTGGCAAAATGTTCATCTTAACTGCTGCTATTCTTCCAAGTAGAGACAGCTGCAGTTTTTTCCAAGTCTCCATATCTTTTTGCACCTCTCGCCACAACACCTCATAGTTATTTTGAAACAATTTCATATTTGATTCTGCAACCTGAACTCCTAGATATTTTACCTTTGGTACAATCTCAAAACCTGCCCTCCTTTCAAGCTCAAGTTTACGATCTTGTGTCATATTTTTAACTACCATCTTAGTTTTTTTCTGGTTCAATCTAAAACCTGAAACTTTACCATAGTCTTGTATAATGTCCTTCATCTGGATTATTGATTCCATTGGCTGTGTTAGGGTAACAACCAGATCGTCTGCAAATGCCTTTATTCTGTAATCCTCTTGCCTTATCATTATACCTTTCAAAGTATTAGAGTCCCTTATTGTATTTAACAAGACTTCTAGTGTTAAAATAAACAACAGTGGGGACAACGGACATCCCTGTCTTGTTCCTTTTTCGATTTTAAACTCTGTTGTCAGACTTCCATTAATAATAATCTGTGCCTTTTGTTCTTGATAAATTGCTAAAACCGCCTGAATAAATTGGTCCCCAAAGCCCATCCTTTTTAAAGTCTTTAGTAGAAAATTCCAGTCCACTTTATCAAAGGCCTTCTCTGCATCCAGAAAAACCAGCACTGCAGGGATCTGTTTATTCTTCTCAAGATATTCCAATAAATCTATTACTTGCCTTACATTATCATTCATGTGCCTACCCTCAATAAATCCCGCTTGATCATCATGAATCACCTTTTGAATTACTGGCATCAATCTGTTGGCTAATACTTTTGCGTAAATTTTGTAATCCGTATTCAAGAGAGATATTGGTCTGTAGTTCTCTGGTTTTTTGGGACCTGCTTGTTCTTTTGGTATCAAAGAAATATAAGCTGTAGTCCATGATGGGGGTACTTTTCCCCCTTGTTGTATATTACAAAATAAGTCTCTAAGTTGTTCCACCATTTCTGCCTGCAGAGTTTTATAATACACTGCAGTCAGACCATCCGTTCCAGGAGCTTTAGCTGTTTTTAATTGTTTTATTGCTGCTATTATCTCCTCCTCTGTTATAGGATAATTCATTCTTTCCTTTTGTTGCTCAGTGATTTTTGTAACTCTTTTGTTGTCTAAATATTTTTCTATAAGTCCATTCTGCACCTCCTCTCTGGCATATAGTTTAGTGTAATATTCAAGAAAAGCTTCTTTTATTAATTTCTGTTGAAAGACTTCTTTCCCTCCAATATCAATACTATCAATAGTCCGTACACTCTGTTTCTTCCTTAATGTGTAAGCCAACCACCTGCCCGGTTTATTGGCGTTGCAGAATGTGTTATGCTTCGCATATTGTAAATTTGTTGCAACTTGTTCCGCTATAAGCATTTGGAATTGGTCTTTCAGAAGTTTTATGACACCAAGTATTCTTTCATCTGTTGGATTTTTAATAAGTAACTGTTCTTTGTTCTTTATTTCTGCTTCCAATTCAAGTCTTTTCTTTTGTCGAATCAACCTATGTCTAGAGTTCATATATATGAGCACCCCTCTCATATAAGCTTTGCTTGCGTCCCACACAATTTCCATTGGGGTGCCTTTATTCAAATTCATTTCAAAAAACTCTTTCAAATACTTTTTAAGTTCTATTATATTTTTTTCATATCTGAATAAGTTTTCATTTAATCTCCAAGAGCGTCTCTCAGTCTTGTGTATCTCAATTTCTATCCACACTGGGCTATGATCAGTCAAAGTTCTTGGCAGAATCTTTGTTCTTTTTGTCCTGATAAGTAAATCATCAGACAACAAGATAAAGTCAATCCTGGAAAAAGATCTATGTCTATCAGAGAAGAAAGTATAATCCAATTCTTTTGGGTTATGTATTCTCCAAATATCTTTTAGTTCCAAATCTTCTTTCATATCGAAGAAAGTCTGTGGTAATCTAATCCTTGACTTCGCCAAAGTCTTTTTATCTAGTTTAGAGTCAATTACACCATTCCAATCTCCCATAATTAAGATAGATCTGTAATCCCATTGAAGTATTTTCGTGTGCAACATTTTATAAAAATAGTCCTGTTGTTGGTTAGGAGCATAGATCCCTATCAAGAGAATTTGATTATTAGCAGAAAGTAATTCAATTGCTACAAACCTGCCATCTTGATCAGCTTCTATAAGTTTGGCTGTTAATTTTTTGTTTACGTAAATAACCACACCATTCTTTTTTTGGTTAGTTGAAGATATAAAATGTGTTCCTAGTTTGGGATTTTTCAAATAGTTTTGATCTTGAGCTGTAATATGCGTTTCTTGTAGACAAATTATATCATTATTATGTTGTTTTAAATATGCAAATACTTTCTTCCTTTTTTGTGCTACATTCAACCCATTCACATTCCAAGATAAACATTTAATCATCATTATTCTCCTTCTGGAGCAAAGAGCAGAACATTCTGTTCTGTTCTACTCCAAAATTTTCTTGATAACGTCGTCATCCGTGGGTATCTTCTCTCCTTTCCAGTTTTTAGCCAATACAATTCTAGCTGCTGTTAAAACATTCACAATTAAATATCTCGTTTCTCTATTGTATATTTCTGGTAAAATCCCTAATAAAAATATCTCTGGTTTAAAGTCAATGTGTTTCTTTGTCATTTTTTCCAACCATTTGTGGATTTTAGTCCAATATCTTTTAGCTTCTGCGCATGTCCACCACATATGGTAATATGAGCCCGGAGTCTGATGACACTTCCAACATTTCTCCGATTTATTCTTGTACATTCTGGCTATTCTCGCCGGGGGTAAATGCCACCTGTAAAACATCTTATATGGATGTAGTAACTCTTAATTGACATGCTCCAGATGGCTTATAATGGATATGTGAAAAGTCTGCCTATGTGCAATTGCCTAGCCGATGGTATGGAGCATGTGTATTAGGAACTGTGAAGCCAAGTTTTGTTTTTTTTCTACTGCCCATACAACAAGGTGAAAGACTGGGTGTACCTGTTTATGAGAAAGTAGGCCATGGATCTAAGAGAATGTGGAGAATGAGAAAATGATGGGTGGCCTCCAGAAAGAATAATTCAGTTATACAGAACAGCCACCTGGGCAGAAGATGGTATGTATGGTTATTGGACAGCACTCCATGCGCCTTTGACATTTAGTCATGCCGGCTACATGACCACAGAGATGTCTTCAGACAGTGCTGGCTCTTTGGCTTTGAAATGGATTACAAATGATTACAAATATCTATAATTACTTATTAGGATACAAATTGGAAGAAGAAACAATAAAGGAAACAATGATAATTTGGGCTAGGAATTTCAGATATAACATAGAATTGGATAAATGGGAAAAATTGTGGGAGAAAAATTACAAATTGACCATGGCAGTATCATACAAAGAAAAGATCTCTCCCCAAAACCCATTCTTTGTAGCTGGTTTATCATAAACTGCCAATTCACGTTATCAAAAGCTTTCTGTGCATCTAAAAACATCAACGCCATTTGCTTTTCTGAATGTGTCTCATAATATTCCAAAGTATTCAAAATCATTCTCATATTATCTCTAATTTGTCTTTTTGGTAGAAACCCATTTTGATCAGTATGATTCATTTAACGGTTTTTTTAACCTATTTGCCATTATTGAAGCAAAAATCTTATAATCTACATTTAGTAATGAAATCGGTCTATAGTTTTTAATCAGTTGTAAGTCTGTATCTTCTTTAGGTATGAGTGTCACATATGCCTCTTTCCATGAATCTGGCATTTTAGCCTCCAATAATAAGTCATTAAATAGATCCAACATCACGTTACTAACTGCTTCTTGTAACGTTTTACACAATTCAGCTGATAAACCATCTGGTCCTGGTGCTTTCCCACTTTTTTGTCTTTTTATTGCTTCTGTTAGAAGAAAGAATAACAATGATGGAGTTAATTCCTTTATACTGTTCTGATATTATATAAAGGAATGTTTATGACAGGGGGGCAGAGGTCGACCCCGAGGCCCCTCATATGTGGGGTGCCGCAAGTGTCGGTCCTCTCGCCTCTCCTGTTCAACATTTATGTGAAGCCACTGGGCGAGATCATCCATGATTTCGGGGTGAAGTACCACCAGTACGCTGTTGACACCCAGCTGTACATCTCCACCCCGGATCACCCCAACAATGGCCTTGAAGTGATGTCCCGGTGTCTGGAGGCCGTGTGGAACTGGATGGGGAGGAACAGGCTCAGGATCAGCCCATCCAAGACTGAGTGGCTATGGTTTCTGATGTCCCGATATAGTCAGTTGATGCCATTGCTGACTATTGGGGGTGAATCACTAGCCCCCACGGAGAGGGCTCGCAACTTGGGCATCCTCCTGGATTCACGGCTGTCTTTAGAAGAGCATTTGACGACCGTGACCGGGAGGATTTTTCATCAGGTTCGCCTGATTCTCCAGTTGCGTCCCTTTCTGGATCAATACTCCTTACGCACAGTCACTCATGCCCTCGTCACCTCCCGCCTGGACTATTGTAATGCTGTCTACATGGGGCTCCCCTTGAGGAGCACCCGGAGGCTCCAACTGGTGCAGAGTGCAGCCGCGCAGGTGGTAATGGGAGCAGCATGGCACTCCCATGTAACACCTCTCCTGCGTGAGCTGCACTGGCTCCCGGTGGTCTTCCGGGTGTGCTTCAAGGTTTTGGTTACCACCTTTAGAGCGCTCCATGGCTTAGGGCCTGGTTACCTACGGGACCGCCTACTACCACCAATAGCCTCCCACCGGCCGGTATGCTCTCATAGAGAGGGACTCCTCCGGGTCCCGTCAGCCAAACAATGTCGACTGGCAGCCCCCAGGGGGAGAGCCTTCTCTGTGGGGGCACCTACTGTCTGGAATGAGCTCCCTCCGGAGATACGGAGGATCCCGGATCTGTGCACCTTCCACCGCGCTGTGGAGATCTTTCTATGCCATCAGGCGGGCCTGGCCTAATTTTTTCCCTCTTTTCTTTTAATATATAAATTTTAAATCTGTTTTTAAATTATTCGGGTTTTAATTTGTCTGGGCCAAAATTATTTAATTCAATTTTATCTGGTTTTTTTAAATTTTATGTATTTATGTATTTATGTATTTATGTATTTTATTTTATTTTATGTATTTTATTGTTCACCGCCTTGAGTCCTTCGGGAGTAGGGCAGTATACAAATTAAATAAAATGAAAAATGAAAATGAAAATAAACATTAAAGTTAAACAATAAAGTTTTTCATAATACTCTTGGGTTACTTTCTTTTTTTTTCTTCTAGTCTATATTGTAACTTCCCTTCTGTATCTTGTAAACAGTTTATCGCTTTTTTTCTCCTTCTCTTTTCGTATTTTATATGCTAACCATCTTCCTGGTTTATTTTGCATTTTCAAAAAAGTTCTGCTTCGATGCTTTCAATTGGTTTGCTAATAATTCTTGTTCATTTAAAATTATTTCATGTTTCTTCAATTCCATCAACTTCTTATTTTTTTTATTTTGAATATCTTTCTGAAATTCTTTTTCAAATTTTATAAAATAAATAGAATAAATAAATAAATATATGCTTTCATTGTATCCCATACATTTTGAAGTGATTTATTTGATCAAAAGTGATGTATCTTCTTTTTTGTTTATTCTGAAGAAAGCTTCCAACTCCATTTCCATAAATTTTTAAAATTCTTTTTCATTTAATATTGTTGTGTTCAAAGTCTATCTTGTCCTTTTCTTTTGGCCTTTCCATATCATTGTCATTGGGTTATGATCTGCCCATATTTTTGAGCCACTGTTTACTTCTTGTACCACTTCTATGAGTCCAGATGACATCCATATTATATCTATCCTTGACCACAATAAATGTCTATTTGAGTAAAAAGTATATTGACTCTCTTTCAAATGTTTTTGTCTCCAAATATCTTGAACACTTAATTCTTCTGCCATTAAAAAAAAAAAGATTTTGGCAGTGTTCTTCTGGATTTTTTAATTTATCTTCACAGTTTTGTAGTCCATTCTGGGTCTGTTATAGCATTAAAATTTCCCATTATACATACACTTTCATGTTCCAGTTCTATAATTTTTCTATGTAGTCACCAATAAAACTCTTCCTGTTTTTCATTTGGAGCATATAGTGCTATCAAAAGTATTTGTTTATAGTTCATTTTTATTTATTTTAGTTATTCCTCTTCTGAAGAAAAAATGCTTTTAACAGTAAAAAAAAAAAAAAAAGCCTCTGATGATCGCGCGGCTCAGCTGGGATTATCAGAGGCTTTTCAAAACATTTTTTTTCTGCAAACTCTTGGCTGAAGAGGTGGTAAAAAAATGCTTTGAAAAGTCTCTGGCAACTCCCAGCTATAGTTGCCTGATCGGCAGAGAAGTATTTTTTAAAATGCCTCTCTGACGATCCCAGCTGAGTTGCCTGATTGGCAGAGGCTTTTCAAAGCATTAGAAAAAATGCTTTGAAAAATTAAAAAAAAAGTTAGCCATGCTCACCCAGTCATATTAACCCACCACCACCAAGCCATGCCCACAGAACCGGTAGTAACAAATTTTACATTTCACCTGATTTGAAGTACAAAGCAGAGAGTTCAAGGCTGGGATAGTCAACAAATAATGTACAGAAAAAAGCAGCATTCCTCCCTAAGAGATCTACCAATGTTCTAGGGGCTCCAGTATAAATTGATAGTGTCAGTTTAAAAGCGACAGAAATTTGTGGAAATTCCCAATGGCCAGAGAGGAACTTTTCCCCAAGCAAATTGACCACAAAGTTGGAGCCGAACAAATCCTTGTCTCTAACTAATCTATCCCAAGGATCACCATGAACAAAAGATGATGAGCCCCATAAATTGTACAGTGGGTCTTTTCACCACTCCTTTTGTGGTTGGCCATGACAGAAAGAGGAAAGTGATGTCAAGGGAAGGACTGTGGGAAGGATAATGCTCATGGCAGATGCCCCTGAAATCCTTATGCAAAAGTTCTTGATTTCAGATGCTGCTCACTGTGACGCCTGCCCAGAAGACCAATATCCCAACAGGGACAAGGACCAATGCATTGCCAAGAAGATCCACTTCCTTGCCTATCAAGACACCCTGGGATACCCTTTAGTTTTTCTTGCTTTTTTCCTGTCTGTGATCACTTCTGCAGTTCTGGTGATTTTCTATAAACATCATGACACACCGATTGTCAAGGCCAACAACAGAGATCTCACTTACATTCTCCTGGTCTCCCTCCTGCTCTGCTTCCTCTGCTCCTTTCTCTTCATTGGTCAACCAGGGAAGATCACTTGTCTTGTACGACAATCTGCCTTTGCCATTCTCTTTTCCCTGGCAGTTTCCGCTGTGTTGGCAAAAACTGTCATGGTGGTTCTTGCCTTCATGGCCACCAAACCAGATAACAAGACCAGGAAACTCTTAGGAAAACCACTGACCTACTCCATTGTCTTAGGCTGTTCTCTAGTCCAAGCAGCTCTTTGTGCCACGTGGCTGGCAACCTCTCCTCCATTTCCCAACTTGGATTTCCACTCCTTATTTGGAGAGTCAATCTTGGAATGTAAGCAAGGCTCAGCTGTAATGTTTTACGGTGTCCTCTCTTACCTAGGACATTTGGCCGTAGTCAGTTTCATAGTGGTATTTCTAGCTAGAAAATTGCCTGACAGTTTTAATGAAACTTTCATTACTTTCAGCATGCTGGTCTTTTGCTGTGTTTGGATCACTTTCCTCCCTACCTATATGAGCACCAAAGGGAAGTCCATAGTGGCTGTGGAGATCTTCTCCATTTTGGCCTCAGGAGCTGCTCTCTTGGCTTGTATCTTTTTTCCAAACTGCAGCCAAGAAAGCTCCACACACATTTGCATTACTCAGGTGACCCTGAGGAAACAGATAAACCTCCAGACAGGCTTAACGATTCACTAAAATAATGCAAATAATAGCTGTTAGCAAGGAATACAAATCCTTCCCTTCACCACCATCCAGTCAGAGCTGAAGAAGCTTCTTAGATAAGAAGTGAAATGTCTTCAAACAAAAAACTGTTGCCTCTTTAAAAAAGCAGCTTTGGGAGAATCGTAGCATAGATTTCCTCATACAGGAGCCAGCACTCTCTACAATGGAGCTGCGTGTGTGCATCCATGCTTGATGGCCACTTGTGTGAATCATCCCCTCCTGTCCTCCCTGCCAGTCTGCAAAGCTGGAAATATTGGGGAACACTGCAGTAGAATATAAAACGAGAATGAACCCCCTCCTTTTAGCATTGATGATGTCACCTAGTTTGGTAATGAAACGTCTGTCAGAAAACAAGCAATCTCAGAGAGCACCAAGAATCCATCCCTTCAATCCCAAGCTATTATTCCTCTGTCGAAACTCCATCTTGTCTGCAGGGTCTCAGTGACATATCAGTCAAATATCTCACTTCATCTTCATTCTCAAGTCCACCTCTGTGGATTACAAGAAGAGACACAAACATGTTTTTCCCTTTCTGGTATGCAAACCAATCTGGTATTAATTGGGTAGGACGATTGCTTTTCTTTGCAATTATCAGTAGAACCATAATTCTTGACGTATCCCCTGTGGATTTCTGCACACAAGATAACACCTGCTTTAAAAAACATGCCTGGAATTCTCCCGATGGGACAGGACATGACACATCACCTTGTCTTGCAAAGAGCTCACTCCTGGGTTTGTTGAGACTCAGCTGGCCTTAGCTTTGTCTTCAGTCACAGCTCAAACACTTATAAGGGGAAGGATGGTTGATTCAAATTTTGCCACAAGGCCATCCAGGTGGAATGACCTGCCTCTGTTGTGCTAAAGCTGTGATGAGATTTCAAGTGCTACCTGCAATTTACCTTCTGCACAACCTAGATTTCTGATCTTGGAGGGAAGGTGAGAAGAATGACTGGATTGCCTCTGCTCCTGCTGGTTTTCTGGCTCCTGCCTCCAACTTCTTCTAAGAGGATGCAAAGTGTATGTGTGTTGACAAGGTCTCTGCAGATTCTGGAGGACTATTACAGGCCTGGAGATCTCATTATTGGTGGGAATTTGCCCCTGGCAGTCATTTTTTTATACAACAACAGCCTTCACTTTCATAAAGACCCATTCCAGGATCGTTTACCAATTCTGTAAGTTTCACCTGGAGGCACAAAAGATATAGAATGAATGGTTTCTTTCTTTGGGATTCAGGTTCTCCTTTTAGAAATACTGGTCCTGATGAGGTTTGCAGTGCTGTAGAGTAAGTCTTTGTACTTTTCTTCAATAAAGAACCAAGCGCATAAAAGAGAATAGAATTCTTAATCTTTCCAGAATTTCACCGGATGAAAGGGATGAAGCATAAAAAGTGATGAGGGACAACACACTAGAAATTGTGATGGTCTACTTATTAATTTGGATAGAAAGTCATGGTGGAAAAGTCAAATAAAAAATCCTTATCCAGTATGAGATACGAGTCATTGGATACAAAAGATTTGTCAAATAAATATCCTAAATGAAATAAAATAATAAAAAATACAAAAGAAAAACTCAGTTTTGGAAGTGCTCATAAGCAATGTCCTTTTGGAAATCTATATTCTGACACTACTGGAGTTTTGTGCTCAGCAATGGTTACTTGTTCTGAAGAAACTTCTCCAAGAGGGAACAAAATTGATAACCTGCTAGAGGAAAAACTGGGAAATATTACAATTAGTGGAGCAAAGTGAGGAAGGGAGGGATGATAGAGGAGTATTAAAAGGTCTGTGATTGAGATGGACAGTTTAATCAAGGAAGATCCTTTAAAAAGAACAAACCCAATGAAACCTGGGAGTTGCTCCAAAGAACAACACAAAAGACAAACTCCAACTGCATATATGAAATTTCCTGTAATTGTTCCTCAATGTTTTTCTAACCATAGAGTCAGGCCCAAGAAATACCAACAGTTCCTGGCCTTGGTGTTTGCAGTCTCAGAGGTAAACAAGGACCTGGTTCTCCTCCCCAACATCACCCTTGGCTTCCATATTTATGACAATCACCAGATTGAGAGGCAGATTTCCTTAATCAGCCTCTCCCTGCTCTCCACAAGAGGCCAGACGATTCCAGGTTACAAATGTGATCAGCAGGACACTCTGCTGTCCGTCATTGGAGGTCTCAGCTCCCAATCCTCAAGGCAGATGGCCTCCATCTTCAGCATGTTCAAGGTCCCACAGGTAAGGGGGACTTTCTAGATTCTGTTATGGAGTAGACAAAGATCAGAAGCACACACAGAATCCAAACATAAACTAAAGTTTATTTGGGGGGGGGGACATCATGAGTGTGTGACTCTTAGTTAATGCTTCATGAAAGGGTAACCATTCTTTTAGTTCCATTTATTCTCTACATCAGGTTGATGGTTTGTTCTCTTGTCTTCTGACATACCACAACCAGTCAAGATGAGTAACTGGTGGCACTTCCTAAGAAGGGAAGAACCTTAAAGCTGCCACTCAAGGCAAGTCAGCTTGACTGGTGGAGCAAAAGCCACAGAATGGTGACTCCTAAAGTTGCCATAATACTTTACTTTGTTGTTGAAAGAAGATTCTCACTTTCTCCAGCTCGGTGTTGGCTTTGAGTTCTCTCAGGGAGAGAGAAGAGTTTATCCTTCCTTCTTCAGGATTAATCCCAAGGAATTTCCTCAGTATGTGGGTTTAGTCCAGCTGCTCCTGCATTTCCAGTGGAACTGGGTTGGGCTTGTGGCCTCAGAAAGTGACAATGGAGAACGTTTCATCTCAACTCTGATGCCAATGCTCAAGGAGAAAGAGATCTGCCTGGCCTTCACTGAAATGTTGAGATTGGATTTTCTTGCTTCTACAAAATTCAGGTCTCATCTTATTTTCAAAATCTTGTCTAAAGCTGAAGTGATTATTCTCTTTGGAGATTCCATTAGTATTACATATGTACTGGCTGTAATGGATATCTATAAACAAGTGACAAAGACAACATTTTGCAAAGTTTGGATCTTAACTTCCCATTGGAAAGTTAGTATGACAGGATCGCAAGACATATTGAAAGGTCTAAATCCCTTCCATGGATCTTTGCATTTTAGGGACCATACTGGGGATATCTCAGAATTCACCCATTTCCTCCTGTCTTTAGACCCTTTCAACCCACATGGGGACGTCTTTCTCCCTCAATGGTGGGAAAGGGTCTTTGAATGCAAGATCTACAAACCGGGTGAAATTGCTCCAGCCCTGCAAAAAACATGTACTGGAAAGGAGAATTTGCAGAATGTGCCAACGTTTGTGTTTGAAACAGGCACAACAGGGGAAAGCTACAATATTTACAATGCAATTTATGCTCTGGCACATGCATTACAAGCAATGTATGGTTCTGGACCACAACCAGCCCTGATGAGGCTTGGAAAGAGAATCTCAAAAGTCTGGTCATGGCAGGTAATTTCTCTGACTTTTTTATACAGTGCACATTTTAATATGAATAAGCCAATTCTATAAAGATCTATCAAACTGATTGGTAAAATCCAAAATCAAAGTTTCATCCTTTTCCTCTTCAAGCACAAAGTTCAGAAGCGGTCTCCATGTGGAAATAAAAGTACTTATTTTCTCTTCTTTAATCAAATTAATTAATTTTGCCATTTCAGCCAACTCCTTCACCTTCTGCAGCCATTTGTCCATTTTAGGGATCGAACTGTCTTTCCATTGTTGTGCATACAACAGTCTTGCTGCTCTCAAGAAATATAGTAACAAACTTCCACATTTCTAGTGGGCATATTTGAAGAACTACCTGTTTCCCTCAGTACAAAGCCTGAATCCCACCTGTAAGAACACACTCGACTCTATTCATTTTAAGTTTTGTTTATGTTTT
This sequence comes from Arizona elegans, assembly GCA_022577455.1. Taxonomy (NCBI): domain Eukaryota; kingdom Metazoa; phylum Chordata; class Lepidosauria; order Squamata; family Colubridae; genus Arizona; species Arizona elegans. Next base: position 15,046,952 of record JAKOOJ010000018.1, read on the forward strand.
TATTGCTTATCATCCTGTGTGACCTCACCTCATTTGTTTAGTCTGCCATTTGTTATCCTGTTCAGCTTGTTGTGTGAAAAGAGTGTCTGTCAATCACAGCACACCCAGAAGGACTCAAAATGATCCAATTGGCTCCTGGTTTGAAATTCATCAGATCTTTTTTGCATCAAAGGATAAAAGTTGAATCTGTCTCAACAGTGAAGTGACAAACCAGGACTGGTGCTTCCATCCACATGGCCTCACCCGGTTAGATCTGGATCCTGCATTCCTCTATCTTTGACTATGAATTAGAGAAAGTTAGTGAGGTTTTATAGGGTTGTAGTAGAAATTATTTAATCGCTCCTAATCTATCATTTACAAGACCTGGAGCCAAAGGAAACATTTAAAAATGCATGTAGCCAAGTATCACAGGAGCAAAAGCATGCAATGAAATCTGGAATGTGGCATTAAAATCTTTGCATGAGGGATCATTGTGGTAAAACTAGGGTTGAATAAGCCATGATAAAAAATTCCAAAGATAACATCCCCTCTTTCATGGAGAAGGAGTCAATTTTTCAATATTATTCCTGATTGACCAGAACTCATGGAACTCCTCTAGTTTCTCAGACATACCCCCATGTCCCAGACTGATGGCCAACAAAGAACGATAGAAGCTCTGATACTTCATGTGTAGCTTTCAGCCAATTCTTCCAACTGCTGAAGATTTCTTTTCTTTCAGATTCTTCACTATCTGAGGACTGTTCAGTTTAACAACAGTGCTGGAGATGAAATCTCCTTCTCAGAAAATCGATTGGGTTCTGCTAATTTTGATCTTCTCAACTGGGTTTTCCTCCTGAATAAATCTTTTGTGCCCATCAAAATTGGGAAAATAGATCCTAGGGCTCCCCCAGGCAAGGATTTCACCCTAAACTCTGATGCCATTGTCTGGGCCACAAAGGTGAGCAGGAAGGAAATGTTGTAAGTTCAAGAAAGATTCATTCCCTTCTAGGGATACAGAACATCCTTCTAACTTGAAAAATGGTCAGTTGAGTCAGAAAATATGGCAGGGATTTGGTAAATAACCTTCTTTGTATATAACACACTTGAGCTCTGATTTGTGTCAAACCACAAATATTTGGGATTGGAAATAATGTCTGCTTGAGACCCACAACACAGTTAGAAGATGGGTTGCTACAAAGATGATGGGGTCAAGCTATTCTCCAAAGCACCTGAAGGCAGGAAAAGATGCAACGGGTGATAACTAATCAGGGAGAGAAGCAACCTAGTAATAAGGAGAAATTTCCTGACAGCGAGAACAGTTAATGAGTGGAACAACTTGCCTCCAGAAGTTGTAAATGCTCTAACACTGGAGGTTTCTCAGAAGAGATTGAACAATCATTTGTCTGAAATGGTATAGGGTTTTCTGCCTAAACAGGGAGTTGGACTAGAAGACCTCCAAAATAAATTCCAACTCTTCTTTTAAAATATATATTTAAAAACACCAATAAGACCAATCATTAACCAAATTTAATCAGTCCCGCGATTATATCTACAATCCCCTAAAATTGAAAGTTTCAATATATTTTTACAGATTGTTAATAATAATAATAATAATAATAATAATAATAATAATAATAATACAGTTATGTTACCACATCATAGACTTCCACCTTCTAACCTTAATTTGCTTGTGATTATCGTAAATTCTATTGTCTATGTTCTACTTTTTTTCCAATTTGTATTTTCTACTTCTTTTAATTTTAAATACATTCACCATATTCACCATTATCTCTATCCATCATCTCTTACTCTTTTTGAGAATTCATCTTTTATTGACTTTTTGATTCCTCTTTTATATTTCTCTCTTGGGATATGTTTCTCTTTCTAACATTTTTCTACCAGTTAAATATTCCCCCTGGATTATCCTTTTCTCTTTCTGCCACATCCTTTATTTTTTATTTTATTTTATTTTATTTTGAATTTATATACCGCACCTTCTCCCGAGGGACTCAGGGTGGTATACAGCCAGATAAAAAACATATAATACAAACATTAAAAACAATTAAAAAGATATATATTAATTTGGCCCCAATTTAGAATAGCAAACCAATTAAAAATATTGAAAAAATATATTAAGCCAGCCCAGCTTGCTGAAAAAAGAAAGTTTTTGAGCATCCATCCATAGCCCTTTCATTATTTTTGGCAGACTTCCATTTTTTCTCTGTTCTATTATAAACTCTTAAAGAATTATCTATTTGATTCATATTTATTATTCTTGTCCCTTCCATGTCTTGATCTTTAGAAATGCTGTAGCTCAATATCACAAGATTTCTTTTGTAGGTCTCATTACTTCCAATCTCCAGCATCTATTGGTGGGTCAGGAGTGCCTCTGGCCTGAATTACCAGGAGCTGCTCCTGGTTTCTGGTAGACAGAGTTGAACCATTTCATTTGAAGAACATAGACATAATAATATGGAATGGACTTTTTTTTTAAAATTTGATTTATATGCCGCCCTTCTCCGGAGACTCAGGGAGGCTTACAATGTGTTAAGCAATAGCCTTCATCCTTTTGTATATTTATACAAAGTCAGCTTATTGTCCCCACAAATTGGGTCCTCATTTTACCTATCTTAGAAAGGATGGAAGGCTGAGTCAACCTTGAGCCTTGTGAGATTCGACCTAGGAATTTAGAAACAAATAAAGGAGAAATTAAAATTTAAGAGGGACATGGTGGCTCAGTGGCAAAGACATTGAGCTTGTCAATCGAAAGGTCAGCAGTTCAGCTGTTCAAATCCCTAGTGCTGCATAATGAGGTGAGCTCCCATTACTTGTCCCAGTTTCTGCCAACCTAGCAGTTTGAAAAAATGCAAGTAGGAAAATAGGGACCACTTTTGGGGGGAAAGTGCCTTTGGCATTTAGTCATGCTGGCCACATGACCACAGAAGTCTTCATACAGCGCTGGTTCTTCGGCTTTGAAACAGAGATGATCACTGCCCCCTAGAGTCGGGAATGACTAGCACATATGTGTGAAGGGAACCTTTACCTTTAAAAGAGAATATTTGTAGTTCAGAGTTGACATGAGAGATTCTTGGTGCTCTCTGAGCTTGCTTGTTTTCTTACCCAAACTAGGTAACATCTAGCACTGATGATAATAATGTCTCTTTCCTCTTTCAGAAGGTGCCCTTTGCCAGGTGTGGCATGAAGAGGTGCCATGCAGGAGAGAGGAGAAGAGTTCCAGAGGGAGAGCCTGTTTGCTGCTACCATTGTGATGCTTGTCCAGAAGGGACCATTTCGAATCAGACAGGTAGGACAGACTTCAGATGTAGACCTTCCATGATCAAAGAAGCCATTCAGTAGATCAAAATATTTGCTTGTTATTGTTGTCATTTTTGGTAAGATTGAGATGCATTCATACTTCATGGATCTAAACTGTCCTGGTCCCAGAGACCCCCTTTCCTGACTTCAGGCAGGATAGTTTCAGGGTAGAATTTATAAACCCCCAACTTGCATTTTCACTCCTATTGTAAGATCCAGTTGGAAAAACAAACTGCCACACTTTTCCTGAAGGGGTGAGGTGTGTGCTTCAAGTTCTAATTTTGACTATTTTAGGGAGTGCTTCTTCTGTCAGCACTATCAATCTTCAAGGAAATAGACCTATCAGAGAATCTATATCTATAAATAAATGAGGATATTTGTAGCTCAGGGTTGAAATGTGGGGTCTCTTGTGCTCTCTGAGCTTGGTTATTTTCTTGCAGAGATTTCATTATCCAAACTAGGTGATAGCTATAAAAAAAGAAACAAGCTCAGAGAGCACCAAGGACTACAAAGCACCAAGAACTAGACATTCCTCCTCCTCCTCCCCCTCCTCCTCCCCCTACTCCCTTCTATCACTGATAATGTTATCTAATTTGGGGAATGAAACATCTGCAAGTAAACAACCAATCTGATAGAGCACCAATGATCCCTAAATCTCTATGTCTATCAATGTTGGTGAATCTATCCCAGCAAGAAACCTCTAAGCAGATTGGAACTACAAAGCAGAGAGTTCAAGGCTATGAAAATCAACAGATAATGTCCACAAAAAAGCAGCATTCCTCCCTAATACATCTATCAATGTTCTGGGGGCTCCAGTATAAATTGGTAGTAACAAAGGATGATTAGCCCCATAAATTGTACAATGGGTCCTTTCATCCCTCCTTTTGTGGGTTGGCCACAAGAGAAAGAGGACAGTCATATTATCTTTGCAGAAACAATAATGTGTATAGTAGTTGCTCAAGAAATCCTTAGACAAAGGTTGTTGATTTCAGATGCAGCTCACTGTGAACCCTGCCCAGAAGACCAATTTCCCAACAAGGACAAAGACCAATGCATTGCCAAGAAGATCCACTTCCTTGCCTATGAGGAGACCCTGGGATACACATTAGTTTTTCTTGTTCTTATTCTCTTAGTGATCACATCTGCAGTCCTACTGATTTTCTATAAACATCATGACACGCCAATTGTGAAAGCCAACAACCGAGATCTCACCTACATCCTCCTGATCTCCCTCCTGCTCTGCTTCCTCTGCTCCTTCCTTTTCATTGGTCAACCTGGGAAGCTCACCTGTCTCTTCCAACAATCTGCCTTTGCCATTCTCTTTTCCCTGGCAGTTTCCTCTGTGTTGGCAAAAACTGTCATGGTGGTTCTTGCCTTCATGGCCACCAAGCCAGGGAACAGGACAAAGAAACTCTTAGGAAAACCACTGACCTACTCCATTGTCTTGGTCTGTCCTCTGTTCCAAGCAGTTCTTTGTGTCATCTGGCTGGCAACCTCTCCTCCATTTCCCAACATGGACTTCCACTCCTTGGTAGGAGAGGCTATCTTGGAATGTAATGAAGGCTCAGCTTTAATGTTTTATGCTGTCCTTGCCTACTTGTGTTTCCTGGCTGTTGTCAGTTTCACAGTGGCCTTCCTGGCTAGAAAATTGCCTGACAGTTTTAACGAAGCCAAGTTCATTACTTTTAGCATGCTGGTGTTTTGCAGTGTTTGGATCACCTTCCTCCCCACCTACCTGAGCACCAAAGGGAAGTCCATGGTGGCTGTGGAGATCTTCTCCATTTTGGCCTCTGGAGCAGCTCTCTTGGCTTGTATCTTTTTCCCCAAATGCTACATTATCCTTCTGAGGCCCAATCTGAACTGTAGAGAAAACATAATAAGAACCAAGAATCCCTAACTAATGTAGGGACTGGCCTCATTTAGATTTGTCTTTCATGGAAGTCAGGAGACACCTGCAAATCACCCAGTCTTGTGGCATGTAGTGGTTTTAAAGCAATAAGCAGCACCTTGAATTGTACCTGGCAGGAACTTGGGAGCTGATATAGCTCATGCAGCAGAAGTATAACGTGGGTGAACTTAGTAATGCACACTATTGTAAGCATCAGTTCATTTTGGATCAGCTGTAGTTTTCAAGGGGTCTTCAAGGGTAGCCCCAAGGGGATAACATTGCAGTAGTCCAATGAGTATTGCGAAGGCATGACTGACTTTGAGCAGAGCCACCAGTCTGGAATAATGCACAATTGTTATGCTGATTATACTATCTCCCTTTCCATCCAATGGCCTCTCTCAGTTCCAGGTTCTCCAGAGGTTCTCACCATCCAATGGACTCCCATCAAGCAGGGCCGAAAGGAGGTGATGTCTCTGTTTCTCTCCTGCAGATGGAAAAGGAAATATGGAGCAGCTTGGAGGGCAGTGAGGACAAACTGGGCCCGAAGGCAGAGTAGGAAAAACAGCATTGTCAATCCCCAGCCCAACTGCCACCATCCCTGTGTCATCAAGAGAACACCCGTGCAAATGAATAGCAGGAAATCCCCCTCAAGTGGTCAGAGCAAAGCCAGATAGTCAGGTGAGCCCCTGATGACTGCTCCCCATGTCCTTCCCTATGCTTTCCTAGTAGGTAGAATTCTCCTACTCAAGGAAGCTCTCTTAAAGATGACTGCAGGCTAAATCTTGCAAGCTGCCCTAAGCAGCAGCACTTGAAAGATTTGGGAATGAAATTGTGGAATCCTTGGTGCAATCTGAACTTGGTCGTTTGCTTGAAAACATTTCATTACTCAACTGAGTAACATCATCAGTGCAAGTGAAGGTGCCAGCTACTGTATTTAAACAGGGAGTAACCCTTCCCCCACTCAGTTTATGATTCCGATGGCTGCCTTTGAAGACCTATAACACAGGGGTGTCAAACTCGATTATATTGTGGGCCGCATCAGGGTTGTGTTTGTCCTGAGGGGGGCAGGGAGGGGGCCAGATTGGGCATGGCCAGTTTGATGTCACTCGTGTCAGGGGTGCCTGTGGTGGCCCAAGTGCTCTGCCAGTGAAAATGGGCTCCTGAGCTCCATTTTTTGGCTGCGATAACCTCCTGCAACCCACTGCCAGCAAAAATGGAGCTCATGGTGGCCACTCACAGTCCTCCTGAACGCTGTTTTAGCTGGCAGAGGCATCGTGGGCTGGTCCTTCGCTGTTTTCAGGGCAGGCCTGTGGGCCAGATCTAAGCACCCTGCAGGCCAGATCCGGTCCCTGGGCCTTAAGTTTGACATCTCTGGCATAACAAATGGGCCCTTTCCAGCTATTATAACTGAAAACATTTGTTTGAAGAGGTTTGGCATAAGGTAGCTTGAAGTGGGCTTGTCTTTCATAGCCCCCCCCCCTTTTTTCTTGAACTGCTCATCTCCTGAAGCATGGATGTCTCTGGCCTCCTGGAAGCAGGTGAAAACTTCCCCAGATGACGAAGGTGAATACACATGTCCCAGGGTAATGTTGCAGGATCCGATCTGTGTCAGTCACTGGGACCAGAGGTTTTTACTTCCAAGCTTTCGGGCTTGTGCTGGAGCCCATGTTCAGGGAACTTCTCTCTAACCAGACAACCTTCGGGGATGAACTGATCCCACTGGCATCCCATTTCATCATTTTACCATTTTTATGTTCTAAAAAAAAAGAAAAGAAAAATTTGGTCACCACATTACAAGACAGATATTGAGACTTTGGAAAAAGTGCAGAGAAGAGCAACTAAGATGATTAAAGGCTGGAGACTAAAACAGGTGAAGAACAGTTGCTGGGATTGGGTTTGGCTAGTCAAGAGAAAAGAAGGACTGAGACAGAGGTGGGTTTCAGCAGATTCTGACCAGTTCTGGAGAACCGGTAGCAGAAATTTTGAGTAGTTCAGAGAACCAGTAGTAAAAATGCTGACTGGTCCTGCCCCCATCTATTCGCTGCCTCCCAAGTCCCAGCTGATTAGGAGGGAATGGGCATTTTGCAGTATCCTTCCCCTGGATTGGGGAGGGAATGGAGATTTTGCAGTATCCTTCCCCTGCCATGCCCACCAAGCCATGCCACGCCCACCAAGCCACACCACAGAACCGGTAGTAAAATTTTTTGAAACCAACCACTGGACTGGGGGTAACATGATAGCAGCATTCCAGTATTTGAGGGGGCTGCCATGAAGAGGAAGGTTGTTTTGTCTCTAGTTGAGACTAGAGAGAAATGCAGAAAGGCTTGTTTTGTTGAAAGGATGCTGAATGGAAAAGGAGGAGAGACTTCTGTGTAGTTTAGACATTTTTCCTCCTTGTATTTCTCTCCCCCACCCCTGGTCATTCTTTTACACAAGGACTTTTTGCCTTGGAAGAGCGAGAAAAGCAGGAAAGAGTGGGGGGAGGGGTCTGTGGGTTTTTGTTCTTTGGAGAGTTTGCTTCCATCTGAATGGAATCTGAGTCTGACACACTGATTTTGAATACTTAGGAGTCACGGTGCTCCATTCTACGGCATGTTTGTTTGTTTGTTCATTCACAGCACAGGTTGTTGCCTTTTTAGGGATTGTTACAGGGATGAGTTAGCAATTACAATATATAGAAAGAGAGATAAACTACTTAGGACATTTAATTAATGAAAGAAGTAACAAAAATAACAGCTGAAGGATCTGAGGAAATTTCTAGGATTGACTGGGTATTGTAGGCTGTGAATAGATAATTGTGCTATTTTGAATAAAGACTGGTATGCAAAGAGCCTAGTGTTACATGGATAAGGGGATGGCTTTGAGGCTTTTAACCCAGAAGTGGGGAGGAAAGAGGGAGTCAGTGGCATTTTTTGTCTAAAATGTTAGATCCTGTCTGTTAAGGATTGCCAGATTGTGTTCAAGCAGTGGCGGCTATGGCAGTGTTATTTTTTATTTATTTTATTAGATTTATATACTGCCCCACTCCTGCAGGACTCAGGGCGGTGAACAGCCAGATAAAACACATAAATTACAAAATTTAAAAACAGTATAAAATCTGATTAAATAATTTGGCCCGTGACAATTTAAACAACCCTAATGTTTTTAAGACAAAATTAAAATTCATCATTTGAAATTAAAAAGGGAAAAGAAAAAGTTAGGCCAGGCCGGCATGTTGAAATAGGAAAGTCTTGAGAGCACGGCGAAAGGTGCGTAGATCCAGGATCCTCCGTATTGCCAGGGGGAGCTCATTCCAGATAGCAGGTGCTCCCACAGAGAAGGCTCTCCCCCTAGGAGCTGCCAGTCGACACTGTTTGGCCGATGGCACCCAGAGGAGCCCCTCTCTATGAGAGCGTACTGGCTGGTGGGAGGCTATTGGTGGCAGCAGGCGGTCCCATAAATAACCAGGTCCTAAGCCATGTTAGTGAGGGAAAGCAGAAAATTGACTTTTTGAGGAGCCCTAGTGAGGGTGACCTTGAACCAAAAAGCCAGTCAATGGCTGACAGATTCAAGGATTTTAAAATATGAGAGTATGCTTATGGAACAAAATGATTTAGTATTAACCATTGATGTTCGTTTGACTCCAGCTCAGTTTTAAGAGGAGATTTAGAAGGACGATCGGATATTGGTGCTGAGAAGGAGTTAATTTGTTTACAGATGGGAAAAGAAAATGATAGAAGGTAAGAGAAGGAGTTTTGGTAGAAAGTTGAAAGTTAAGTTTGTTAAGGTTATTGTTGTTGTGTTACCAACCAGCAGAGTAGATTGCACAGAGAAACGTTGCTGAGAGCAATGAATAAGAGATATGCAAACTGGTTTATCAAAAGTTTACTTTATAGTGGAAAAACAATCTCATAGTCTTTAAACAAATTCCAAGTTTTTGCCAGTTAAATCAGTCCGAAGTTACAGATATCTTCTTACCAAACAAACAGTAGTTGGTAGAATAACAAACTCACCCTGGTTCACAAACCACGATGGTAGCAGATCCAGCCAACGATGATAGCAAAATGATAGCCTCTCCTCACACTATGATAGCATATCATAAACTCCACACACAATGGCAGCACATCATCAAACTGAATACTTTACAGTACTTTACTTAAATATGTTTCAACCAGTGATTATGTAATTACAGCATGACTCAGCATTACAATGAATCAGCAGGAAAACTTTAAAGTCACATAATACATTTTCATATTAAAGTTACAGTGTACACACACACACACACACACACACACACATATTGTTCTTTTATTCGTAGGTTTATATGTATAATACTTTTGTAGTCAGGGTTTTTTTTCCTACATAGCTCAAGATGTTTGTATTGCCATAGTAGGGTGATATCTCAAATCACCACTTTCAGGCTTTATCAGACATTTTGTGTTGTCTGCTGTGAGACTTAAGGGAGACTGGGATAGTACTATTTCTGCCTTATGAGGCTTCTTCAGCCAGCCACACCCTTATTTTATGACTCCTCCCTGTAAAGGTCAAATATTTATTTTGTTCTTTTACTCGTAGGTTTATTGCCATACAAACATCTTGAGCTACGTAGGAAAAAACCCTGACTAGAAAAGTATTATACATATAAACCACGAACCAAACAACAACAATGCAGCTCACCAGCTCAAATCCCCCTGCAACTCAGACTAAGCTGAGCACAACCAACCCCCATCCAATCAGAGCACAGCCAAGCCCCTAACCAATCAGAACACACCTCCACCCAATCAGAACACAGCCAAGTCCCCACCCAATCAGCTCACACCCCCACTAGCAGTTAAAAGGAAGAGACAGCTGAGATCTCACATTGCTCCTGGAAGCACGAAGCCGAGAACACCAGCCTGAAGATGACGAATGAGACTTCGTCGAAACGTCGCCAAGACACTTCCAATTTTACGTGGGAGAAGACCCGAATAACCAAAGACCTACATACAAACACCCGCGAAAATCTGAGAAAATATGCTTTAATTTATATGCCGCCCTTCTCCGGAGACTCAGGGCGGCTTACAATGCATTAAGCAATAGCCTTCATACTTTTTGTATATTTATACAAAGTCAGCTTATTGCCCTCACAAACTGGGTCCTCAATTTACCTACCTTAGAAAGGATGGAAGGCTGAGTCAACCTTGAACCTGGTAAGATTTGAACTTGCAGTAATTGCAAGCAGCAGATGTTAAATTATAGTGCGTTAGTCCACTGTGCTAACCAAGGCTCATATCGCCTGGAAAACTAGTTAGGCTCAAACCATATCCTAACATTCTCCCCTTTGGATAGGTCAATATATATAGTTTAGATTCTTAATCCATAGCTTTCACAACATGTTTTATGTTTTATAGCACCTTGCGCTTTGGTAAAATTATCAGCAATATTGTCTTCCGACATACAATATTCCAACTTAACCATGTTGCTTTTAATACACTGACGAACATTCAAATACCTAATGTCAGTATACTTAGATCTAGGTTTAACTGCTAAATTTGTTGCCATTTTAATAGCAGCTTGGTTGTCCTCATGTATTACAATTGGATAATCCATCTTTAAACCAATATCCATCATTAATTGTTTGTAATAAATCAAATCTGTACAAACTAGTGACCAACATGAGAACTCTGCCTCCATAGTAGATAGACTAATACGTTTTTGACAAATAGATTTCCAGCCAATCAAAAATTGTCTAACATGATAGCTATACCCAATGTGGACTTTCTGGTGGTCACATCAGTAGCAAAACTGGCATCAGCGTATGCACTTAATACTAAATCATTGTTAGGTTCTAGATACAATGCATAATGTATCGTCATTTTCAGATATCTTAATATACACTTTGCAGCCTGCCAATGCCTATCAGTTGGCTCTGCATTATATCTAGCTAATTGGTTTACTCCAAATGAAATGTCAGGTCTTGACCAATTGCTTATATAAGATAAATTACCTATAAGAGACTGGTAGATCTCCTTAATAAATTTAGGGCTTCTCCTTGTTGAAAATCCTGTGCCATAGGCATTTTAGCTGGTTTACATAGCTCCATGCCATAACATTTTAACATTTGGCTTATTTTGCTAGATTGAGATATTTTATAACCTCTAGCTGTTTGATTGATATCTAAACCCAAATAATGCCTAATATTTCCTAAATTTCTGATCTTAAATTTGGTTTGTAACTGTTTAACAATATCTATGGCTTCTTTGTCTGTTTTAGTTATTATGGCGATGTCATCTGTAAACAATAACAAAAATGATACTACACCATTATTTTTTCTTTTAAAGAGACACTTATCCACTACACCTTCATGAAAACCGATCTTATTTAGGTCTTTCACTATACATTGGTTGCACTCAAACCCTGATTGTCTCAAACCATAAAGGCTTTTATTTAACTTCCAACAATCAGTGTGGTTTTGTCTTTCAACTCCTAAAGGCTTTCTCATATAGATGGTGTGTCTCAATGGAGCATGCAAGTATGCTGTTTCTACATCTATATGGTTAATACTATATTTATACTTAGCTGCCCACACCAGCATTGTTCTTAGAGTACTAGCACGTAAACTAGGAGTCACGAACATATAGTCTCTTCAACTTGGTCCAACACCTAGCAGCAGACTCTTTGCCACAAATATGGACAAACTGCTGGTCACCCAGTGTTAGTCCAATAATGCAAAGAGCTCGTTCATTGTCTCTGTTAAACTTGGCTATTTTCTTTGCATCTTCTTCATCAGCAGGATTCCATGCTGTTACACCCGGTGGATTATTAACTATGTCCCACAGTCTTTCTCTACGCAAAAGTAGACTACATTTTATAGACCAGGATACATAGTTTGTTCCATCCAGTCGGGTTATCATGGAAAAATTTGCTGCTTGTTCTAGTGCCATTTTCACTTGGATTTGTTTATCACAAACACAGTTTGTACTTTTCACATTAACTCTCAGTTTAGTTCTTTAACAATCCTTTTTAGTTATGGTTGGCTCTGGGCCCATAACCAATGTTAAGGTTATTGTTGTTGTGTTATCAACCAGCAGAGTAGATTGCACAGAGAAACATTGTTGAGAGCGATGAATAAGAGATATGCAAACTGGTTTATCAAAAGTTTACTTTATAGTGGAAAAACAATCTTATAGTCTTTAAACAAATTCCAAGTCTTTGCCAGTTAAATCAGTCTGAAGTTACAGATATCTTCTTACCAAACAAACAGTAGTTGGTAGAATAACAAACTCACTCTGGTTCACAAACCACGATGGTAGCAGATCCATCCAACGATGATAGCAGAATGATAGCCTCTCCTCACACTATGATAGCATATCATAAACTCCACACACAATGGCAGCATTTCATCAAACTGAATACTTTACAGTACCTTACTTAAATATGTTTCAACCAGTGATTATGTAATTACAGCATGACTCAGCATTACAATGAATCAGCAGGAAAACTTTAAAGTCACATAATACATTTTCATATTAAAGTTACAGTACACATATATTGCCTGGACAACTAGTTAGGCTCAAACCATATCCTAACAAAGTTGGTCTCCACAGACTTGTGAATTGTATGCCTTAAATCAAGCTTTGAAATCCTTTGAAGCTTGAGGCACTAATCTAGCTGACTTGGAAGCCAGGAAGACAGTGGTAGAAGGAATTTAATGTTTAATGAAAGTGAGCAGAAGTTAGAGAAAGTGGAAGCAAGCGGAAATGGGTATTGCCTGATGGCTACATCAGGATAGTAATTGGGGGGGGGGGGGCTAAGGTATGATGTGATTTGTTTTTGGAAGTTTCTGGATGTTGTGGATTATGACAAATATATGAAAAATGTATAGTATGTAAAACAGTAAACAAGTTCTACACATAAAGAAAAGGGAAGGCAAATTTAGCATGACACCATTTCAATGCATTCAAGTTGATTTTATTAAACTACCTCAAGGTGGGGAGACAAATATTTATAGTGGGTCACTTGACTGGATGGGTTGAGGCTTACCCAGTCACAAGAGCCACTGCAGCAGTAGTCACCAAAATTATATTGGAATTGATTATACCTAGATATGGAGTAGTAGAAGCTATAGACAACAACCAAGGGACTCATTTGACTGCAAAATAGAATAGAATAGAATTCTTTATTGGCCAAGTGTGATTGGACACACAAGGAATTTGTCTTTGGTGCATATGCTCTCTGTGTACATAAAAAGACAAAATACACTCGTCAAGAATCACAAGGCACAATACCCAGTGACAGTCATACGGTACAATAAGCAATCAAATCATACTAGGAAACCATCAATATCAATATAAATAGTAAGGATACAAGCAACAAAATTACAGTCATGCCGTCACAAGTGGGAGGAGATGAATGACAGGAACGATGAGAAGACCAATAGCAATAGTAATGCAGTCTAATGGGAATAGTTTGACAGTGTTGAGGGAATTATTTGTTTAGCAGAGTGATGGCGTTCGGGAAAAAAACTGTTCTTGTATCTGGTTGTCTTGGTGTGCAGTGCTCCATAGCATTGTTTTGAGGATAGTAGTTGAAACAGTTTATGTCCAGGATGTGAGGGGTCTGTAGATATTTTCACAGCCCTCTTTTTGACTCATGCAGTATACAGGTCCTCAATGGAAGGCAGGTTGGTAGTAATTGTTTTTTCTGTAGTTCTAATGATCCTCAGAAGTCTGTGTCTGTCTTGTTGGGTTGCAGAACCAAACCAGACAGTTATAGAGGTGCAGATGACAGACTCAATAATTCCTCTCTAGAACTGTATCAGCAGCTCCTTGAACAATTTAAGCTTCCTGAGTTGGCGCAGAAAGAACATTCTCTGTTGTGCTTTTCTGATGATGTTTGTAATGTTAGGTGTCCATTTTAGGTCTTGAGATATGATAGAACCTAGAAATGTGAAGGTCTCTACTGTTGATACTGTGTTGTCTAGTATTGTAAGAAGTATGGGATGGTTTCTCCTAAAATCTACCACCATTTCTACGGTTTTGAGTGTGTTCAGTTGAAGATTGTTCCGGTCACACCAAGAGGCTAGTTGTTCAACCTCCCATCTGTAATGCAGATTCATCATTGTCTTGAATGAGACCAATTAATGTTGTACCATCTGCAAACTTCAGTAGTTTAACGGACGGATCGTTATAAATGCAGTCATTGCTATATAAAGAGAAGAGAAGTGGAGAAAGCACACATCCTTGGAGGCCCCCTGTGCTAATTGTACAGTTATCTGATGTGATTTTGCTTTCACCTGCTGCTTCCTGTCTGTTAGGAAACCTGTGATCCACTTATAAATGTGTTCAGGTACCGCTAGCTGGTTTAGCTTAGTTAGAAGAGTGTCTGGAATGATGGTATTGAATGCTGAACTAAAGTCTACAAAGAGGACCCTTCCGTAGGTCTTTGGAGATTCAATATGTTGTAGGATGTAGTGCAGAGCCATATTAACAGCATCATCTGTTGATCTATTTGCTCGGTATGCAAATTGCAAGGGATCTAACAGCAGATCCATGATGGTTTTCAGGTGGGACATCACTAGCCTACAGATGTTAGAGCAACTGGTCTCTAGTCATTCAGTTCCTTGATGGTGGGCTTCTTCGGCACTGGGATGATAGTGGAGTGTTTGAAACAAGAAGGTACATGGCACATTTCTAGTGATTTATTGAAGATTTGGGTGGAGATGGGGGCCAATTGGTCAATACAGACTTTTAAGCAAGAAGGAGTTATCTTGTCTGGACCTAGTGCTTCTCCTGGCTTTTGTCTGTGAAATAGATCTTGCACTTCCTTTTCTGTGATCACCAGGGTTTGTGAACCCAATGGGATGGGGTCAGTTGCAGGAGGTTTGGCTGTTGTTGGTGTGTCTGAGATGGGATCAGTTGCTTCAATCAATCATGGAGGCAGTGGGAATTCAGTGGGAATGTCATGTTCCATGGAATGCAAAATTGTCTATGCCGAGAATCAAATCTTTACCCTTGGCCTTGCTCAGGCTTTGAATCTGCCCAAAAAGGTTTACTGGTATTTTAACTTCCGAAATGATGTTTGGATTACCACACTTGGACAGAATGGGGGAGATTCCACAATATGAAGCTAAGGATATGTTTGTAATACAGACCCCTCACACCCTGGACATAAACTGTTTCAACTCCTACCCTTAAAACGAGGCTATAGAGCACTGCACACCAGAACAACTACCGTATTTTCCGGTGTATAAGACGGCTGGGCATATAAAATGACCCCCAACTTTTCCTCTTAAAATATAGGGTTTGGGCTATACTTGCCGTATAAGATTACCCCTCTTCCAATGCGCACCAAATAAAAATAAAATAAAATAAAATAAAATAAAATAAAATAAAATAAAATAAAATAAAATAAAATAAAATAAAATAAAATAAAATAAAATAAAATAAAATAAAATAAAATAAAATAAAATAAAATAAAATAAAATAAAATAAAATAAATAAAATAAAATTAATAAAAATACACACACACAACACAACACAACTGGCTCACCCACAATGTAAAAGCAGCTGTGCTAGACCCAAAATGGCCCCTGCAACAAGCAGGAACCTCACACAGCCACAAAAAGCTCAAAAAAACAACTTTCACACTTTACACACACAAAATTCCACATACAGCTTTGTGAGATTTTGTGTGTTTGTGTAGTGAGAGTGAAACACTACAGAAACACACAAAATCTCAGAAAGTTGCACAAATATTATTTTATTTTATTTTATTTTTATTTTTATATAAAAGCAGCTAAATTTAAAACTTCCTAAACTTTAAATGGCTAGGTCTAAACAAAGAACAACTAAAAAACCCCCCAATTAACTATTTTGTTTAAAGCTCCCAAAGGGGAAAAAAACTTACCCCATAGAACTCCCGGAATTCCTCAGCCAGCTTTGCTTTGCTGGCTGAGGAATTCTGGGAGTTGAAGTCCACAACTCCCTGCCTGCTTGATTGCATGGGTTTTGTTTGTGATTTTTCTCATTGCAGGAGTAGCAACATTTTGGTCTTTCCGGCCTGAGTGGTGGCCTCTCTTATTCCATCTGAAGATCCCAAAAGAAGCTGTGCAACTTTGCACTCTCCAGATTGGGTTGGTTCTGTGATTGTAACTGTATCACTGAATGTTGTTGTTGTTCTTGTTGTAATTGTGAACTGATACATGCCTGTGGGGAATAATGGGACACTGTGATTGTGGAAATGTGCAAGGGATTGCTCCCCATAGAAACTCTACTCCTGTATATCCTACACCAGAGGATTGGGATATTGAATCAGATCAACCTGACTTGAGTACAGCAGTCCTAGGAGATAGTGATATCATAATCCCTGACAATATAAAATGTATTGATTTAATGCAATGGTCCAATATTTGCGAATAATTTTCTTATTATTGCTTATTTCTACCCTATGACTATCATTAAGTGTTGTACCTTATGATTCTTGATGAATGTATCTTTTCTTTTATGTACACTGAGAGCGTAGGCACCAAGACAAATTCCTTGTGTGTCCAATCGCACTTGGCCAATAAAGAATTCTATTCTATTCTATTTTTATGCATAGGACTAACAGGAGGAGAATATAATGCCATGATGGTGAACCTATGGTATGCGTGCCCAAAGTGACACATGGAGCCAGGTCGCCTGGCACGCCAACCATCAACCCAGCCCAGCTCCACTGCACATACACGCATGCCTCCCACCGGCCAGCTGGTCTTTGGGCCTCTGCTGTGCATGCATGGGGGGCAGGGCGCAAGCGGGGGACACATGTGTGTACATGCATGCAAGAGCAGGGCACATGCATGGAGGCGCTCACATTGCATTTTGGGGGTTGGTGCACACCTCTATGCCCCATTTTGGGCCTGGAAGGCCTCCTGTACCAACCTGGAAGCCAAAGCGGGGGTGCTGAGTGAGGCCTCCCACATCCCGTTTTGGGCCTGTAAAGCCTCCTGCACCAACGGACCCCATGGGCCGGGGCACATGCATGGGGGGGTGAATGCACAGGAGGACAGGGGACATACATGGGGATGTGCACATATGCGCGGGGTGGGGCACATGCCTGGGGATCATGCATTGCATTTTGGTGTCCAGGAATGCACTCATGTATTCATGTGCACATGTGCATGAGCATGCTTTGGGCACTCAGCACCAAAAAGGTTAACCATCACTGATATAATGCAATGATAAGTGTGAAACATATTACAAGTGTTAGGGTGTGTGTAAAAAGTATTTGTTGCTTGTGCAACGAGCAGAGCAGAAACACACAGGGAAGGAGATAAACGTACGGCTCGTGTGAGAAAAAATAGTTTATCTACAAGTAACAAGCAGTCTCGGTGTAAGTAAAACAGTCCAAGGTCATAAACAGTAAATCAGTCCAGTAAGTATCTTCCCTTACCAAAGCAAACAGACTTTAGTAACTCTTGGTATACAGTACCATATAATAGACTCAGTAATCAACAGGATACAAACAGGTATTACTCAGGAAGAACTAGGGAGAACCAGGAAGATCCAGAAAGAATGAACGCTTCTCTGTGCTGCTTATTTATGCACTGCAGCCTAATTACAGGGTTCAGCAAACCCTGATTACGTGGCTCAGTTGTTTCTTAAAGAAACAGATATATTGCCTGACCAACAAGTTAGGAGTAAGCTGCAAGCTGAACCTAACATTCTCCCCATTGGGCAGGACAATATACACAATAGATACAAAAACAAAAACACACATCCAAATCATACATTGTACAGTAGTATCAGGTACATTTCAGATTCTTAATCCAAATCTTTCACAATTGGTGTGTTTAATGGCACCTTGCGCTTTAGTAAAGTTATCGGCAATATTGTCCTCCAATGCACAATATTCCAATGTAATCATGTTATCCTTAACACATTGCCGAACATTCAGATAACGTATATCAGTGTATTTAGTCCTTGTTACAGCAAGATTCGTTGCCATTTTAATGGCTGCCTGGTTATCTTCATAAACCGTAATAGGATAGTCCATTTTGAATCCAATATCTTCCATCAACTGTTTATAATAAATCGGTTCAATACATGTAAGTGATAGACAAGAAAACTCCGCTTCCATGGTAGACAAACTGATGTGTTTCTGGCGAATTGATCTCCATCCAATCAGGCAGTTATCCAACATGATTGCAATTCCAGATGTAGAAGTTCTGTCAAAACTGGCATCAGCATATGCCTTTAACATCATATTGGCATTTGGTTCTAAATACATAGCAAAATGCAGAGTTCTTTTAAGATACCTAAGAACACGTTTTGCAGCCTGCCAATGCCTATCAGTAGGCTCTGAACTATATTGTGCTAGTTGATTAACACTAAAAGCTATATCAGGCCGTGTCCAGTTGCTCAAATACGACATACTGCCTATTAATGATTGATACAGTTCTTTACTGAACTGTGGACTCTGCAAACTATCCTGCTGGAATTCTTGTGCCATAGGAGTCTTGGCAGGTTTACATAATTCCATCCCATATTTTTTTAACAATTTGCAGATCTTATTAGCTTGTGATATTTTAAATCCTCTAGATGTTTTCAGGATATCCAGCCCTAGATAATGCTGTATATGTCCTAGATTTCTAAGTTTAAATTTTGTTTGCAACTGACCGATAATCTCTCTGGCCTCAGCGTCAGTTCTGGTAATTATGGCAATGTCGTCTGTAAAGAGTAACAAGAATGAAACACATCCATCCTGTTCTTTTTTAAACAGACATTTATCTGCTACGCTCTCATAGAACCCAATGTTACGTAATTCCTGCACTATACATTGGTTCCACTCGTAACCTGATTGCCTTAAACCATATAGGCTTTTTTGTAGCCTCCAACACTCAGTTCTATCATGTGTATCAAAACCAGGAGGTTTCTTCATATATACTGTATGCCTCAACGGAGCGTTCAAATAAGCTGTCTCGACACCTATATGAGTAACTGAGCATTTATTTCTAGCTGCCCAAACAAGCATCGTTCTCAAAGTGCTCGCTCGTAAACTTGGAGCAAAAACCTCATCATAGTCTCTATCTGTCTGTGAGAACCCTTGTGCAACAAGCCGAGCTTTATGGGTTACTACCCCATCTACACTTTTCTTTACCTTATAGACCCACCTACAGCCTATAAGTTTCTCATTTGGTGGTATTCTTACCACTTCATAGACACCAAGCCTCTTCAATGAATCAATTTCTCTATCCATTGCCTCCTGCCAGGCTTTTTGCTCCTTTTCTGGATATAATGTTATATCCTGATAAGTGGATGGTTCGATATCTACTTGGCAAACCACTGTGGCTTTATAGCGATCTGGTGGATGCCGGTCCCTGGAAGATCGTCTAGGCATAACAGGACTCACATTAGGTATATTGGGTTCATCCTCCCCCAACTCTAATTCCTGTTCCTGTTCTTCAACCTTAATAGATGGTTTATCATCCATCTCAGATGAACTATCATCAGGAATATGGTCCATCTTAACATCAATATCTGTAAAACCATAATCTGCTTTTTCTAACCTGTCCCAGCCTTTGTGTTCTAGGAATTTAGCACTAGCGCTACACAAAACTTTTGTTGTTCCTTTTTCCCAGAACCTATAGGACCTATGGTTAGCCTCATAGCCAACAAAAATCATTTTCTTTGCTCTCTGTTGGTCCTTCCTTCTCTGACTAAACAGTATATGCACCCAGGCTGGTGCACCAAAAGTATGTATGTAACTTAAATCAGGCTTCCTGCCGTGCCATAAAGCAAAAGGAATTTTTCCTGTAGAGGAGTGCACCACATTATTTAAAATATGATTGGCACATAGTATTGCTTCTCCCCACAATTTATCAGGTAAACAAGCATCAGCCAGCATAGTCCTAGTCATAGCTTGTAGGGTCTGGCCTCTCCGTTCTATATATGCGTTATGTTCTGGCCGAAAAGGGGCAGAACGTTTATGCTGTATCCCAGCGTCCTTTAACAACTTAGCCAACTGATGGTTAGTAAACTCAGTTCCATTGTCAGTAACAATGCATTTCACCTTAAACTTCTGCTTCCGTTCTACAAAACGAAGCCAATTTGTGATACACTGAAACGTATCACTTTTGGACTTCATAAGGTAGCAAAAACCATATCTGGTAAAGTGATCAACTATACTCAAAATATAGCATGCTCCCCCTAAACTGGGTTTCTTTGGCCCTATTAAGTCTAAAAAGACTACCTCCAAAGGTTTAGTTGTTTTAAACCCATTGCAGCGGTTTGCAGGTGTAACTTTACTTTTATGCTGGTTACAAGTATTACAGTTTAGGTATTTGCTGCAAGCCCTTAAATTAATGCCTTTAGACTGCTTAACAGTCGAATGCAACAACCTGAAATTCAGATGACCAAGCCTTCTATGTAGTAAATGTACGCATTCATCATGAGGCTTTACATTTCCAAATTTAGCTTTTGACTGAACTAACAGTAATGACTTATCCCTAATAACAAACAAGTCGTTTTCTAATTCTGCAGTAACTACAGTGCCTTCACATTCCAGCAAACATTTGTTGTTTTTAAAAGTTACTGTAAACCCAGAATGTAGTAATGACGTTACAGATAAAAGGTTATATTTCAAACTAGGGATATAAAGCATGGGTAAAGGGTGCTTACTAATAGAACATTTAACAAGTCCCTCCCCAGCTACAGTCACATTCCAGCCATTAGCTAATTTGACCTTTTTAGTACTTTTCCTCATATTTAGAAACAGTTTTCTGTTTTTTGTTATTGATTGAGAGGCACCGCTATCAATCACCCACCAATCATCTTTTATATTATTAGATGAACTGGTTGCTAAATTACACCCTTTCCTGGGTTTAGCAGAGTTTCTAGCAGACACTTTCTTATTATTACAATATTTTGCAATGTGCCCCTTAGCCCCACATGCATAACAGCGTTTAACAATATTGACATTCTCATATACAGCTTCCACTTTTGGTTGCTGTTGCATCCTTAACTGGTCTCGTTCTTGCCTACGTTTGGCCTCATCCAGTAACCTACCAGTTATACTGGCCAATGTTAGTTCATCTCTAGACAATACTTCTAATGATGAAACAAAAGAGTCATAACTGTCATCCAATGATGAAAGAACAATATAAACTTGCTGCAGTTCAGTAAACACAAGGTCTTTCTCCTGTAGCTCCTGGAAAAGCCCTGTCATGGAGTCCAGGTGAGTCATCATGTCTCCTCCTTTCTGAAGATGTAAGCGAAATAATTTCCGTGTCAGGTAGATATGGACACCCACAGAGTCACGAATGTAGAGCTTCTTTAGCTTTGTCCAACACCTCGCAGCAGACTCTTCGCCCCGGAAATGGACAAGTTGCTGGTCTCCCAGTGTCAGGCCAATGATGCATAAAGCACGCTCGTTGTCCCTGTGAAACTTCGCTATCTTTTTGGCATCTTCTTCGTCAGCAGCATTCAATGCAGTTATGTCCGGTGGATTATTAACCATGTCCCACAGTCCTTCTTTTCGCAAAAGTAGACAGCATTTTGCGGACCAGGTAACATAGTGTGTTCCATCCAACCGGGTTATAGTAGCATAACTTGTACCTTGCTCAAAAGCCATCATCTTTACTACTACACCCACTGCCTGCACTTCTCACTTCCACAAAAACAAATTAAAGAGCCCTGGAATGTTCTGGGCCCATAACCAATGTTAGGGTGTGTGTAAAAAGTATTTGTTGCTTGTGCAACGAGCAGAGCAGAAACACACAGGGAAGGAGATAAACATACAGCTCGTGTGAGAAAAAATAGTTTATCTACAAGTAACAAGCAGTCTCGGTGTAAGTAAAACAGTCCAAGGTCATAAACAGTAAATCAGTCCAGTAAGTATCTTCCCTTACCAAAGCAAACAGACTTTAGTAACTCTTGGTATACAGTACCATATAATAGACTCAGTAAGCAACAGGATACAAACAGGTATCACTCAGGAAGAACTAGGGAGAACCAGGAAGATCCAGAAAGAATGAACACTTCTCTGTGCTGCTTATTTATGCACTGCAGCCTAATTACAGGGTTCAGCAAACCCTGATTACGTGGCTCAGTTGTTTCTTAAAGAAACAGATATATTGCCTGACCAACAAGTTAGGAGTAAGCTGCAAGCTGAACCTAACAACAAGCAAGGGTCTTTTCTTTGCTTAATGTCACCTTTCAGTCTGAAATTAACCTGACACAACCTAGTAACCCATTTGAAAATATAACTACACTGAATGGGTTATGGATGGATGTAGTAACTCTTTTTTTTTTTGAATTTTTTTTATTTTTAAACAAAACTTAAAACATAAAACAATTATCATCCATTACAATTACAGAAAGTGTATTGATCGGTTACAAATCTTTTGTGCTTAATCCTCTATCCAACATTTTCTTATTTAACAGTTTATTACATTATTATTCTCGTTTACCAATTATTTAACAGTAAATTATCCTCCATAAGAGGGAAAAAAAAACCCTTTATATGTTTTGGACTTCCGGCGGTGACGTCAGCGGGTTAGGGACGAAAGGAAAGGCTCTCCGTTCTCCAAGTCCCTAATATCTCCGATTTAGGGGCCGATTTAGGCACTATTGGCCTCGGAGAGGTCAATAGAAAAAAGGGGAAACTCCGAGGACCTCGGGAAGGACAGCAATCCCCCCGAAGGTTCAGGAAATCCCCCTTAATCCTGATCGGGGAAAAACCAGCCGCTCCGGCTGGCCAGGAACGTTGACAGCTGACTAAGAGGGAAGTGAAAATCAAATAAAGAAGACTTCGGTGGAAAGATCGGGAAGAAAAAGAGCTCAAAAGGTATATTTTTACAATCCATAACGTGAGAATCGAAAGCGGAAGAAGATAAAACTCCAACTAAGAGGCGAATTTTTGCTAGATAAGCGGCGACTGAGAAATAAGCAGAGACGGACTCCATCTTGACAGTGACAGCGCACAAATTAACAACCGGCGAAATCGGAGGAAATCCAGGGGAAACTGAGGAGGAGAAAGTGATCCCAGAGAAGCTTGGATTTTTGATATTTTGCTACAGAGGAGAGGAGAGGCGGAATTTAAGAAGAGAAAGGATATATTTGATAGATTTTGCCCTTTGTGGAGGCGACAACGAGGCAAGTAATAAGCAGCTGATACCGGAAGAGAGAGTGGCAGAAAACTTTGTTTAAAGTGGAAGCTAGTAACTTTTGGAGTTAAATCAAAATAACCTAAGTGGAATATTTCTCTTTGGATTTTTGGACTTTTGGACTTTGGATATTTGGAGATTTGGACGAAAATTTGGACAGTACTTAGATATTGGGACTTGGACTATCTTTTCTTTTTTATCTCTTTTCTTTTTGAAAGGTGGACATTCTGGAGTTTTGGAGTTTTGGTGGACATTGGACATTCAATTTAAAAGTATTGGGACATTAGACTTTGGAAGTAAATAGACAATAAATAAGAAGGATACAAACTTGAAAAAAAAAGAGTGATCTGGAAGAAGAAGAAATAACTGTAAAGTATAATCAATTGTATTAAAAGCTGATAACAAATTAGTGATTAAAAAGCACAAAAAGTATTAATATTTAATCTACTGTTTTTGAAATCTCATATATAACCTTATATACTACATATATAATTATTGATTTAGTTACATATTACTTTAAACATATATTTATATTATATTTATATATTTATATTAACTTCAGTGCTATATTTTATCTTGGTAGTTAAATATCACATTGTTTTTGTATGTTTAATTTTGAAAAATTATATTAGACAGATTAATTGAATCTAGGACTGTAATTAAGAGTAATTGATTTGATAAATAGTAATTAATAATAAGTTTAAATAAGACAGTAAGTAATTAATTATAAGGATAGTTAATTGATGAATTGCTGAAGTATTAGACTTTTCCCTCACTCCCTCCCTTTATATTTTACCCCCACGTTTAGAGAGTAATATAGGCAAAATAGCCATCAAGAATTGAAGAACTCTGTAAAATATTGAAAAGTGAAAGAAAGAACTTATAGATAAATTTATAAATTTATATATAGACAGTGATAGTGTGATAAGGAAATTCACCCTAGTTGTTTATCTCCCTGGGATTATCGGGATTACTGAAAGCCACTAATCTAACATAAATACTAAAAGAAATATAATTTCTTTTGTATGCAAAACATCCATTCCATACTAACGATGATCCAGGAAGGAATGAATAAAATGCAAGAGACCATAGCCCACAACCATGAAGAGACAAGGAAAAATCACGAGGAACTTAGGACGGATGTGGGAGAGATAAAGGATAATATTAGGAACATGGATGAGAAGATAGGAAAGATACAACACAAAATAGAGGAAAATGAACAGAGGATTTATAAAGCGGAGGAGAGAATAGAACATACGAATAAGAGAATGGAGAAGATGGAATACAACCAAGCAGCCATAAATAAAGACCTAGAGGACACCATATCATATCTTGAGATGGAGAAGGCATCCTTCTATTTGAGGTTTCAGAATGTAGAAGAGCAAAAGGAGGAGGATCTAGGAGAAATCATGACTGAGATATTTTCAGAAGTGACCCAGAGGGACAAGGAGGAGATTTGAAGTGGAATAGATGAAATCTATAGGGTTCACACGAATTACGCCCGGAGAAATAAGTTACCAAAAGAAATACACATTAGATTCACAAAAAAATCGTTAAAAGAAGAGATCTATAGGAAAATGAGAGAGGAAACAGCTATGTATAAGGGAAAAGAAATTTTAACCCTCAAACAGATACCAAAAAGGACAAGGGACCAAAGAAGGAACTACAACTTTTTAACGGCGCAGTTGAATAAATTTAGAATAAAGTTCCGCTGGCTAATACCGGAGGGCCTACTAATCTCCTGGGAAGACAAAAAATACAGAATTGACAATGTAGAAAAAGCACAGGATTTCTTTGAACAACACTCCGTGCTGGAGGAGGAGCAGGAGAGCAGAGAAGAAGAGAGACTTAAGAGGCAAGAGGAACAGCGGACAGAGAAAGAAGAAAGAGACCAGGAAGAGGGGAGAAGATTGGAAAGAGAAAGAATGGAGAGAGAGGGAGCGAGGGAAAAGATGCAAATGATTACTAGAAACACAAAAAGACTGCAAACAACGAATAGATAAATAAAGAGAGATGGAAGGAGAGCTAAAACTTATTTCAATCAATATAAACAAACTTAACTCACCAGCTAAAAGAAAGCAGACATTCACAAAACTTCAAAAGCTAGAAATAGATATCATAACACTCCAAGAGGTACATATCAAAAGACAGCATCAAAAACTATTGGACAACCAAAGATTAGGAAGGCTATATGCAGCTCTAGGAGACCAAAAAAAGAGAGGAGTTGTAATATATGTAAAGAAACACCTAAAAACAAAACAAATTTATACAGATACAGAAGGACGTATCTTAATAATAGAAATACAAACAGGATCCAAAACAATATTATTCATATCCATATATGCACCCAACGGAAACCAAAATGATTTTTTTAAAAAGCTACATAATATAATTAAAGACCTGGAATATGAAACTATCTGCATGGTAGGAGATTTCAATGCAATCATGGACATAGAAAAAGACTATCGGAGTAACAAACAAAGTAAAACCAGAAAGAAAACTCTACCGGAACCTTTCAAAGACATGATCAATGAATTACACCTACATGACGTATGGAGAGAGGCAAACACGCAAACAAAACAGTACACATACTATTCGAACCCACACCAGTCATGGTCTAGGATTGATATGGCCTGGATGACTTCAGACCTCAGAGAGGAGGTAAAAAATATCGAAATAGCAGTGAACACCTGGGCAGACCATAACCCCATTAAAATACTATGGAAAGGACATCGAAAGCAAAGGAGGTGGATGATGGATACGGGAATAATAAAAGATAAGGAATACATACAGATGATTGAGAAAGAGGTTAAAATATTCCTACAAATAAATACTAAAGAACAGACATCACTTCAAAACCTTTGGGACACAATTAAAGCATACATAAGAGGTCTTACAATTGCGTACATAGCTAAAAAAAATAAAGAGAAACAACAGTTAAGGAATAAGTTGTTAGAACAAATTAGAATATATGAATTAGAATTGCAGAAAGAGCCCCATAACAAAACAATAATAGAAAAATTAAACCTTACTAAACATAGAATCAATCTGATTACACAGATAGAAATTGCACAGAAAATCAAACTAGCAAAACAGAAACATTTTGAGTATGCAAATAAAACGGGGCGCTGGTTAGCGTATAAATTGAAAAAAGAAAAAGAAAGGAGAACAATATTTCAATTACAGGACGAAACAGGACAAATATACCATACCAATATAGACAAAAAACGCATAGTCAAAGATTTTTTTCAAAGTCTCTATAAGAAAGAAGAGATTCGGGATGAAGACATTAAGGAATATTTATGTAAAACAAATATCACAAAACTAGAGGAGTCCCATAGAGAAGCACTAAATAGACCAATTACGATGTCTGAGCTGGTGGAAGCAAGGAAAAAGCAAAAAAACAATAAGGTTCCAGGTCCGGACGGAATACCAACGGAGTTTTATAAAAACTGTCAAAATGCAATGGACGAACTGTTACTCCAAGTCCTCAATGATGCATTATTAGAAGCAGAAATTCCCAAATCCTGGACTGAAACCATCATCACACTTATCCCCAAAGAAGACACAGACCCCACGCAAGTCAAAAATTACAGGCCGATTTCATTGCTCAATGCAGATTATAAACTCTTCATGTTGGTTATATCACATAGACTGAAAACAATTATTTATAAATATATACATACAGATCAGAACGGTTTTGTCCCAAGAAGGCAGATCAAAAATAACATAAGAACAATTATCAATGTCCTGGAATATTATGAGAAAAGAATTGATAAACAAGTAGCCTTAATCTTTCTAGACGCCCAAAAGGCTTTTGACAATCTAAATTGGAACTTTCTCATATTGCAACTAGAAACTATGGAATTCGGTGCCAAATTTTTACATATGATTAGAAAAATATACTCCCTTCAAACGGCCAAAATTATGATTAATGGAGATATGACTGAAAATGTGGATATACAAAAGGGTGTGAGACAGGGTTGCCCTTTATCCCCACTACTGTTTATAATTTCATTGGAAATATTATCGAGTGAAGTTAGGAAAGATGCGGAAATAAAAGTTTGAGAACACGGAAAGAAGAGTACAAATTGCAAGCCTTCGCTGACGATGTGGTGTTTATAATGGAGCAACCGGAAATAACAGGAACCAAACTCTTAGCGAAGATAGAGGAATACGGAAAAGTCGCAGGGTTTAAAATTAACAAACAAAAAACCAAAGTATTAACAAAGAATTTGACAAAGGCACAGGAGACAAAACTCGAAGACAAATTAGGAATACAAATTGTAAAGAGAGTAAAGTATCTAGGATTCTGGCTTACTGCAAAAGCAATAACAATTAGAGAAGACAATTATAACAAATTAATGAAACAAATTAGAAAAGATCTGGAAACGTGGAACAAATTACAACTGTCATTTTTGGGGAAAATTGCATCTATAAAAATGAATATATTGCCTAGATTACTTTACCTCTTTCAAGTAACCCCAATCTGGCCAGGAAAGAACTTTTTTAAGGACCTTAATAAAATAATAACAAAATTTATTTGGAATGGGAAAAGGGCCAGAATCAAAATAAAGTGTATGCAAGACATTCGGGAAAAAGGAGGTTTAGGCCTACCAGACTGGGAGTTATATTATAAAGCAGCATCGCTAAACTGGATAAGGGACTGGATAGACCTTAAGAATAAAAGAATGTTATCACTAGAGGGCTTTGAATTACAACGCGGATGGCACGCCTTTTTGTGGGAGGGAAAGGACAAGCTCCACGGATATTTCCAGCAACATATTATCAGAGAATCATTGTACAAAACATGGCAAGAGATTAGAAAACATTATACCAAAATTCCACGATGGTTATCGACAATGGAAGCACTAATATATCCTAATGCCATGGATATAGAGAAAATGAGGACCTATAAAGAACTACTGAACAGTGAAGGAGAATTACAAACAAGACAAGAATTACAAAATCAGGGTATAGACATTGATTGGTGGCCATACATGCAAATAGAATCAAGATACAAAACTGATCGGGCACAATTTGGATTCCAAAATGAACCAAATGAACTGGATAAAATACTACAAAGTACAGATGAGAAAATGATTACCAAAATTTATAAGTACCTACTAAAATACAAATTAGAAGAGGAAGTTGTAAAAGAGAATATGATAACATGGGCCAAAAATATAGGATATACTATAGAATTGGATAAGTGGGAGAATTTGTGGAAGATAAATTATAAGATGACACTGTCCATACCCTACAAGGAAAACCTTTACAAGATGTTCTACCGATGGCACCTTCCACCGGCGTGCCTAGCCAAGATGTTCCCAAATACATCTCCTTGTGCTGGAAATGTAAATCACAGAAAGGGACTTATTGTCATCTCTGGTGGTCATGCCGTAAGGCAAAAAAATACTGGCAGCAAATTAAAACAATGATTGAAGAAATCACGAAACAAAAACTTGAAATGAGGCCGGAAACCTTTTTATTGGGAATAATTACAGCAAAATATACCAAAGAAATAAAATATCTGATCATCCATATCCTCACAGCAGCACGTATACCCTTTGCCCAACATTGGAAATCCGAACAGTTACCTACTGAAGATAAAATAATAGCTAAAATTACAGAATGTGCAGAATTAGATAAGCTCACAAAAGAAATACAAGAGAAAGACGATACTGATTACTATTTAGTATGGCAAAGATGGTACAGCTGGCTGGAGGCAAAAATAGGAATATAAAGATAATTTTCGACTATTTAATAGAAAGGCATAGAAGTAAATATGGAGTCAAATATATATATACATATTTAACCATGTAAACAGGTGACTGTAGATATTGATACAAATAGAAAGACGAAAAAATAACCCACCGTGGTAGTAACTTCTAAGAGTCAGTCATTGGACTGAATTGATGTTTGTTTGTTTTGTATGTGGTTTTAATGTATTGTTTTTTCTTTAATAAAAAATTATTAAAAAAAAACAACCCTTTATATGTTTTATTATCTTATCCGTTTCATATTTCATTTCATTTCCATTCTTTCTTGTCTAACCATTGATAAAATAAATCCCATATCAAATAATATTGTTTATCTTCTTGTTCCCTAATTTCAAATGTCAATTTACCCATTTCAGCACACTCCAAAATTTTCTTTTTTCTTTTTTTTTTATTGCAAAAGTTTTACAATTACATTTTCACCCCTTTCCCCCCCCTCAACCCGCCCCAAACTTCCCAACCTCCCTAACCCACCCTAACCCACCCCTCCCCCCAGACTTCCTCACAATATACTCATGTCAAATAAAAGGAAAAACCCTCCTTTGTATATAAAACTTGAACCCCGCCCTCCCCTTACAAATTTTCATCTTCATTACATTAACCTATTTCTATCTTAATATAGCAATTTCAAATAAATTTTCATCCTAATTACCTTGAAAATATTTCTATCTTAATATAACATTTTCAAATAAATTTTCATCCTCAACCTTAATATTTCTATCTTAATATAACATTTTCAAATAAAAGCTATTTGGTACTTCCTAGTTTGATATTTGTTCTGAACATAATCTATCCACTTCTTCCATTCCCATTCATAAATCTCTTGAGAACAGTCTTTTAAATATGCTGAAATCTTCGCCATCTCTGCAAAACTGGCCATCTTCAAAATCCATTCCTCAATCGTAGGCAGCGCTTCGTTTTTCCAATATTTACCTATCAACAATCTTGCTGCTGTTATCATGTACAATATCAATTTTGTTTCACCCAATGTAAAACCCTTAACTATACCCAATAAAAACAGTTGTGGCGAAAATTGAATTTTTTTCTTCAAAACATTCTGCATGACCCACCAAATTTTTATCCAAAAAGCCTTAACTTTCTTACAGGTCCACCAAACATGATAATATGTAGCATCTAAACAATCACATCTCCAACATTTAGGCTGCACATTAGGGTACATACATGACAATTTTTTGGGGTCTAGATGCCATCTGTAAAACATTTTATAAAAATTTTCCCTCAGATTCTGCGACTGTGTAAATTTAACATTCTGAACCCAATTTTTTTCCCATGTTTCCAACATCACTGGTTCCTCAAAATTTTGTGCCCACTTAATCATGCAGTCTTTAACTAGCTCAGTTTCTGAATCCCTTTCTAACAAGACATTATAAAGTCTTTTGATATGCATTGGGCCTTTCTCTTTTATGTGTCTAACTAATTCTTCCTCATACATCATAATACCAGTTTTTTGGTCCTCTTTCCATCTCAATTGCAATTGATTATATTGTAACCAAGTTAGATTAATCCCTTCAGCCAACAATGTCTGTAATGTCTTCAGCTGCCATCTGCCCGCATCTGTAAAAAGAACCTCTTTGTATAAAAACCCCCCGAGTGACATTATATTTGTATTCCACAAAGTATGACCAAGATCCAGCCATAGCGGTATTTTGTAATCCCAATTGTTTCGGTGCTTCTTCCAAACTCTCAACAAAGAATCTCTAAGTATATGGCTTTTGAATACTTTATCCACTTTACTGTCATAAAATAAGTAAGCGTGCCATCCAAATTCCAAATCAAAACTTTCTGCGTTTAGTATTCCAGTCTTTTTTCCTCCAAACCAGTCACTTAGTAAAGTCAAAGCTGCTGCATCATAATATAACTGTAGGTTTGGAAGTTTAAGACCTCCCCTTTCTGGAACGTCTTGCATGATTTTCATTTTTACTCTTGGTTTTTTCTCGTTCCAGACAAACTTATTCACGCCAGTTTGCCATACGTTTAGTTGTTTATCATTTTTGAGCACCGGAATCATTTGAAACAAAAAAAGAAATCTTGGCAAAATGTTCATCTTAACTGCTGCTATTCTTCCAAGTAGAGACAGCTGCAGTTTTTTCCAAGTCTCCATATCTTTTTGCACCTCTCGCCACAACACCTCATAGTTATTTTGAAACAATTTCATATTTGATTCTGCAACCTGAACTCCTAGATATTTTACCTTTGGTACAATCTCAAAACCTGCCCTCCTTTCAAGCTCAAGTTTACGATCTTGTGTCATATTTTTAACTACCATCTTAGTTTTTTTCTGGTTCAATCTAAAACCTGAAACTTTACCATAGTCTTGTATAATGTCCTTCATCTGGATTATTGATTCCATTGGCTGTGTTAGGGTAACAACCAGATCGTCTGCAAATGCCTTTATTCTGTAATCCTCTTGCCTTATCATTATACCTTTCAAAGTATTAGAGTCCCTTATTGTATTTAACAAGACTTCTAGTGTTAAAATAAACAACAGTGGGGACAACGGACATCCCTGTCTTGTTCCTTTTTCGATTTTAAACTCTGTTGTCAGACTTCCATTAATAATAATCTGTGCCTTTTGTTCTTGATAAATTGCTAAAACCGCCTGAATAAATTGGTCCCCAAAGCCCATCCTTTTTAAAGTCTTTAGTAGAAAATTCCAGTCCACTTTATCAAAGGCCTTCTCTGCATCCAGAAAAACCAGCACTGCAGGGATCTGTTTATTCTTCTCAAGATATTCCAATAAATCTATTACTTGCCTTACATTATCATTCATGTGCCTACCCTCAATAAATCCCGCTTGATCATCATGAATCACCTTTTGAATTACTGGCATCAATCTGTTGGCTAATACTTTTGCGTAAATTTTGTAATCCGTATTCAAGAGAGATATTGGTCTGTAGTTCTCTGGTTTTTTGGGACCTGCTTGTTCTTTTGGTATCAAAGAAATATAAGCTGTAGTCCATGATGGGGGTACTTTTCCCCCTTGTTGTATATTACAAAATAAGTCTCTAAGTTGTTCCACCATTTCTGCCTGCAGAGTTTTATAATACACTGCAGTCAGACCATCCGTTCCAGGAGCTTTAGCTGTTTTTAATTGTTTTATTGCTGCTATTATCTCCTCCTCTGTTATAGGATAATTCATTCTTTCCTTTTGTTGCTCAGTGATTTTTGTAACTCTTTTGTTGTCTAAATATTTTTCTATAAGTCCATTCTGCACCTCCTCTCTGGCATATAGTTTAGTGTAATATTCAAGAAAAGCTTCTTTTATTAATTTCTGTTGAAAGACTTCTTTCCCTCCAATATCAATACTATCAATAGTCCGTACACTCTGTTTCTTCCTTAATGTGTAAGCCAACCACCTGCCCGGTTTATTGGCGTTGCAGAATGTGTTATGCTTCGCATATTGTAAATTTGTTGCAACTTGTTCCGCTATAAGCATTTGGAATTGGTCTTTCAGAAGTTTTATGACACCAAGTATTCTTTCATCTGTTGGATTTTTAATAAGTAACTGTTCTTTGTTCTTTATTTCTGCTTCCAATTCAAGTCTTTTCTTTTGTCGAATCAACCTATGTCTAGAGTTCATATATATGAGCACCCCTCTCATATAAGCTTTGCTTGCGTCCCACACAATTTCCATTGGGGTGCCTTTATTCAAATTCATTTCAAAAAACTCTTTCAAATACTTTTAAAGTTCTATTATATTTTTTTCATATCTGAATAAGTTTTCATTTAATCTCCAAGAGCGTCTCTCAGTCTTGTGTATCTCAATTTCTATCCACACTGGGCTATGATCAGTCAAAGTTCTTGGCAGAATCTTTGTTCTTTTTGTCCTGATAAGTAAATCATCAGACAACAAGATAAAGTCAATCCTGGAAAAAGATCTATGTCTATCAGAGAAGAAAGTATAATCCAATTCTTTTGGGTTATGTATTCTCCAAATATCTTTTAGTTCCAAATCTTCTTTCATATCGAAGAAAGTCTGTGGTAATCTAATCCTTGACTTCGCCAAAGTCTTTTTATCTAGTTTAGAGTCAATTACACCATTCCAATCTCCCATAATTAAGATAGATCTGTAATCCCATTGAAGTATTTTCGTGTGCAACATTTTATAAAAATAGTCCTGTTGTTGGTTAGGAGCATAGATCCCTATCAAGAGAATTTGATTATTAGCAGAAAGTAATTCAATTGCTACAAACCTGCCATCTTGATCAGCTTCTATAAGTTTGGCTGTTAATTTTTTGTTTACGTAAATAACCACACCATTCTTTTTTTGGTTAGTTGAAGATATAAAATGTGTTCCTAGTTTGGGATTTTTCAAATAGTTTTGATCTTGAGCTGTAATATGCGTTTCTTGTAGACAAATTATATCATTATTATGTTGTTTTAAATATGCAAATACTTTCTTCCTTTTTTGTGCTACATTCAACCCATTCACATTCCAAGATAAACATTTAATCATCATTATTCTCCTTCTGGAGCAAAGAGCAGAACATTCTGTTCTGTTCTACTCCAAAATTTTCTTGATAACGTCGTCATCCGTGGGTATCTTCTCTCCTTTCCAGTTTTTAGCCAATACAATTCTAGCTGCTGTTAAAACATTCACAATTAAATATCTCGTTTCTCTATTGTATATTTCTGGTAAAATCCCTAATAAAAATATCTCTGGTTTAAAGTCAATGTGTTTCTTTGTCATTTTTTCCAACCATTTGTGGATTTTAGTCCAATATCTTTTAGCTTCTGCGCATGTCCACCACATATGGTAATATGAGCCCGGAGTCTGATGACACTTCCAACATTTCTCCGATTTATTCTTGTACATTCTGGCTATTCTCGCCGGGGGTAAATGCCACCTGTAAAACATCTTATATGGATGTAGTAACTCTTAATTGACATGCTCCAGATGGCTTATAATGGATATGTGAAAAGTCTGCCTATGTGCAATTGCCTAGCCGATGGTATGGAGCATGTGTATTAGGAACTGTGAAGCCAAGTTTTGTTTTTTTTCTACTGCCCATACAACAAGGTGAAAGACTGGGTGTACCTGTTTATGAGAAAGTAGGCCATGGATCTAAGAGAATGTGGAGAATGAGAAAATGATGGGTGGCCTCCAGAAAGAATAATTCAGTTATACAGAACAGCCACCTGGGCAGAAGATGGTATGTATGGTTATTGGACAGCACTCCATGCGCCTTTGACATTTAGTCATGCCGGCTACATGACCACAGAGATGTCTTCAGACAGTGCTGGCTCTTTGGCTTTGAAATGGATTACAAATGATTACAAATATCTATAATTACTTATTAGGATACAAATTGGAAGAAGAAACAATAAAGGAAACAATGATAATTTGGGCTAGGAATTTCAGATATAACATAGAATTGGATAAATGGGAAAAATTGTGGGAGAAAAATTACAAATTGACCATGGCAGTATCATACAAAGAAAAGATCTCTCCCCAAAACCCATTCTTTGTAGCTGGTTTATCATAAACTGCCAATTCACGTTATCAAAAGCTTTCTGTGCATCTAAAAACATCAACGCCATTTGCTTTTCTGAATGTGTCTCATAATATTCCAAAGTATTCAAAATCATTCTCATATTATCTCTAATTTGTCTTTTTGGTAGAAACCCATTTTGATCAGTATGATTCATTTAACGGTTTTTTTAACCTATTTGCCATTATTGAAGCAAAAATCTTATAATCTACATTTAGTAATGAAATCGGTCTATAGTTTTTAATCAGTTGTAAGTCTGTATCTTCTTTAGGTATGAGTGTCACATATGCCTCTTTCCATGAATCTGGCATTTTAGCCTCCAATAATAAGTCATTAAATAGATCCAACATCACGTTACTAACTGCTTCTTGTAACGTTTTACACAATTCAGCTGATAAACCATCTGGTCCTGGTGCTTTCCCACTTTTTTGTCTTTTTATTGCTTCTGTTAGAAGAAAGAATAACAATGATGGAGTTAATTCCTTTATACTGTTCTGATATTATATAAAGGAATGTTTATGACAGGGGGGCAGAGGTCGACCCCGAGGCCCCTCATATGTGGGGTGCCGCAAGTGTCGGTCCTCTCGCCTCTCCTGTTCAACATTTATGTGAAGCCACTGGGCGAGATCATCCATGATTTCGGGGTGAAGTACCACCAGTACGCTGTTGACACCCAGCTGTACATCTCCACCCCGGATCACCCCAACAATGGCCTTGAAGTGATGTCCCGGTGTCTGGAGGCCGTGTGGAACTGGATGGGGAGGAACAGGCTCAGGATCAGCCCATCCAAGACTGAGTGGCTATGGTTTCTGATGTCCCGATATAGTCAGTTGATGCCATTGCTGACTATTGGGGGTGAATCACTAGCCCCCACGGAGAGGGCTCGCAACTTGGGCATCCTCCTGGATTCACGGCTGTCTTTAGAAGAGCATTTGACGACCGTGACCGGGAGGATTTTTCATCAGGTTCGCCTGATTCTCCAGTTGCGTCCCTTTCTGGATCAATACTCCTTACGCACAGTCACTCATGCCCTCGTCACCTCCCGCCTGGACTATTGTAATGCTGTCTACATGGGGCTCCCCTTGAGGAGCACCCGGAGGCTCCAACTGGTGCAGAGTGCAGCCGCGCAGGTGGTAATGGGAGCAGCATGGCACTCCCATGTAACACCTCTCCTGCGTGAGCTGCACTGGCTCCCGGTGGTCTTCCGGGTGTGCTTCAAGGTTTTGGTTACCACCTTTAGAGCGCTCCATGGCTTAGGGCCTGGTTACCTACGGGACCGCCTACTACCACCAATAGCCTCCCACCGGCCGGTATGCTCTCATAGAGAGGGACTCCTCCGGGTCCCGTCAGCCAAACAATGTCGACTGGCAGCCCCCAGGGGGAGAGCCTTCTCTGTGGGGGCACCTACTGTCTGGAATGAGCTCCCTCCGGAGATACGGAGGATCCCGGATCTGTGCACCTTCCACCGCGCTGTGGAGATCTTTCTATGCCATCAGGCGGGCCTGGCCTAATTTTTTCCCTCTTTTCTTTTAATATATAAATTTTAAATCTGTTTTTAAATTATTCGGGTTTTAATTTGTCTGGGCCAAAATTATTTAATTCAATTTTATCTGGTTTTTTTAAATTTTATGTATTTATGTATTTATGTATTTATGTATTTTATTTTATTTTATGTATTTTATTGTTCACCGCCTTGAGTCCTTCGGGAGTAGGGCAGTATACAAATTAAATAAAATGAAAAATGAAAATGAAAATAAACATTAAAGTTAAACAATAAAGTTTTTCATAATACTCTTGGGTTACTTTCTTTTTTTTTCTTCTAGTCTATATTGTAACTTCCCTTCTGTATCTTGTAAACAGTTTATCGCTTTTTTTCTCCTTCTCTTTTCGTATTTTATATGCTAACCATCTTCCTGGTTTATTTTGCATTTTCAAAAAAGTTCTGCTTCGATGCTTTCAATTGGTTTGCTAATAATTCTTGTTCATTTAAAATTATTTCATGTTTCTTCAATTCCATCAACTTCTTATTTTTTTTATTTTGAATATCTTTCTGAAATTCTTTTTCAAATTTTATAAAATAAATAGAATAAATAAATAAATATATGCTTTCATTGTATCCCATACATTTTGAAGTGATTTATTTGATCAAAAGTGATGTATCTTCTTTTTTGTTTATTCTGAAGAAAGCTTCCAACTCCATTTCCATAAATTTTTAAAATTCTTTTTCATTTAATATTGTTGTGTTCAAAGTCTATCTTGTCCTTTTCTTTTGGCCTTTCCATATCATTGTCATTGGGTTATGATCTGCCCATATTTTTGAGCCACTGTTTACTTCTTGTACCACTTCTATGAGTCCAGATGACATCCATATTATATCTATCCTTGACCACAATAAATGTCTATTTGAGTAAAAAGTATATTGACTCTCTTTCAAATGTTTTTGTCTCCAAATATCTTGAACACTTAATTCTTCTGCCATTAAAAAAAAAAAAGATTTTGGCAGTGTTCTTCTGGATTTTTTAATTTATCTTCACAGTTTTGTAGTCCATTCTGGGTCTGTTATAGCATTAAAATTTCCCATTATACATACACTTTCATGTTCCAGTTCTATAATTTTTCTATGTAGTCACCAATAAAACTCTTCCTGTTTTTCATTTGGAGCATATAGTGCTATCAAAAGTATTTGTTTATAGTTCATTTTTATTTATTTTAGTTATTCCTCTTCTGAAGAAAAAATGCTTTTAACAGTAAAAAAAAAAAAAAAAAGCCTCTGATGATCGCGCGGCTCAGCTGGGATTATCAGAGGCTTTTCAAAACATTTTTTTTCTGCAAACTCTTGGCTGAAGAGGTGGTAAAAAAATGCTTTGAAAAGTCTCTGGCAACTCCCAGCTATAGTTGCCTGATCGGCAGAGAAGTATTTTTTAAAATGCCTCTCTGACGATCCCAGCTGAGTTGCCTGATTGGCAGAGGCTTTTCAAAGCATTAGAAAAAATGCTTTGAAAAATTAAAAAAAAAGTTAGCCATGCTCACCCAGTCATATTAACCCACCACCACCAAGCCATGCCCACAGAACCGGTAGTAACAAATTTTACATTTCACCTGATTTGAAGTACAAAGCAGAGAGTTCAAGGCTGGGATAGTCAACAAATAATGTACAGAAAAAAGCAGCATTCCTCCCTAAGAGATCTACCAATGTTCTAGGGGCTCCAGTATAAATTGATAGTGTCAGTTTAAAAGCGACAGAAATTTGTGGAAATTCCCAATGGCCAGAGAGGAACTTTTCCCCAAGCAAATTGACCACAAAGTTGGAGCCGAACAAATCCTTGTCTCTAACTAATCTATCCCAAGGATCACCATGAACAAAAGATGATGAGCCCCATAAATTGTACAGTGGGTCTTTTCACCACTCCTTTTGTGGTTGGCCATGACAGAAAGAGGAAAGTGATGTCAAGGGAAGGACTGTGGGAAGGATAATGCTCATGGCAGATGCCCCTGAAATCCTTATGCAAAAGTTCTTGATTTCAGATGCTGCTCACTGTGACGCCTGCCCAGAAGACCAATATCCCAACAGGGACAAGGACCAATGCATTGCCAAGAAGATCCACTTCCTTGCCTATCAAGACACCCTGGGATACCCTTTAGTTTTTCTTGCTTTTTTCCTGTCTGTGATCACTTCTGCAGTTCTGGTGATTTTCTATAAACATCATGACACACCGATTGTCAAGGCCAACAACAGAGATCTCACTTACATTCTCCTGGTCTCCCTCCTGCTCTGCTTCCTCTGCTCCTTCCTCTTCATTAGTCAACCAGGGAAGATCACTTGTCTTGTACGACAATCTGCCTTTGCCATTCTCTTTTCCCTGGCAGTTTCCGCTGTGTTGGCAAAAACTGTCATGGTGGTTCTTGCCTTCATGGCCACCAAACCAGATAACAAGACCAGGAAACTCTTAGGAAAACCACTGACCTACTCCATTGTCTTAGGCTGTCCTCTAGTCCAAGCAGCTCTTTGTGCCACGTGGCTGGCAACCTCTCCTCCATTTCCCAACTTGGATTTCCACTCCTTATTTGGAGAGTCAATCTTGGAATGTAAGCAAGGCTCAGCTGTAATGTTTTACGGTGTCCTCTCTTACCTAGGACATTTGGCCGTAGTCAGTTTCATAGTGGTATTTCTAGCTAGAAAATTGCCTGACAGTTTTAATGAAACTTTCATTACTTTCAGCATGCTGGTCTTTTGCTGTGTTTGGATCACTTTCCTCCCTACCTATATGAGCACCAAAGGGAAGTCCATAGTGGCTGTGGAGATCTTCTCCATTTTGGCCTCAGGAGCTGCTCTCTTGGCTTGTATCTTTTTTCCAAACTGCAGCCAAGAAAGCTCCACACACATTTGCATTACTCAGGTGACCCTGAGGAAACAGATAAACCTCCAGACAGGCTTAACGATTCACTAAAATAATGCAAATAATAGCTGTTAGCAAGGAATACAAATCCTTCCCTTCACCACCATCCAGTCAGAGCTGAAGAAGCTTCTTAGATAAGAAGTGAAATGTCTTCAAACAAAAAACTGTTGCCTCTTTAAAAAAGCAGCTTTGGGAGAATCGTAGCATAGATTTCCTCATACAGGAGCCAGCACTCTCTACAATGGAGCTGCGTGTGTGCATCCATGCTTGATGGCCACTTGTGTGAATCATCCCCTCCTGTCCTCCCTGCCAGTCTGCAAAGCTGGAAATATTGGGGAACACTGCAGTAGAATATAAAACGAGAATGAACCCCCTCCTTTTAGCATTGATGATGTCACCTAGTTTGGTAATGAAACGTCTGTCAGAAAACAAGCAATCTCAGAGAGCACCAAGAATCCATCCCTTCAATCCCAAGCTATTATTCCTCTGTCGAAACTCCATCTTGTCTGCAGGGTCTCAGTGACATATCAGTCAAATATCTCACTTCATCTTCATTCTCAAGTCCACCTCTGTGGATTACAAGAAGAGACACAAACATGTTTTTCCCTTTCTGGTATGCAAACCAATCTGGTATTAATTGGGTAGGACGATTGCTTTTCTTTGCAATTATCAGTAGAACCATAATTCTTGACGTATCCCCTGTGGATTTCTGCACACAAGATAACACCTGCTTTAAAAAACATGCCTGGAATTCTCCCGATGGGACAGGACATGACACATCACCTTGTCTTGCAAAGAGCTCACTCCTGGGTTTGTTGAGACTCAGCTGGCCTTAGCTTTGTCTTCAGTCATAGCTCAAACACTTATAAGGGGAAGGATGGTTGATTCAAATTTTGCCACAAGGCCATCCAGGTGGAATGACCTGCCTCTGTTGTGCTAAAGCTGTGATGAGATTTCAAGTGCTACCTGCAATTTACCTTCTGCACAACCTAGATTTCTGATCTTGGAGGGAAGGTGAGAAGAATGACTGGATTGCCTCTGCTCCTGCTGGTCTTCTGGCTCCTGCCTCCAACTTCTGCTAAGAGGATGCAAAGTGTATGTGTGTTGACACGGTCTCTGCAGATTCTGGAGGACTATTACAGGCCTGGAGATCTCATTATTGGTGGGAATTTGCCCCTGGCAGTCATTTTTTTATACAACAACAGCCTTCACTTTCATAAAGACCCATTCCAGGATCGTTTACCAATTCTGTAAGTTTCACCTGGAGGCACAAAAGATATAGAATGAATGGTTTCTTTCTTTGGGATTCAGGTTCTCCTTTTAGAAATACTGGTCCTGATGAGGTTTGCAGTGCTGTAGAGTAAGTCTTTGTACTTTTCTTCAATAAAGAACCAAGCGCATAAAAGAGAATAGAATTCTTAATCTTTCCAGAATTTCACCGGATGAAAGGGATGAAGCATAAAAAGTGATGAGGGACAACACACTAGAAATTGTGATGGTCTACTTATTAATTTGGATAGAAAGTCATGGTGGAAAAGTCAAATAAAAAATCCTTATCCAGTATGAGATACGAGTCATTGGATACAAAAGGTTTGTCAAATAAATATCCTAAATGAAATAAAATAATAAAAAATACAAAAGAAAAACTCAGTTTTGGAAGTGCTCATAAGCAATGTCCTTTTGGAAATCTATATTCTGACACTACTGGAGTTTTGTGCTCAGCAATGGTTACTTGTTCTGAAGAAACTTCTCCAAGAGGGAACAAAATTGATAACCTGCTAGAGGAAAAACTGGGAAATATTACAATTAGTGGAGCAAAGTGAGGAAGGGAGGGATGATAGAGGAGTATTAAAAGGTCTGTGATTGAGATGGACAGTTTAATCAAGGAAGATCCTTTAAAAAGAACAAACCCAATGAAACCTGGGAGTTGCTCCAAAGAACAACACAAAAGACAAACTCCAACTGCATATATGAAATTTCCTGTAATTGTTCCTCAATGTTTTTCTAACCATAGAGTCAGGCCCAAGAAATACCAACAGTTCCTGGCCTTGGTGTTTGCAGTCTCAGAGGTAAACAAGGACCTGGTTCTCCTCTCCAACATCACCCTTGGCTTCCATATTTATGACAATCACCAGATTGAGAGGCAGATTTCCTTAATCAGCCTCTCCCTGCTCTCCACAAGAGGCCAGACGATTCCAGGTTACAAATGTGATCAGCAGGACACTCTGCTGTCCGTCATTGGAGGTCTCAGCTCCCAATCCTCAAGGCAGATGGCCTCCATCTTCAGCATGTTCAAGGTCCCACAGGTAAGGGGGACTTTCTAGATTCTGTTATGGAGTAGACAAAGATCAGAAGCACACACAGAATCCAAACATAAACTAAAGTTTATTTGGGGGGGGGGGGACATCATGAGTGTGTGACTCTTAGTTAATGCTTCATGAAAGGGTAACCATTCTTTTAGTTCCATTTATTCTCTACATCAGGTTGATGGTTTGTTCTCTTGTCTTCTGACATACCACAACCAGTCAAGATGAGTAACTGGTGGCACTTCCTAAGAAGGGAAGAACCTTAAAGCTGCCACTCAAGGCAAGTCAGCTTGACTGGTGGAGCAAAAGCCACAGAATGGTGACTCCTAAAGTTGCCATAATACTTTACTTTGTTGTTGAAAGAAGATTCTCACTTTCTCCAGCTCGGTGTTGGCTTTGAGTTCTCTCAGGGAGAGAGAAGAGTTTATCCTTCCTTCTTCAGGATTAATCCCAAGGAATTTCCTCAGTATGTGGGTTTAGTCCAGCTGCTCCTGCATTTCCAGTGGAACTGGGTTGGGCTTGTGGCCTCAGAAAGTGACAATGGAGAACGTTTCATCTCAACTCTGATGCCAATGCTCAAGGAGAAAGAGATCTGCCTGGCCTTCACTGAAATGTTGAGATTGGATTTTCTTGCTTCTACAAAATTCAGGTCTCATCTTATTTTCAAAATCTTGTCTAAAGCTGAAGTGATTATTCTCTTTGGAGATTCCATTAGTATTACATATGTACTGGCTGTAATGGATATCTATAAACAAGTGACAAAGACAACATTTTGCAAAGTTTGGATCTTAACTTCCCATTGGAAAGTTAGTATGACAGGATCGCAAGACATATTGAAAGGTCTAAATCCCTTCCATGGATCTTTGCATTTTAGGGACCATACTGGGGATATCTCAGAATTCACCCGTTTCCTCCTGTCTTTAGACCCTTTCAACCCACATGGGGACGTCTTTCTCCCTCAATGGTGGGAAAGGGTCTTTGAATGCAAGATCTACAAACCGGGTGAAATTGCTCCAGCCCTGCAAAAAACATGTACTGGAAAGGAGAATTTGCAGAATGTGCCAACGTTTGTGTTTGAAACAGGCACAACAGGGGAAAGCTACAATATTTACAATGCAATTTATGCTCTGGCACATGCATTACAAGCAATGTATGGTTCTGGACCACAACCAGCCCTGATGAGGCTTGGAAAGAGAATCTCAAAAGTCTGGTCATGGCAGGTAATTTCTCTGACTT
Source organism: Arizona elegans (assembly GCA_022577455.1). Taxonomy (NCBI): domain Eukaryota; kingdom Metazoa; phylum Chordata; class Lepidosauria; order Squamata; family Colubridae; genus Arizona; species Arizona elegans. The sequence goes on from JAKOOJ010000018.1 coordinate 15,089,469, forward strand.
TTTTATACAGTGCACATTTTAATATGAATAAGCCAATTCTATAAAGATCTATCAAACTGATTGGTAAAATCCAAAATCAAAGTTTCATCCTTTTCCTCTTCAAGCACAAAGTTCAGAAGCGGTCTCCATGTGGAAATAAAAGTACTTATTTTCTCTTCTTTAATCAAATTAATTAATTTTGCCATTTCAGCCAACTCCTTCACCTTCTGCAGCCATTTGTCCATTTTAGGGATCGAACTGTCTTTCCATTGTTGTGCATACAACAGTCTTGCTGCTCTCAAGAAATATAGTAACAAACTTCCACATTTCTAGTGGGCATATTTGAAGAACTACCTGTTTCCCTCAGTACAAAGCCTGAATCCCACCTGTAAGAACACACTCGACTCTATTCATTTTAAGTTTTGTTTATGTTTTTATTGCTTATCATCCTGTGTGACCTCACCTCATTTGTTTAGTCTGCCATTTGTTATCCTGTTCAGCTTGTTGTGTGAAAAGAGTGTCTGTCAATCACAGCACACACAGAAGGACTCAAAATGATCCAATTGGCTCCTGGTTTGAAATTCATCAGATCTTTTTTGCATCAAAGGATAAAAGTTGAATCTGTCTCAACAGTGAAGTGACAAACCAGGACTGGTGCTTCCATCCACATGGCCTCACCCGGTTAGATCTGGATCCTGCATTCCTCTATCTTTGACTATGAATTAGAGAAAGTTAGTGAGGTTTTATAGGGTTGTAGTAGAAATTATTTAATCGCTCCTAATCTATCATTTACAAGACCTGGAGCCAAAGGAAACATTTAAAAATGCATGTAGCCAAGTATCACAGGAGCAAAAGCATGCAATGAAATCTGGAATGTGGCATTAAAATCTTTGCATGAGGGATCATTGTGGTAAAACTAGGGTTGAATAAGCCATGATAAAAAATTCCAAAGATAACATCCCCTCTTTCATGGAGAAGGAGTCAATTTTTCAATATTATTCCTGATTGACCAGAACTCATGGAACTCCTCTAGTTTCTCAGACATACCCCCATGTCCCAGACTGATGGCCAACAAAGAACGATAGAAGCTCTGATACTTCATGTGTAGCTTTCAGCCAATTCTTCCAACTGCTGAAGATTTCTTTTCTTTCAGATTCTTCACTATCTGAGGACTGTTCAGTTTAACAACAGTGCTGGAGATGAAATCTCCTTCTCAGAAAATCGATTGGGTTCTGCTAATTTTGATCTTCTCAACTGGGTTTTCCTCCTGAATAAATCTTTTGTGCCCATCAAAATTGGGAAAATAGATCCTAGGGCTCCCCCAGGCAAGGATTTCACCCTAAACTCTGATGCCATTGTCTGGGCCACAAAGGTGAGCAGGAAGGAAATGTTGTAAGTTCAAGAAAGATTCATTCCCTTCTAGGGATACAGAACATCCTTCTAACTTGAAAAATGGTCAGTTGAGTCAGAAAATATGGCAGGGATTTGGTAAATAACCTTCTTTGTATATAACACACTTGAGCTCTGATTTGTGTCAAACCACAAATATTTGGGATTGGAAATAATGTCTGCTTGAGACCCACAACACAGTTAGAAGATGGGTTGCTACAAAGATGATGGGGTCAAGCTATTCTCCAAAGCACCTGAAGGCAGGAAAAGATGCAACGGGTGATAACTAATCAGGGAGAGAAGCAACCTAGTAATAAGGAGAAATTTCCTGACAGCGAGAACAGTTAATGAGTGGAACAACTTGCCTCCAGAAGTTGTAAATGCTCTAACACTGGAGGTTTCTCAGAAGAGATTGAACAATCATTTGTCTGAAATGGTATAGGGTTTTCTGCCTAAACAGGGAGTTGGACTAGAAGACCTCCAAAATAAATTCCAACTCTTCTTTTAAAATATATATTTAAAAACACCAATAAGACCAATCATTAACCAAATTTAATCAGTCCCGCGATTATATCTACAATCCCCTAAAATTGAAAGTTTCAATATATTTTTACAGATTGTTAATAATAATAATAATAATAATAATAATAATAATAATAATAATAATAATAATACAGTTATGTTACCACATCATAGACTTCCACCTTCTAACCTTAATTTGCTTGTGATTATCGTAAATTCTATTGTCTATGTTCTACTTTTTTTCCAATTTGTATTTTCTACTTCTTTTAATTTTAAATACATTCACCATATTCACCATTATCTCTATCCATCATCTCTTACTCTTTTTGAGAATTCATCTTTTATTGACTTTTTGATTCCTCTTTTATATTTCTCTCTTGGGATATGTTTCTCTTTCTAACATTTTTCTACCAGTTAAATATTCCCCCTGGATTATCCTTTTCTCTTTCTGCCACATCCTTTATTTTTTATTTTATTTTATTTTATTTTGAATTTATATACCGCACCTTCTCCCGAGGGACTCAGGGCGGTGTACAGCCAGATAAAAAACATATAATACAAACATTAAAAACAATTAAAAAGATATATATTAATTTGGCCCCAATTTAGAATAACAAACCAATTAAAAATATTGAAAAAATATATTAAGCCAGCCCAGCTTGCTGAAAAAAGAAAGTTTTTGAGCATCCATCCATAGCCCTTTCATTATTTTTGGCAGACTTCCATTTTTTCTCTGTTCTATTATAAACTCTTAAAGAATTATCTATTTGATTCATATTTATTATTCTTGTCCCTTCCATGTCTTGATCTTTAGAAATGCTGTAGCTCAATATCACAAGATTTCTTTTGTAGGTCTCATTACTTCCAATCTCCAGCATCTATTGGTGGGTCAGGAGTGCCTCTGGCCTGAATTACCAGGAGCTGCTCCTGGTTTCTGGTAGACAGAGTTGAACCATTTCATTTGAAGAACATAGACATAATAATATGGAATGGACTTTTTTTTTAAAATTTGATTTATATGCCGCCCTTCTCCGGAGACTCAGGGAGGCTTACAATGTGTTAAGCAATAGCCTTCATCCTTTTGTATATTTATACAAAGTCAGCTTATTGTCCCCACAAATTGGGTCCTCATTTTACCTATCTTAGAAAGGATGGAAGGCTGAGTCAACCTTGAGCCTTGTGAGATTCGACCTAGGAATTTAGAAACAAATAAAGGAGAAATTAAAATTTAAGAGGGACATGGTGGCTCAGTGGCAAAGACATTGAGCTTGTCAATCGAAAGGTCAGCAGTTCAGCTGTTCAAATCCCTAGTGCTGCATAATGAGGTGAGCTCCCATTACTTGTCCCAGTTTCTGCCAACCTAGCAGTTTGAAAAAATGCAAGTAGGAAAATAGGGACCACTTTTGGGGGGAAAGTGCCTTTGGCATTTAGTCATGCTGGCCACATGACCACAGAAGTCTTCATACAGCGCTGGTTCTTCGGCTTTGAAACAGAGATGATCACTGCCCCCTAGAGTCGGGAATGACTAGCACATATGTGTGAAGGGAACCTTTACCTTTAAAAGAGAATATTTGTAGTTCAGAGTTGACATGAGAGATTCTTGGTGCTCTCTGAGCTTGCTTGTTTTCTTACCCAAACTAGGTAACATCTAGCACTGATGATAATAATGTCTCTTTCCTCTTTCAGAAGGTGCCCTTTGCCAGGTGTGGCATGAAGAGGTGCCATGCAGGAGAGAGGAGAAGAGTTCCAGAGGGAGAGCCTGTTTGCTGCTACCATTGTGATGCTTGTCCAGAAGGGACCATTTCGAATCAGACAGGTAGGACAGACTTCAGATGTAGACCTTCCATGATCAAAGAAGCCATTCAGTAGATCAAAATATTTGCTTGTTATTGTTGTCATTTTTGGTAAGATTGAGATGCATTCATACTTCATGGATCTAAACTGTCCTGGTCCCAGAGACCCCCTTTCCTGACTTCAGGCAGGATAGTTTCAGGGTAGAATTTATAAACCCCCAACTTGCATTTTCACTCCTATTGTAAGATCCAGTTGGAAAAACAAACTGCCACACTTTTCCTGAAGGGGTGAGGTGTGTGCTTCAAGTTCTAATTTTGACTATTTTAGGGAGTGCTTCTTCTGTCAGCACTATCAATCTTCAAGGAAATAGACCTATCAGAGAATCTATATCTATAAATAAATGAGGATATTTGTAGCTCAGGGTTGAAATGTGGGGTCTCTTGTGCTCTCTGAGCTTGGTTATTTTCTTGCAGAGATTTCATTATCCAAACTAGGTGATAGCTATAAAAAAAGAAACAAGCTCAGAGAGCACCAAGGACTACAAAGCACCAAGAACTAGACATTCCTCCTCCTCCTCCCCCTCCTCCTCCCCCTACTCCCTTCTATCACTGATAATGTTATCTAATTTGGGGAATGAAACATCTGCAAGTAAACAACCAATCTGATAGAGCACCAATGATCCCTAAATCTCTATGTCTATCAATGTTGGTGAATCTATCCCAGCAAGAAACCTCTAAGCAGATTGGAATTACAAAGCAGAGAGTTCAAGGCTATGAAAATCAACAGATAATGTCCACAAAAAAGCAGCATTCCTCCCTAATACATCTATCAATGTTCTGGGGGCTCCAGTATAAATTGGTAGTAACAAAGGATGATTAGCCCCATAAATTGTACAATGGGTCCTTTCATCCCTCCTTTTGTGGGTTGGCCACAAGAGAAAGAGGACAGTCATATTATCTTTGCAGAAACAATAATGTGTATAGTAGTTGCTCAAGAAATCCTTAGACAAAGGTTGTTGATTTCAGATGCAGCTCACTGTGAACCCTGCCCAGAAGACCAATTTCCCAACAAGGACAAAGACCAATGCATTGCCAAGAAGATCCACTTCCTTGCCTATGAGGAGACCCTGGGATACACATTAGTTTTTCTTGTTCTTATTCTCTTAGTGATCACATCTGCAGTCCTACTGATTTTCTATAAACATCATGACACGCCAATTGTGAAAGCCAACAACCGAGATCTCACCTACATCCTCCTGATCTCCCTCCTGCTCTGCTTCCTCTGCTCCTTCCTTTTCATTGGTCAACCTGGGAAGCTCACCTGTCTCTTCCAACAATCTGCCTTTGCCATTCTCTTTTCCCTGGCAGTTTCCTCTGTGTTGGCAAAAACTGTCATGGTGGTTCTTGCCTTCATGGCCACCAAGCCAGGGAACAGGACAAAGAAACTCTTAGGAAAACCACTGACCTACTCCATTGTCTTGGTCTGTCCTCTGTTCCAAGCAGTTCTTTGTGTCATCTGGCTGGCAACCTCTCCTCCATTTCCCAACATGGACTTCCACTCCTTGGTAGGAGAGGCTATCTTGGAATGTAATGAAGGCTCAGCTTTAATGTTTTATGCTGTCCTTGCCTACTTGTGTTTCCTGGCTGTTGTCAGTTTCACAGTGGCCTTCCTGGCTAGAAAATTGCCTGACAGTTTTAACGAAGCCAAGTTCATTACTTTTAGCATGCTGGTGTTTTGCAGTGTTTGGATCACCTTCCTCCCCACCTACCTGAGCACCAAAGGGAAGTCCATGGTGGCTGTGGAGATCTTCTCCATTTTGGCCTCTGGAGCAGCTCTCTTGGCTTGTATCTTTTTCCCCAAATGCTACATTATCCTTCTGAGGCCCAATCTGAACTGTAGAGAAAACATAATAAGAACCAAGAATCCCTAACTAATGTAGGGACTGGCCTCATTTAGATTTGTCTTTCATGGAAGTCAGGAGACACCTGCAAATCACCCAGTCTTGTGGCATGTAGTGGTTTTAAAGCAATAAGCAGCACCTTGAATTGTACCTGGCAGGAACTTGGGAGCTGATATAGCTCATGCAGCAGAAGTATAACGTGGGTGAACTTAGTAATGCACACTATTGTAAGCATCACTTCATTTTGGATCAGCTGTAGTTTTCAAGGGGTCTTCAAGGGTAGCCCCAAGGGGATAACATTGCAGTAGTCCAATGAGTATTGCGAAGGCACGACTGACTTTGAGCAGAGCCACCAGTCTGGAATAATGCACAATTGTTATGCTGATTATACTATCTCCCTTTCCATCCAATGGCCTCTCTCAGTTCCAGGTTCTCCAGAGGTTCTCACCATCCAATGGACTCCCATCAAGCAGGGCCGAAAGGAGGTGATGTCTCTGTTTCTCTCCTGCAGATGGAAAAGGAAATATGGAGCAGCTTGGAGGGCAGTGAGGACAAACTGGGCCCGAAGGCAGAGTAGGAAAAACAGCATTGTCAATCCCCAGCCCAACTGCCACCATCCCTGTGTCATCAAGAGAACACCCGTGCAAATGAATAGCAGGAAATCCCCCTCAAGTGGTCAGAGCAAAGCCAGATAGTCAGGTGAGCCCCTGATGACTGCTCCCCATGTCCTTCCCTATGCTTTCCTAGTAGGTAGAATTCTCCTACTCAAGGAAGCTCTCTTAAAGATGACTGCAGGCTAAATCTTGCAAGCTGCCCTAAGCAGCAGCACTTGAAAGATTTGGGAATGAAATTGTGGAATCCTTGGTGCAATCTGAACTTGGTCGTTTGCTTGAAAACATTTCATTACTCAACTGAGTAACATCATCAGTGCAAGTGAAGGTGCCAGCTACTGTATTTAAACAGGGAGTAACCCTTCCCCCACTCAGTTTATGATTCCGATGGCTGCCTTTGAAGACCTATAACACAGGGGTGTCAAACTCGATTATATTGTGGGCCGCATCAGGGTTGTGTTTGTCCTGAGGGGGGCAGGGAGGGGGCCAGATTGGGCATGGCCAGTTTGATGTCACTCGTGTCAGGGGTGCCTGTGGTGGCCCAAGTGCTCTGCCAGTGAAAATGGGCTCCTGAGCTCCATTTTTTGGCTGCGATAGCCTCCTGCAACCCACTGCCAGCAAAAATGGAGCTCATGGTGGCCACTCACAGTCCTCCTGAACGCTGTTTTAGCTGGCAGAGGCATTGTGGGCTGGTCCTTCGCTGTTTTCAGGGCAGGCCTGTGGGCCAGATCTAAGCACCCTGCAGGCCAGATCCGGTCCCTGGGCCTTAAGTTTGACATCTCTGGCATAACAAATGGGCCCTTTCCAGCTATTATAACTGAAAACATTTGTTTGAAGAGGTTTGGCATAAGGTAGCTTGAAGTGGGCTTGTCTTTCATAGCCCCCCCCCCCCTTTTTTTCTTGAACTGCTCATCTCCTGAAGCACGGATGTCTCTGGCCTCCTGGAAGCAGGTGAAAACTTCCCCAGATGACGAAGGTGAATACACATGTCCCAGGGTAATGTTGCAGGATCCGATCTGTGTCAGTCACTGGGACCAGAGGTTTTTACTTCCAAGCTTTCGGGCTTGTGCTGGAGCCCATGTTCAGGGAACTTCTCTCTAACCAGACAACCTTCGGGGATGAACTGATCCCACTGGCATCCCATTTCATCATTTTACCATTTTTATGTTCTAAAAAAAAAGAAAAGAAAAATTTGGTCACCACATTACAAGACAGATATTGAGACTTTGGAAAAAGTGCAGAGAAGAGCAACTAAGATGATTAAAGGCTGGAGACTAAAACAGGTGAAGAACAGTTGCTGGGATTGGGTTTGGCTAGTCAAGAGAAAAGAAGGACTGAGACAGAGGTGGGTTTCAGCAGATTCTGACCAGTTCTGGAGAACCGGTAGCAGAAATTTTGAGTAGTTCAGAGAACCAGTAGTAAAAATGCTGACTGGTCCTGCCCCCATCTATTCACTGCCTCCCAAGTCCCAGCTGATTAGGAGGGAATGGGCATTTTGCAGTATCCTTCCCCTGGATTGGGGAGGGAATGGAGATTTTGCAGTATCCTTCCCCTGCCATGCCCACCAAGCCATGCCACTGAACCGGTAGTAAAATTTTTTGAAACCAACCACTGGACTGGGGGTAACATGATAGCAGCATTCCAGTATTTGAGGGGGCTGCCATGAAGAGGAAGGTTGTTTTGTCTCTAGTTGAGACTAGAGAGAAATGCAGAGAGGCTTGTTTTGTTGAAAGGATGCTGAATGGAAAAGGAGGAGAGACTTCTGTGTAGTTTAGACATTTTTCCTCCTTGTATTTCTCTCCCCCACCCCTGGTCATTCTTTTACACAAGGACTTTTTGCCTTGGAAGAGCGAGAAAAGCAGGAAAGAGTGGGGGGAGGGGTCTGTGGGTTTTTGTTCTTTGGAGAGTTTGCTTCCATCTGAATGGAATCTGAGTCTGACACACTGATTTTGAATACTTAGGAGTCACGGTGCTCCATTCTACGGCATGTTTGTTTGTTTGTTCATTCACAGCACAGGTTGTTGCCTTTTTAGGGATTGTTACAGGGATGAGTTAGCAATTACAATATATAGAAAGAGAGATAAACTACTTAGGACATTTAATTAATGAAAGAAGTAACAAAAATAACAGCTGAAGGATCTGAGGAAATTTCTAGGATTGACTGGGTATTGTAGGCTGTGAATAGATAATTGTGCTATTTTGAATAAAGACTGGTATGCAAAGAGCCTAGTGTTACATGGATAAGGGGATGGCTTTGAGGCTTTTAACCCAGAAGTGGGGAGGAAAGAGGGAGTCAGTGGCATTTTTTGTCTAAAATGTTAGATCCTGTCTGTTAAGGATTGCCAGATTGTGTTCAAGCAGTGGCGGCTATGGCAGTGTTATTTTTTATTTATTTTATTTATTTTATTAGATTTATATACTGCCCCACTCCTGCAGGACTCAGGGCGGTGAACAGCCAGATAAAACACATAAATTACAAAATTTAAAAACAGTATAAAATCTGATTAAATAATTTGGCCCGTGACAATTTAAACAACCCTAATGTTTTTAAGACAAAATTAAAATTCATCATTTGAAATTAAAAAGGGAAAAGAAAAAGTTAGGCCAGGCCGGCATGTTGAAATAGGAAAGCCTTGAGAGCACGGCGAAAGGTGCGTAGATCCAGGATCCTCCGTATTGCCAGGGGGAGCTCATTCCAGATAGCAGGTGCTCCCACAGAGAAGGCTCTCCCCCTAGGAGCTGCCAGTCGACACTGTTTGGCCGATGGCACCCAGAGGAGCCCCTCTCTATGAGAGCGTACTGGCTGGTGGGAGGCTATTGGTGGCAGCAGGCGGTCCCATAAATAACCAGGTCCTAAGCCATGTTAGTGAGGGAAAGCAGAAAATTGACTTTTTGAGGAGCCCTAGTGAGGGTGACCTTGAACCAAAAAGCCAGTCAATGGCTGACAGATTCAAGGATTTTAAAATATGAGAGTATGCTTATGGAACAAAATGATTTAGTATTAACCATTGATGTTCGTTTGACTCCAGCTCAGTTTTAAGAGGAGATTTAGAAGGACGATCGGATATTGGTGCTGAGAAGGAGTTAATTTGTTTACAGATGGGAAAAGAAAATGATAGAAGGTAAGAGAAGGAGTTTTGGTAGAAAGTTGAAAGTTAAGTTTGTTAAGGTTATTGTTGTTGTGTTACCAACCAGCAGAGTAGATTGCACAGAGAAACGTTGCTGAGAGCAATGAATAAGAGATATGCAAACTGGTTTATCAAAAGTTTACTTTATAGTGGAAAAACAATCTCATAGTCTTTAAACAAATTCCAAGTCTTTGTCAGTTAAATCAGTCCGAAGTTACAGATATCTTCTTACCAAACAAACAGTAGTTGGTAGAATAACAAACTCACCCTGGTTCACAAACCACGATGGTAGCAGATCCATCCAACGATGATAGCAAAATGATAGCCTCTCCTCACACTATGATAGCATATCATAAACTCCACACACAATGGCAGCACATCATCAAACTGAATACTTTACAGTACTTTACTTAAATATGTTTCAACCAGTGATTATGTAATTACAGCATGACTCAGCATTACAATGAATCAGCAGGAAAACTTTAAAGTCACATAATACATTTTCATATTAAAGTTACAGTGTACACACACACACACACACACACACACACACACACACACACACACACACATATTGTTCTTTTATTCGTAGGTTTATATGTATAATACTTTTGTAGTCAGGGTTTTTTTCCTACATAGCTCAAGATGTTTGTATTGCCATAGTAGGGTGATATCTCAAATCACCACTTTCAGGCTTTATCAGACATTTTGTGTTGTCTGCTGTGAGACTTAAGGGAGACTGGGATAGTACTATTTCTGCCTTATGAGGCTTCTTCAGCCAGCCACACCCTTATTTTATGACTCCTCCCTGTAAAGGTCAAATATTTATTTTGTTCTTTTACTCGTAGGTTTATTGCCATACAAACATCTTGAGCTACGTAGGAAAAAACCCTGACTAGAAAAGTATTATACATATAAACCACGAACCAAACAACAACAATGCAGCTCACCAGCTCAAATCCCCCTGCAACTCAGACTAAGCTGAGCACAACCAACCCCATCCAATCAGAGCACAGCCAAGCCCCTAACCAATCAGAACACACCTCCACCCAATCAGAACACAGCCAAGTCCCCACCCAATCAGCTCACACCCCCACTAGCAGTTAAAAGGAAGAGACAGCTGAGATCTCACATTGCTCCTGGAAGCACGAAGCCGAGAACACCAGCCTGAAGATGACGAATGAGACTTCGTCGAAACGTCGCCAAGACACTTCCAATTTTACGTGGGAGAAGACCCGAATAACCAAAGACCTACATACAAACACCCGCGAAAATCTGAGAAAATATGCTTTAATTTATATGCCGCCCTTCTCCGGAGACTCAGGGCGGCTTACAATGCATTAAGCAATAGCCTTCATACTTTTTGTATATTTATACAAAGTCAGCTTATTGCCCTCACAAACTGGGTCCTCAATTTACCTACCTTAGAAAGGATGGAAGGCTGAGTCAACCTTGAACCTGGTAAGATTTGAACTTGCAGTAATTGCAAGCAGCAGATGTTAAATTATAGTGCGTTAGTCCACTGTGCTAACCAAGGCTCATATCGCCTGGAAAACTAGTTAGGCTCAAACCATATCCTAACATTCTCCCCTTTGGATAGGTCAATATATATAGTTTAGATTCTTAATCCATAGCTTTCACAACATGTTTTATGTTTTATAGCACCTTGCGCTTTGGTAAAATTATCAGCAATATTGTCTTCCGACATACAATATTCCAACTTAACCATGTTGCTTTGAATACACTGACGAACATTCAGATACCTAATGTCAGTATACTTAGATCTAGGTTTAACTGCTAAATTTGTTGCCATTTTAATAGCAGCTTGGTTGTCCTCATGTATTACAATTGGATAATCCATCTTTAAACCAATATCCATCATTAATTGTTTGTAATAAATCAAATCTGTACAAACTAGTGACCAACATGAGAACTCTGCCTCCATAGTAGATAGACTAATACGTTTTTGACAAATAGATTTCCAGCCAATCAAAAATTGTCTAACTTGATAGCTATACCCAATGTGGACTTTCTGGTGGTCACATCAGTAGCAAAACTAGCATCAGCGTATGCACTTAATACTAAATCATTGTTAGGTTCTAGATACAATGCATAATGTATCGTCATTTTCAGATATCTTAATATACACTTTGCAGCCTGCCAATGCCTATCAGTTGGCTCTGCATTATATCTAGCTAATTGGTTTACTCCAAATGAAATGTCAGGTCTTGACCAATTGCTTATATAAGATAAATTACCTATAAGAGACTGGTAGATCTCCTTAATAAATTTAGGGCTTCTCCTTGTTGAAAATCCTGTGCCATAGGCATTTTAGCTGGTTTACATAGCTCCATGCCATAACATTTTAACATTTGGCTTATTTTGCTAGATTGAGATATTTTATAACCTCTAGCTGTTTGATTGATATCTAAACCCAAATAATGCCTAATATTTCCTAAATTTCTGATCTTAAATTTGGTTTGTAACTGTTTAACAATATCTATGGCTTCTTTGTCTGTTTTAGTTATTATGGCGATGTCATCTGTAAACAATAACAAAAATGATACTACACCATTATTTTTTCTTTTAAAGAGACACTTATCCGCTACACCTTCATGAAAACCGATCTTATTTAGGTCTTTCACTATACATTGGTTGCACTCAAACCCTGATTGTCTCAAACCATAAAGGCTTTTATTTAACTTCCAACAATCAGTGTGGTTTTGTCTTTCAACTCCTAAAGGCTTTCTCATATAGATGGTGTGTCTCAATGGAGCATGCAAGTATGCTGTTTCTACATCTATATGGTTAATACTATATTTATACTTAGCTGCCCACACCAGCATTGTTCTTAGAGTACTAGCACGTAAACTAGGAGCAAAAACTTCATCGAAATCCTTTTCGGTCTGAGAAAAACCTTGAGCTACAAGGCGAGCTTTATGGGTTACTGTCCCATCTATGCTTTTCTTAATTTTGTAAACCCATCTACAACCTATTAATTTTTCACCAGGTGGCAATTTCACAGTTTCATAAACACCTAACTTAGTTAAAGAATTAATTTCCTTACTCATTGCCTCCTTCCAAGCATTCTGCTCCTTCTCAGGATAAAGCCTGATATCCTCATAACTTGAAGGTTCAATGTTAACCTGGCAAACTACGGTTGCTTTGTATCGATCAGGTGGATGCCTTTCCCTAGTAGATCTCCTAGGTAATATAGGACTTAACTGCAGATGGTTCATCTGACTCCTCCCCTAAAACTACATCCTCTAAACCTACTTCCTGTTCTTCCTCCTTGATAGAGGATTTTACATCATCTAAATCCTCAGGAAAATCCTCAGGAATATGATGCTCTACACTAACAGTATTATTATCATGTCTATAATCTGCACACTCTAGTTATCCCATCCTACGTGCTCTAGAAATTTAGCACTTGCACTACAATAAACACTAGTAGTTCCCTGTGCCCAAAATCTAAAAGATCTATGGTTTGATTCATAGCCAACGAAAAACATTTTTCTGGCTCTCTGTTGATCTTTTCTCCTTAAACTAGATGGAATATGCACCCAAGCTGGGGTTCCAAATGTGTGTAAGTAAACTAAGATTTGGTTTCCTCCCATGCCATAAGTTGAATGGTATTTCTCCTGTAGAGGAATGGACCACGTTGTTTAACACATGGTTAGCACACATAACAGCCTCACCCCATAAATTTTCAGGCAAACCAGAATCTGCCAACATAGTTCTAATCATGGCTTGTAATGTTTGACCTCTTCTTTCGATATACGAATTGTGCTGTGGTCTGTACGGCACAGACCGTTTATGCTGGATCCCTGCATCCTGCAAAAACTTTTCCAATCTTTGGTTGGTAAATTCTGTACCATTATCAGTCACTAAGCATTTAACCTTAAATTTCTGTTTCCTTTCCACAAAATGTAGCCAGTTGTTAATATGCTGAAATGTTTCACTTTTTGTTTTCATTAGATAACAGAATCCGTATCTTGTATAATGGTCTACTATGCTCAGAATATAGTAGGCACCTCCTATGCTAGGTTTTTTGGGTCCAATTAGGTCTATAAACACTACCTCTAATGGATTTTTGGTTTTAAAACCATTAACACGGTTTGCTGGTGTTACCCTACTTTTTTGCTGACTACAGGCATTGCAATTCAGATATTTACTACATGCTTGTAGTTTTATCCCTTCAGATAACTGAACTGTTTTCTTTAACATTCTGAAATTTAAATGCCCAAGTCTCCGGTGTAACAGATGAATACATTCATCATGTGGTTTAACATTCTTATAAACAGACTTAGATTTAGCCATCAATACTGGGTTATCCCTTAAAACAAATAAATCATTTTCTAAACTTGCAGTAACAACCTTGCCATCTTTCTTGATAAAACACTTATCATTTTTAAATGTTACTGTAAACCCAAATTTCAATAATGATTTAACAGATAATAAATTGAATTTTAACCCAGGAATATATAGCATAGGCAATGGTTCATTACTAAACGACCAACAAGCAACACCCTCTCCAGCTACCTTAACTTTCCAGCCATTTGCTAGTTTAACATGTTGGTTACTCTTCTCCATTTTAACAAAAAAAAATAATAGTTCTAGAAATAGATTGAGAAGCACCACTGTCAACAACCCAACAATCCTGGTTAACATCAGTAGTTGAACTGGATATAGCTAAATTACAATCCTTCTTGGGTCTAGTATTGTTCCTAACAGGCATTTTCTTATTCTTACAATACTTAGCTATATGCCCTTTAGCCCCACAAGCAAAACAACATTTTACAAAATAGGCAGTTGAATACATTTTTTCTTCTTTTGGTTGTTGGGATCAGTTGGTTCTCAACTGATCCCTTTCTTGTCTTCTTTTGGATTCTTCCAATAACCTACCAGTTATGCCAGCCAATGTCAGTTCATCTCTGAATAAAACCTCTAACGAAGAAACATAGTCATCATAACTATCGTTCAAGGAAGAAAGAATTATATAAACTTGTTGTAGCTCTGAGAAAATAAGTTCTTTCTCATGTAGCTCCTGGAAAATTTTGGTCATGGATTCCAAATGAGCCATCATATCTCCACCTTTAAGAAGATTTTGTTTAAATAATCTTCATGTGAGATAAATATGAGCATCCACAGAGTCACGAACATATAGTCTCTTCAACTTTGTCCAACACCTAGCAGCAGACTCTTTGCCACAAATATGGACAAACTGCTGGTCACCCAGTGTTAGTCCAATAATGCAAAGAGCTCATTCATTGTCTCTGTTAAACTTGGCTATTTTCTTTGCATCTTCTTCATCAGCAGGATTCCATGCTGTTACACCCAGTGGATTATTAACTATGTCCCACAGTCTTTCTCTACGCAAAAGTAGACTACATTTTATAGACCAGGATACATAGTTTGTTCCATCCAGTCGGGTTATCATGGAAAAATTTGCTGCTTGTTCTAGTGCCATTTTCACTTGGATTTGTTTATCACAAACACAGTTTGTACTTTTCACATTAACTCTCAGTTTAGTTCTTTAACAATCCTTTTTAGTTATGGTTGGCTCTGGGCCCATAACCAATGTTAAGGTTATTGTTGTTGTGTTATCAACCAGCAGAGTAGATTGCACAGAGAAACATTGTTGAGAGCGATGAATAAGAGATATGCAAACTGGTTTATCAAAAGTTTACTTTATAGTGGAAAAACAATCTTATAGTCTTTAAACAAATTCCAAGTCTTTGCCAGTTAAATCAGTCTGAAGTTACAGATATCTTCTTACCAAACAAACAGTAGTTGGTAGAATAACAAACTCACTCTGGTTCACAAACCACGATGGTAGCAGATCCATCCAACGATGATAGCAGAATGATAGCCTCTCCTCACACTATGATAGCATATCATAAACTCCACACACAATGGCAGCATTTCATCAAACTGAATACTTTACAGTACCTTACTTAAATATGTTTCAACCAGTGATTATGTAATTACAGCATGACTCAGCATTACAATGAATCAGCAGGAAAACTTTAAAGTCACATAATACATTTTCATATTAAAGTTACAGTACACATATATTGCCTGGACAACTAGTTAGGCTCAAACCATATCCTAACAAAGTTGGTCTCCACAGACTTGTGAATTGTATGCCTTAAATCAAGCTTTGAAATCCTTTGAAGCTTGAGGCACTAATCTAGCTGACTTGGAAGCCAGGAAGACAGTGGTAGAAGGAATTTAATGTTTAATGAAAGTGAGCAGAAGTTAGAGAAAGTGGAAGCAAGCGGAAATGGGTATTGCCTGATGGCTACATCAGGATAGTAATGGGGGGGGGGGGGGCTAAGGTATGATGTGATTTGTTTTTGGAAGTTTCTGGATGTTGTGGATTATGACAAATATGTGAAAAATGTATAGTATGTAAAACAGTAAACAAGTTCTACACATAAAGAAAAGGGAAGGCAAATTTAGCATGACACCATTTCAATGCATTCAAGTTGATTTTATTAAACTACCTCAAGGTGGGGAGACAAATATTTATAGTGGGTCACTTGACTGGATGGGTTGAGGCTTACCCAGTCACAAGAGCCACTGCAGCAGTAGTCACCAAAATTATATTGGAATTGATTATACCTAGATATGGAGTAGTAGAAGCTATAGACAACAACCAAGGGACTCATTTGACTGCAAAATAGAATAGAATAGAATTCTTTATTGGCCAAGTGTGATTGGACACACAAGGAATTTGTCTTTGGTGCATATGCTCTCTGTGTACATAAAAAGACAAAATACACTCGTCAAGAATCACAAGGCACAATACCCAGTGACAGTCATACGGTACAATAAGCAATCAAATCATACTAGGAAACCATCAATATCAATATAAATAGTAAGGATACAAGCAACAAAATTACAGTCATGCCGTCACAAGTGGGAGGAGATGAATGACAGGAACGATGAGAAGACCAATAGCAATAGTAATGCAGTCTAATGGGAATAGTTTGACAGTGTTGAGGGAATTATTTGTTTAGCAGAGTGATGGCGTTCGGGAAAAAAACTGTTCTTGTATCTGGTTGTCTTGGTGTGCAGTGCTCCATAGCGTTGTTTTGAGGATAGTAGTTGAAACAGTTTATGTCCAGGATGTGAGGGGTCTGTAGATATTTTCACAGCCCTCTTTTTGACTCATGCAGTATACAGGTCCTCAATGGAAGGCAGGTTGGTAGTAATTGTTTTTTCTGTAGTTCTAATGATCCTCAGAAGTCTGTGTCTGTCTTGTTGGGTTGCAGAACCAAACCAGACAGTTATAGAGGTGCAGATGACAGACTCAATAATTCCTCTCTAGAACTGTATCAGCAGCTCCTTGAACAATTTAAGCTTCCTGAGTTGGCGCAGAAAGAACATTCTCTGTTGTGCTTTTCTGATGATGTTTGTAATGTTAGGTGTCCATTTTAGGTCTTGAGATATGATAGAACCTAGAAATGTGAAGGTCTCTACTGTTGATACTGTGTTGTCTAGTATTGTAAGAAGTATGGGATGGTTTCTCCTAAAATCTACCACCATTTCTACGGTTTTGAGTGTGTTCAGTTGAAGATTGTTCCGGTCACACCAAGAGGCTAGTTGTTCAACCTCCCATCTGTAATGCAGATTCATCATTGTCTTGAATGAGACCAATTAATGTTGTACCATCTGCAAACTTCAGTAGTTTAACGGATGGATCGTTATAAATGCAGTCATTGCTATATAAAGAGAAGAGAAGTGGAGAAAGCACACATCCTTGGAGGCCCCCTGTGCTAATTGTACAGTTATCTGATGTGATTTTGCTTTCACCTGCTGCTTCCTGTCTGTTAGGAAACCTGTGATCCACTTATAAATGTGTTCAGGTACCGCTAGCTGGTTTAGCTTAGTTAGAAGAGTGTCTGGAATGATGGTATTGAATGCTGAACTAAAGTCTACAAAGAGGACCCTTCCGTAGGTCTTTGGAGATTCAATATGTTGTAGGATGTAGTGCAGAGCCATATTAACAGCATCATCTGTTGATCTATTTGCTCGGTATGCAAATTGCAAGGGATCTAACAGCAGATCCATGATGGTTTTCAGGTGGGACATCACTAGCCTACAGATGTTAGAGCAACTGGTCTCTAGTCATTCAGTTCCTTGATGGTGGGCTTCTTCGGCACTGGGATGATAGTGGAGTGTTTGAAACAAGAAGGTACATGGCACATTTCTAGTGATTTATTGAAGATTTGGGTGGAGATGGGGGCCAATTGGTCAATACAGACTTTTAAGCAAGAAGGAGTTATCTTGTCTGGACCTAGTGCTTCTCCTGGCTTTTGTCTGTGAAATAGATCTTGCACTTCCTTTTCTGTGATCACCAGGGTTTGTGAACCCAATGGGATGGGGTCAGTTGCAGGAGGTTTGGCTGTTGTTGGTGTGTCTGAGATGGGATCAGTTGCTTCAATCAATCATGGAGGCAGTGGGAATTCAGTGGGAATGTCATGTTCCATGGAATGCAAAATTGTCTATGCCGAGAATCAAATCTTTACCCTTGGCCTTGCTCAGGCTTTGAATCTGCCCAAAAAGGTTTACTGGTATTTTAACTTCCGAAATGATGTTTGGATTACCACACTTGGACAGAATGGGGGAGATTCCACAATATGAAGCTAAGGATATGTTTGTAATACAGACCCCTCACACCCTGGACATAAACTGTTTCAACTCCTACCCTCAAAACGAGGCTATAGAGCACTGCACACCAGAACAACTACCGTATTTTCCGGTGTATAAGACGGCTGGGCATATAAAATGACCCCCAACTTTTCCTCTTAAAATATAGGGTTTGGGCTATACTTGCCGTATAAGATTACCCCTCTTCCAATGCACACCAAATAAAAATAAAATAAAATAAAATAAATAAATGAAATAAAATTAATAAAAATACACACAAACAACACAACACAACTGGCTCACCCACAATGTAAAAGCAGCTGTGCTAGACCCAAAATGGCCCCTGCAACAAGCAGGAACCTCACACAGCCACACAAAGTCCCAAAAACTAACTTTCACACTTTACACACACAAAATTCCACATACAGCTTTGTGAGATTTTGTGTGTTTGTGTAGTGAGAGTGAAACACTACAGAAACACACAAAATCTCAGAAAGTTGCACAAATATTATTTTATTTTATTTTATTTTTATTTTTATATAAAAGCAGCTAAATTTAAAACTTCCTAAATTTTAAATGGCTAGGTCTAAACAAAGAACAACTAAAAAACCCCCCAATTAACTATTTTTTTTAAAGCTCCCAAAGGGGGAAAAAACTTACCCAATAGAACTCCCGGAATTCCTCAGCCAGCTTTGCTTTGCTGGCTGAGGAATTCTGGGAGTTGAAGTCCACAACTCCCTGCCTGCTTGATTGCATGGGTTTTGTTTGTGATTTTTCTCATTGCAGGAGTAGCAACATTTTGGTCTTTCCGGCCTGAGTGGTGGCCTCTCTTATTCCATCTGAAGATCCCAAAAGAAGCTGTGCAACTTTGCACTCTCCAGATTGGGTTGGTTCTGTGATTGTAACTGTATCACTGAATGTTGTTGTTGTTCTTGTTGTAATTGTGAACTGATACATGCCTGTGGGGAATAATGGGACACTGTGATTGTGGAAATGTGCAAGGGATTGCTCCCCATAGAAACTCTACTCCTGTATATCCTACACCAGAGGATTGGGACATTGAATCAGATCAACCTGACTTGAGTACAGCAGTCCTAGGAGATAGTGATATCATAATCCCTGACAATATAAAATGTATTGATTTAATGCAATGGTCTAATATTTGCGAATAATTTTCTTATTATTGCTTATTTCTACCCTATGACTATCATTAAGTGTTGTACCTTATGATTCTTGACAAATGTATCTTTTCTTTTTATGTATACTGAGAGCGTATGCACCAAGACAAATTCCTTGTGTGTCCAATCGCACTTGGCCAATAAAGAATTCTATTCTATTCTATTTTTATGCATAGGACTAACAGGAGGAGAATATAATGCCATGATGGTGAACCTATGGTATGCGTGCCCAAAGTGACACATGGAGCCATGTCGCCTGGCACGCCAACCATCAACCCAGCCCAGCTCCACTGCACATACACGCATGCCTCCCACCGGCCAGCTGGTCTTTGGGTCTCTGCTGTGCATGCGCGGGGGGCAGGGCGCAAGCGGGGGACACATGTGTGCACATGCATGCAAGAGCAGGGCACATGCATGGAGGCGCTCACATTGCATTTGGGGGGTTGGTGCACACCTCTATGCCCCATTTTGGGCCTGGAAGGCCTCCTGTACCAACCTGGAAACCAAAGCGGGGGTGCTGAGTGAGGCCTCCCACATCCCGTTTTGGGCCTGTAAAGCCTCCTGCACCAACGGGCCCCAGTGGGCCGGGGCACATGCATGGGGACGTGAATGCACAGGAGGACAGGGGACATGCACGGGGATGTGCACATATGTGCGAGGTGGGGCACATGCCTGGGGGTCATGCATTGTATTTTGGAGTCCAGGAATGCACTCGTGTATTCATGTGCACATGCGCATGAGAATGCTTTGGGCACTCAGCACCAAAAAGGTTAACCATCACTGATATAATGCAATGATAAGTGTGAAACATATTACAAGCAAGGGTGTTTTCTTTGCTTAATGTCACCTGTCAGTCTGGAATTAACCTGACACAATCTAGTAACCCATTTGAAAATATAACTACACTGAATGGGTTATGGATGGATATAGTAACTTTTTTTTTGGGAATTTTTTTTATTTTTAAACAAAACTTAAAACATAAAACAATTATCATCCATTACAATTACAGAAAGTGTATTGATCGGTTACAAATCTTTTGTGCTTAATCCTCTATCCAACATTTTCTTATTTAACAGTTTATTACATTATTATTCTCGTTTACCAATTATTTAACAGTAAATTATCCTCCATAAGGGGGAAAAACAACCCTTTATATGTTTTATTATCTTATCCGTTTCATATTTCATTTCATTTCCATTCTTTCTTGTCTAACCATTGATAAAATAAATCCCATATCAAATAATATTGTTTATCTTCTTGTTCCCTAATTTCAAATGTCAATTTACTCATTTCAGCACACTCCAAAATTTTCTTGATAACGTCGTCATCCGTGGGTATCTTCTCTCTTTTCCAGTTTTTAGCCAATACAATTCTAGCTGCTGTTAAAACATTCACAATTAAATATCTCGTTTCTCTATTGTATATTTCTGGTAAAATCCCTAATAAAAATATCTCTGGTTTAAAGTCAATGTGTTTCTTTGTCATTTTTTCCAACCATTTGTGGATTTTAGTCCAATAACTTTTAGCTTCTGCGCATGTCCACCACATATGGTAATATGAGCCCGGAGTCTGATGACACTTCCAACATTTCTCCAATTTATTCTTGCACATTCTGGCTATTCTCGCCGGGGGTAAATGCCACCTGTAAAACATCTTATATGGATGTAGTAACTCTTAATTGACATGCTCCAGATGGCTTATAATGGATATGTGAAAAGTCTGCCTATGTGCAATTGCCTAGCCGATGGTATGGAGCATGTGTATTAGGAACTGTGAAGCCAAGTTTTGTTTTTTTTCTACTGCCCATACAACAAGGTGAAAGACTGGGTGTACCTGTTTATGAGAAAGTAGGCCATGGATCTAAGAGAATGTGGAGAATGAGAAAATGATGGGTGGCCTCCAGAAAGAATAATTTAGGTATACAGAACAGCCACCTGGGCAGAAGATGGTATGTATGGTTATTGGACAGCACTCCATGCGCCTTTGACATTTAGTCATGCCGGCTACATGACCACAGAGATGTCTTCAGACAGTGCTGGCTCTTTGGCTTTGAAATGGATTACAAATGATTACAAATATCTATAATTACTTATTAGGATACAATTTGGAAGAAGAAACAATAAAGGAAACGATGATAATTTGGGCTAGGAATTTCAGATATAACATAGAATTGGATAAATGGGAAAAATTGTGGGAGAAAAATTACAAATTGACCATGACAGTATCATACAAAGAAAAGATCTCTCCCCAAAACCCATTCTTTGTAGCTGGTTTATCATAAACTGCCAATTCACGTTATCAAAAGCATTCTGTGCATCTAAAAACATCAACGCCATTTGCTTTTCTGAATGTGTCTCATAATATTCCAAAGTATTCAAAATCATTCTCATATTATCTCTAATTAGTCTTTTTGGTAGAAACCCATTTTGATCAGTATGATTCATTTAACGGTTTTTTTTTAACCTATTTGCCATTATTGAAGCAAAAATCTTATAATCTACATTTAGTAACAAAATTGGTCTATAGTTTTTAATCAGTTGTAAGTCTGTATCTTCTTTAGGTATGAGTGTCACATATGCCTCTTTCCATGAATCTGGCATTTTAGCCTCCAATAATAAGTCATTAAATAGATCCAACATCACGTTACTAACTGCTTCTCGTAACGTTTTACACAATTCAGCTGGTAAACCATCTGGTCCTGGTGCTTTCCCACTTTTTTGTCTTTTTATTGCTTCTGTTAGAAGAAAGAATAACAATGATGGAGTTAATTCCTTTATACTGTTCTGATATTATATAAAGGAATATTTATGACAGGGGGGCAGAGGTCGACCCCGAGGCCCCTCCTATGTGGGGTGCCGCAAGTGTCGGTCCTCTCGCCTCTCCTGTTCAACATTTATGTGAAGCCACTGGGCGAGATCATCCATGATTTCGGGGTGAAGTACCACCAGTACGCTGTTGACACCCAGCTGTACATCTCCATCCCGGATCACCCCAACGATGGCCGTGAAGGGATGTCCCAGTGTCTGGAGGCCGTGCGGAACTGGATGGGGAGGAACAGGCTCAGGCTCAACCCATCCAAGACCAAGTGGCTGTGGTTTCCGACGTCCCGATATAGTCAGTTGACGCCATCGCTGACTATTGGGGGCGAATCACTGGCCCCCACGGAGAGGGCTCGCAACTTGGGCATCCTCCTGGATTCATGGCTGTCTTTAGAAGAGCATTTGACGGCCGTGACCGGGAGGATTTTTCATCAGGTTCGCCTGATTCGCCAGTTGCGTCCCTTTCTGGATCAGGACTCCTTACGCACAGTCACTCATGCCCTCGTCACCTCCCGCCTGGACTATTGTAATGCTGTCTACATGGGGCTCCCCTTGAGGAGCACCCGGAGGCTCCAACTGGCGCAGAGTGCAACCGCGCAGGTGGTAATGGAAGCGACATGGCACTCCCATGTAACACCTCTCCTGCGTGAGCTGCACTGGCTCCTGGTGGTCTTCCGGGTGTGCTTCAAGGTTTTGGTTACCACCTTTAGAGCGCTCCATGGCTTAGGGCCTGGTTGCCTACGGGACCGCCTACTACCACCAATAGCCTCCCACCGGCCGGTATGCTCTCATAGAGAGGGACTCCTCCGGGTGCCGTCAGCCAAACAATGTCGACTGGCGGCCCCCAGGGGGAGAGCCTTCTCTGTGGGGGCACCTACTATCTGGAATGAGCTCCCTCCGGAGATACGGAGGATCCCGGATCTGTGCACCTTCCGCTGCGCTGTGAAGCTCTTTCTATGCCATCAGGCGGGCCTGGCCTGATTTTTTCCCTCTTTTCTTTTAATATATAAATTTTAAATCTGTTTTTAAATTATTGGGGTTTTAATTTGTCTGGGCCAAAATTATTTAATTCAATATTATCTGGTTTTTTAAATTTTATGTATTTATGTATTTTATTGATTAGCTGTTCACCGCCCTGAGTCCTTCGGGAGTAGGGCAGTATACAAATTAAATAAAATGAAAAATGAAAATAAACATTAAAATTAAACAATAAAGTTTTTCATAATACTCTTGGGTTACTTTCTTTTTTTCTTCTAGTCTATATTGTAACTTCCCTTCTGTATCTTGTAAACAGTTTATCATTTTTTTCTCCTTCTCTTTTCGTATTTTATATGTTAACCATCTTCCTGGTTTATTTTGCATTTTCAAAAAAGTTCTTCTTCGATGCTTTCAATTGGTTTGCTAATAATTCTTGTTCATTTAAAATTATTTCATGTTTCTTCAGTTCCATCAACTTCTTATTTTTTTTATTTTGAATATCTTTCTGAAATTCTTTTTCTAGAGTTTTATATTCTTCTTCCAGACTTACTTGTTTTTGCCTTTTCTTATTCTCCTTTTTTCCCAGATATGTTATTGCAAGGCCTCTACCTGGGGTTGCCCTTGAAGACCACCCGGAGGCTTCAGCTGGCACAGAATGTGGCCGCCTGTGTTGTTGCGGGAGGGACCCGATACTCCCATATTACACCACTCCTGTGTGGCTTGCATTGGTTGCCGGTTGCCCTCCGGGTGAGATTCAAGGTGCTGGTGTTAACCTATAAAGCACTTCATAGCTTAGGCCCAGGTTATTTGTCAGACTACCTGCAACCAGCGTCAACTTCCCATCGCCCGGTGCGCTCTCACAGAGAGGGCCTACTAAGGGTGCCGTCGGTTAGACAATGTCGGCTGGCGACTCCCGGGGTAGAGCCTTCTCTGTGAGCACTCCGACCCTTTGGAATCAACTTCCCTTGGGGCTCCGGTTGGCCCCTGACCTTCGCACCTTCCGCCGTTAATTGAAAACCTGGCTATTTATGTCACCCGGCCTGGACTGATGGGGTAGTATATTTAAATTTAATAATAAAAACAAAAACTTTCTTGATTTTTATGTATATTCGTTGTTTTTAACAATGGCTTGGTCGACTGTCATTGTGAGACGCCCTGAATCCTTGGAAATAGGGCGGCATACAAATTTTATAAAATAAATAAAATAAATAAATAAATATATGCTTTCATTGTATCCCATACATTTTGAAGTGATTTATTTGATCAAAAGTGATGTATCTTCTTTTTTGTTTATTCTGAAGAAAGCTTCCAACTCCATTTCCATAAATTTTTAAAATTCTTTTTCATTTAATATTGTTGTGTTCAAAGTCTATCTTGTCCTTTTCTTTTGGCCTTTCCATATCATTGTCATTGGGTTATGATCTGCCCATATTTTTGAGCCACTGTTTACTTCTTGTACCACTTCTATGAGTCCAGATGACATCCATATCATATCTATCCTTGACCACAATAAATGTCTATTTGAGTAAAAAGTATATTGACTCTCTTTCAAATGTTTTTGTCTCCAAATATCTTGAACACTTAATTCTTCTGTCATTTAAAAAAAAGATTTTGGCAGTGTTCTTCTGGATTTTTTAATTTATCTTCACAGTTTTGTAGTCCATTCTGGGTCTGTTATAGCATTAAAATTTCCCATTATACATACACTTTCATATTCCAGTTCTATAATTTTTCTATGTAGTCACCGATAAAACTCTTCCTGTTTTTCATTTGGAGCATATAGTGCTATCAAAAGTATAGTTTATAGTTTATAGTTCATTTTTATTTATTTTAGTTATTCCTCTTCCGAAGAAAAAATGCTTTTAACAGTATAAAAAAAAAAAAAGCCTCTGATGATCACGCGGCTCAGCTGGGATCATCAGAGGCTTTTCAAAACATTTTTTTTCTGCAAACTCTTGGCTGAAGAGGTGGTAAAAATAATGCTTTGAAAAGTCTCTGGCAACTCCCAGCTATAGTTGCCTGATCGGCAGAGAAGTATTTTTTAAAATGCCTCTCTGACGATCCCAGCTGAGTTGCCTGATTGGCAGAGGCTTTTCAAAGCATTAGAAAAAATGCTTTGAAAAATTAAAAAAAAAGTTAGCCATGCTCACCCAGTCATATTAACCCACCACCACCAATCCATGCCCACAGAACCGGTAGTAACAAATTTTACATTTCACCCCTGATTTGAAGTACAAAGCAGAGAGTTCAAGGCTGGGATAGTCAACAAATAATGTACAGAAAAAAGCAGCATTCCTCCCTAAGAGATCTACCAATGTTCTGGGGGCTCCAGTATAAATTGGTAGTGTCAGTTTAAAAGCGACAGAAACTTGTGGAAATTCCCAATGGCCAGAGAGGGACTTTTCCCCAAGCAAACTGACCACAAAGTTGGAGCTGAACAAATCCTTGTCTCTAACTAATCTATCCCAAGGATCACCATGAACAAAAGATGATGAGCCCCATAAATTGTACAGTGGGTCTTTTCACCACTCCTTTTGTGGTTGGCCATGACAGAAAGAGGAAAGTGATGTCAAGGGAAGGACTGTGGGAAGGATAATGCTCATGGCAGATGCCCCTGAAATCCTTAGACAAAGGTTCTTGATTTCAGATGCTGCTCACTGTGACGCCTGCCCAGAAGACCAATATCCCAACAAGGACAAGGACCAATGCATTGCCAAGAAGATCCACTTCCTTGCCTATCAGGAGACCCTGGGATACACTTTAGTTTCTCTCACTCTTTTTCTTTCTGTGACCACATCTGCAGTTCTGCTGATTTTCTATAAACATCATGACACACCGATTGTCAAGGCCAAAACCGAGATCTCTCCTACATCCTCCTGGTGTCCCTCTTGCTCTGCTTCCTCTGCTTCTTCCTCTTCATTGGTCAACTAGGGAAGCTCACCTGTCTCTTCCAACAATCTGCCTTTGCCATTCTCTTTTCCCTGGCAGTTTCTGCTGTGTTGGCAAAAACTGTCATGGTGGTTCTTGCCTTCATGGCCACCAAACCAGGGAACAAGACAAGGAAACTCTTAGGAAAACCACTGACCTACTCCATTGTCTTAGGCTGTCCTGTGGTCAAAGCAGTTCTTTGTGCCACCTGGCTGGGAACCTCTCCTCCATTTCCCAACTTGGATTTCCACTCTTTATTTGGAGAATCAATCTTGGAATGTAAGCAAGGCTCAGCTGTAATGTTTTACGGTGTCCTCTCTTACCTAGGACATTTGGCCCTAGTCAATTTCACAGTGGCATTTCTAGCTAGGAAATTGCCTGACAGTTTTAATGAAGCCAAGTTCATTACTTTCAGCATGCTGGTCTTTTGCTGTGTTTGGATCACTTTCCTCCCAACCTACCTGAGCACCAAAGGGAAGTCCATGGTGGCCATGGAGATCTTCTCCATTTTGGCCTCAGGAGCTGCTCTCTTGGCTTTTATCTTTTTCCCAAACTGCAGCCAAGAAAGCTCCACACACATTTGCATTACTCAGGTGACCCTGAGGACACAGATAAACCTCCACGTGGGCTTAACGACTCACTAAAATAATGCAAATGACCAGCTGTTAGCAAGGAATACAAATCCTTCCATTTGCCACCATCCAGTCAGAGCTGAAGAAGCTTCTTAGATAAGAAATGAAACGTCTTCAGAGGAAAAAACAGTTGCCTCTTTAAAAAAGCAGCTTTGGGACAATCAGAGCATAGATTTCCTCATGCAGGAGCCGGCACTCTCTACAATGGAGCTGCGTGTGTGCATGCATGCTTGATGGCCACTTGTGTGAATCCTCCCCTCCTGTCCTCTCTGCCAGTCTGGAAATATTGGGGAACACTGCAGTAGAATATAAAATGAGAATGAACCCCCTCCTTTTAGCACTGATGATGTCACCTAGTTTGGTAATGAAACGTCTGTCAGAAAACAAGCAATCTCAGAGAGCAGCAAGAATCCATCCCTTCAATCCCGAGCTACTATTCCTCTGTCGAAACTCCCTCTTGTCTGCAGGGTCTCAGTGACATATCAGTCAAATATCTCACTTCATCTTCATTCTCAAGTCCACCTCTGTGGATTACAAGAAGAGACACAAACATGTTTTTCCCTTTCTGGTATGCAAACCAATCTGGTATTAATTGGGTAGGACGATTGCTTTTCTTTGCAATTATCAGTAGATCCATAATTCTTAATGTATCCCCTGTGGGTTCTACACACAAGATAACACCTGCTTTAAAAAACGTGCCTGGAATTCTCCCGATGGGATAGGACATGATATCTCACCTTGTCTTGCAAAGAGCTCACTCCTGGGTTTGATTAGACTCAGTTGGCTTTAGCTTTGTCTTCAGTCACAGCCCAAACATTTATAAGGGGGAGGATGGTTGATTCAAATTTTGCCACAAAGCCATCCAGGTGGAATGACCTGCCTCTGTTGTGCTAAAGCTGTGATGAGATTTCAAGTGCTACCTGCAATTTACCTTCTGCACAAACCTAGATTTCTGATCTTGGAGGGAAGGTGAGAAGAATGACTGGATTGCCTCTGCTCCTGCTGGTCTTCTGGCTCCTGCCTCCAACTTCTGCTAAGAGGATGCAAAGTGTATGTGTGTTGACACGGTCTCTGCAGATTCTGGAGGACTATTACAGGCCTGGAGATCTCATTATTGGTGGGAATTTGCCCCTGGCAGCCGTTTTTTTATACAACAACAGCCTTCGCTTTCATAAAGACCCATTCCAGGATCGTTTACCAATTCTGTAAGTTTCACATGGAGGCAAAAGATATAGAATGAATGGTTTCTTTCTTTGGGATTCAGGACCTCCTTTTAGAAATACTGGTCCTGATGACGTTTGCAGTGCCGTAGAGTAAGTCTTTGCACTTTTCTTCAATAAAGAACCAAGTGCATAAAAGGATAGAATTCTTAATCTTTCCAGAATTTCACCGGATGAAAGGGATGAAGCATAAAAAATGATGAGGGACAACACATTAGAAATTGTGATGGTCTACTTATTAATTTGGATAGAAAGTCATGGTGGAAAAGTCAAATAAAAAATCCTTATCCATTATGAGATACGAGTCATTGGATACAAAAGGGTTGTCAAATAAATATCCTAAATAAATATCCTAAATGAAATAAAATAATAAAAAATACTTTTGGAAAAATAATTTTGGAATCAGTAAGTGCTCATGAAAAATGTCCTTTGGGAAATCTATATTCTGACCCCTACTGGAGTTTTGTGCTCAGCAATGGTTACTTGTTCTGAAGAAACTTCTCCAAGAGGGAACAAAATTGAGGAAAAATTGGGAAATATTACAATCAGTGGAGCAAAGTGAGGAAGGGAGAGATGATAGAGGAGTATTAAAAGGTCTGTGATTGGGATGGACAGTTTAATCAAGGAAGATCCTTTAAAAAAAAAACCAATGAAACTTGGGATTTGCTCCAAAGGACAACACAAAAGACAAACTCCAACTGCAAATATGAAATTTCCTGTAATTGTTCCTCAATGTTTTTCTAACCATAGAATCAGGCCCAAGAAATACCAACAGTTCCTGGCCTTGGTGTTTGCAGTCTCAGAGGTCAACAAGGACCTGGTTCTCCTCCCCAACATCACCCTTGGCTTCCACATTTATGACAATCACCAGATTGAGAGAGATATTTCCTTAATCAGCCTCTCCCTGCTCTCCACAAGAGGCCAGACGATTCCAGGTTACAAATGTGACCAGCAGGACACTCTGCTGTCCATCATTGGAGGTCTCAGCTCCCAATCCTCAAGGCAGATGGCCTCCATCTTCAGCATGTTCAAGGTCCCACAGGTAAGGGGGCCTTTTTAGATTCTGTTATGGAGTAGACAAAGATCAGAAGCACACACAGAAGCCAAAGATAAACTAAAATTTGTTTGGGGGGGCTAATCATGAGTGTGTGACTCTTAGTTAATGCTTCATGAAAGGGTAGCCATTCTTTTAGTTCCATTTATTCTCTACATCAGGTTGATGGTTTGTTCTCTTGTCTTCTGACATACCACAACCAGTCAAGATGAGTAACTGGTGGCACTTCCTAAGAAGGGAAGAACCTTAAAGCTGCCACTCAAGGCGAGTCAGCTTGACTGGTGGAGCAAAAGCCACAGAATGGTGACTCCTAAAGTTGCCATAATACTTTACTTTGTTGTTGAAAGAAGATTCTCACTTTCTCCAGCTCGGTATTGGCTTTGAGTTCTCTCAGGGAGAAAGAAGAGTTTATCCTTCCTTCTTCAGGATTAATCCCAAGGAATTTCCTCAGTATGTGGGTTTAGTCCAGCTGCTCCTGCATTTCCAGTGGAACTGGGTTGGGCTTGTGGCCTCAGAAAGTGACAATGGAGAACGTTTCATCTCATCTCTGATGCCAATGCTCAAGGAGAAGGAGATCTGCCTGGCCTTCACTGAAATGTTGAGATTGGATTTTCTTGCTTCTACAAAGTTCACATCCCGTCATATTTTCAAAATCTTGTCTAAAGCTGAAGTGATTATTCTCTTTGGAGATTCCATTAGTATTACATATGTACTGGCCGTAATGCATTTCTATAAAAAAGTGACAAAGACAACATTTTGCAAAGTTTGGATCTTAACTTCCCATTGGAAAGTTAGTATGACGGGATCGCAAGACATATTGAAAGGTCTAAATCCTTTCCATGGATCTTTGCACTTTAGGGACCACACCGGGGATATCTCAGAATTCACCCGTTTCCTCCTGTCTTTAGATCCTTTCAACCCACAAGGGGACGTCTTTCTCCCTCAATGGTGGGAGAGGGTCTTTGAATGCAAGATCTACAAACCAGGTGAAATTGCTCCAGCCCAGCAAAAAACATGTACCGGAAAGGAGAATTTGCAGAGTGTGCCAACGTTTGTGTTTGAAACAGGCACGACAGGGGAAAGCTACAATATTTACAATGCAATTTATGCTCTGGCACATGCATTACATGCAACGTATGGTTCAAGACCACAACCAGCCCTGATGAGGCTTGGAAATAGATTTTCAAAAATCTGGTCATGGCAGGTAATTTCTGTGACTTTTTTATACAGTCCACATAATAATGTGAACATGCCACATCCATCAAGATCTACCAAGTTGATTGGTAAAACCCAAAATCAAAGTTTCATTCTTTTCCTCTTCAAGCACAAAGTTCAGAAGCGGTCTCCATGTGGAAATAAAAGTACTTATTTTCTCTTCTTTAATCAAATTAATTAATTTTGCCATTTCAGCCAACTCCATCACCTTCTGCAGCCATTTGTCCATGTTAGGGATCGAACTGTCTTTCCATTGTTGTGCATACAACAGTCTTGCTGCTCTCAAGAAATATAGTAACAAAGTTCCACATTTCTAGAGGGCATATTTGAAGAACTACCTGTTTCCCTCAGTACATAGCCTGAATCCAACCTGTAAGAACACACTCGACTCTATTCGTTTTAACTTTGGTTTATGTTTTTATTGCTTATCATCCTGTGTGACCTCATCCCATTTCTTTAGTCTGCCGTTTGTTATCCTGTTCAGCTTGTTGTGTGAAAACAGCCTCTGTTAACCTCAGCACAAACAGTAGGACTCAAAATCATCCAAATAGCTCCTGGTTTGAAATTCATCAGATCTTTTTTGCATCAAAGGATAAAGGTTGAATCTGTCTCAACAGTGAAGTGACAAACCAGGACTGGTGCTTCCATCCACATGGCCTCACCCGGTCAGACCTGGATCCTGCATTCTTCTGTCTTTGACTATGAACTAGAGAAAGTTAGTGGGGTTTTACAGGGTTGTGGTAGAAATTATTTAATCACTCCTAATCTGTCACTTATAAGACCTGGAGCCAAAGGAAACATTTAAAAATGCATGTAGCCAAGTATCATAGGAACAAAAACACGCAATGAAATCTGGAGCGTGGCATTAAAATCTTTGCATGATGGATCATTCTGGTAAAACTAGGGTTGAATAAGCCATGATAAAAAATTCCAAAGATAACATCCCCTCTTTCATGGAGAAGGAGTCAATTTTTCAATATTATTCCTGATAGACCAGAACTCATGGAACTCCTCTAGTTTCTCAGACATCCCCCCCATGTCCCAAGCTGATGGCCAACAAAGAATGATAGAAGCTCTCATATTTCATGTGTAGCTTTCAGCCGCTTCTTCCAATTGCTGAAGATTTCTTTTCTTTCAGATTCTTCACTATCTGAGGACTGTTCAGTTTAACAACAGTGTTGGAGATGAAATCTCCTTCTCAGAAAATCGATTGGCTTCTGCTAGTTTTGATCTTCTCAACTGGGTTTTCCTCCTGAATAAATCTTTTGTGCCCATCAAAATTGGGAAAATAGATCCTAGGGCTCCTCCAAACAAGGATTTCACCCTAAACTCTGATGCGATTGTCTGGGCCACAAAGGTGAGCAGGAAGGAAATGTTGTAAGTTCAAGAAAGATTCATTCCCTTCTAGGGATACAGAACATCCTTCTAACTTGAAAAATGGTCAGTTGAGTCATAAAATATGGCAGGGATTTGGTAAATAACCTGCTTTGTATATAACACACTTGAGCTTTGATTTGTGTCAAACCACAAATAGTTGGGATTGGAAATAATGTCTGCTTGAGACCCAGGACACAGTTAGAAGATGGGTTGCCACAAAGAAGATGGGGTCAAGCTAATCTCCAAAGTTCCAGAAGGCACGGCATGCCTCCAGAAGTTTTGAATGTTCCAACACTGGAAGTTTCTCAGAACAGATTGGACAGCCATGTGTCTGGAATTTTATAGGGTCTCCTGCTTAAACAGGGGGTTGGTCTATAAAATCTCCAACTCTGTTATTCTAGAATCAAGATGAAACAATGAGTTCCCAAGACCATTCCCATTCAGTTGGATCCTCCTGACTCTTTGTTTCAGAGGTGCTGTAGCTCAATGTCACAATATTTCTTTTGTAGGTCCCACTACTTCCAATCTCCAGCATCTACTGTAGGGTCAGGAATGTCACTGGCCTTAATTACCAGGAGCTGCTCCTGTTTTCTGGTAGACAGAGTTGAACCATTTCATTTGAAGAACATAGACATTGGAATATGGAATGGACATAGGAATTTGGAAACCAATAAAGGAGAATATTTGTAGCTCAGAGTTGACATGAGGGATTCTTGGTGCTCTCTGAGCTTGCTTGTTTTCTTAGCCAAACTAGGTAAAATGTAGCACTGATGATGTTACCTAATTTGGATCATGAAACATCTGCAAGAAAACCAGCAAGCTCAGAGAGCACCAAGGACCCCTCAATTTGAAACTAATTAATGAAGCATGTTCATTGCTTAGGTCATCTCAATAATTTCTCTTTTCTCTTTCAGAAGGTGCCCTTTGCCAGGTGTGGCATAAAGAGGTGCCATGCAGGAGAGAGGAGAAGAGTTCCAGAGGGAGAGCCAGTTTGCTGCTACCATTGTGATGCTTGTCCAGAAGGGACCATTTCTAATCAGACAGGTAGAGCAGACTTCAGATGTGGACCTTCCATGATCAAAGAAGCCATTCAGGAGATCAAAATATTTCCTTGTTATTGTTATCATTTTTTGTAAGATTGAGATGCATTTATACTTCATGGATCTAAACTGTCCTGGTCCCAGAGACCCCCTTTCCTGATTTCAGGCAGGATAGTATCAGAGTAGAATTTATAAATCCCCAACTTGCATTTTCACACCTACTGTAACATCCAGTTGGGAAAACCAACTTCCAAACTTTTCCTGAAGGGGTGAGGCGTGTGGTTCAAGTTCTAATTTTGACTATTTTAGGGTGGGCTTCTTGTGTCAGTACTCAAGGAAATAGACCTCTCAGAGAATCTGTATCTATCAATAAATGAGGATATTTGTAGCTCAGGGTTGAAATGAGGGGTCTCTTGTGCTCTCTGAGCTTGGTTATGTTCTTGCAGAGATTTCATTATCCAAACTAGGTGATATCTGCAGGAAAAGAAACAAGCTCAGAGATCACCAAGGACAACATAGCACCAAGGACAACACAGTCCTCCTCCTCCTCGTCCTCCTTGTCCTCCTCCTCCCCCCCCCACTCCCTCTATCACTGATAATGTTATCTAATTTCGGGAATGAAACATCTGCAAGTAAACAACCAATCTGATAGAGCACCAATCGGGAATGAAATCTAAATATTTTTGCTAAAGGTTCTTTGGGCGTGGCTTTATTAGTGGGCAGGGCTTGGTGGTAAGGGGACTGCGTGGGCGTGGCCAAGTCAATGTCACTTCTTTGCCCTTTTTTAAATTACAAAACACAACACAGCACAACTGGCTCACCCACAATGTAAAAGCAGCTGTGCTAGACCCCAAATGGCCCCGCAACAAGAGGAACCTCACACAACCACAGAAAGCCCAAAAAAACAACTTTCACACTTTACACACACACAACACAAGACAATACAATTGGCTCACCCACAATGTAAAAGCAGCTGTGCTAGACCCAAAATGGCCCCTGCAACAAGCAGGAACCTCACACAGCCACAAAAAGCCCAAAAAACCAACTTTCACAGTTTACACACACAAAATTCCACATACAGCTTTGTGAGATTTTGTTTGTTTGTGCAGTTAGAGTGAAATACTACAGAAACACACTAAATCTGAGAAAGCTGCACAAATATTATTTTATTTTAATTTATTTTTATTTTTATATAAAAGCAGCTAAATTTAAAACTTCCTAAACTTTAAATGGCTAGGTCTAAAAAAAGAACAACTAAAATCCCCCCAATTAACTATTTTTTTTAAAGCTCCCAAAGGTGAAAAAAACTTACCCAATAGAACAGGGGTCTCCAAACTTGGCAACTTTAAGAGTTGTGGACTTCAACTCCTATAATTCCTCAGCCAGCTTTGCTGAAGTTGCAGATAGAGCTGCTCACCAATGAGCTTGATTGCAGGCAGGGAGATTCAGTTGCTTGCTGATGCAATGGATTGCAGGTATTACAGCAAGCGTGTTGCAACCAGCAGTTAAGGTAAGCAAGCTGGAGGCTGAGGGGGGGGAGAGAAAAAAAGAAGCTTTTTTCTTTTAAATGGGTCTGACAATCCAAGCTGAGTTGCCTGATTAGCAGGCAACTCAGCTGGGATCGTCAGAGCTTGGATCATCAGAGCTTGGATCGTCAGAGATATTTAAAAGGAAAAAAAGGCTCTGATGATCGCGCAGCTCAGCAGGCCATGGGGGGTGGGGGCAGGGATTTTTGCTACCGGTTCTCAGAACTGCCCGCCGCCATCGCTACCTACTCGCCCGAGCCGGTCCGAACCGGGAGCATTTCACCCCTGGCACCATTGATCCCTAAATCTCTATGTCTACCTATGTTGGTGAATCTATCCCAGCAAGAAACCACTGAGCAAATTGGAAGTATAAAGCAGAGACTTCAATGCTGGGATAGTCAACAGATAATGTACACAAAACAGAAACAATCCTCCCTAACAGATCTACCAATGTTCTGGGGGCTCCAGTATAAATCGGTAGTGTCAGTTTAAAGCCACAGTAATTGTGGCAATTCCCAATGGCCAGAGAGGGCCTTTCCCCCCAGCAAACTGACCACAAAGCTGAAGCTGAACAAATCCTTGTCTCTAACTAATCTATCCCAAGGATCACCATGAACAAAGGATGATTAGCCCCATAAATTGTACAATGGGTCCTTTCATCCCTCCTTTTGTGGGTTGGCCACAACAGAAGGAGGACTGTGGGAAGGATAATGCTCATGGAAGATAGCCCTGAAATCCTTAGACAAAGGTTCTTGATTTCAGATGCTGCTCACTGTGACCCCTGCCCAGAAGACCAATATCCCAACAAGGACAAAGACCAATGCCTTACCAAGAAGATCCACTTTCTTTCCTATCAAGACACCCTGGGATACACCTTAGTTTCTCTCGCTCTTTTTTTCTATGTGACCACATCTGCGGTCCTGCTGATTTTCTATAAACATCATGACACACCAATTGTCAAGGCCAACAACCGAGATCTCTCCTACATCCTCCTGGTCTCCCTCCTGCTCTGCTTCCTCTGCTCCTTCCTCTTCATTGGTCAACCAGGGAAGCTCACCTGTCTCTTCCAACAATCTGCCTTTGCCATTCTCTTTGCCCTTGCAGTTTCCGCTGTGTTGGCAAAAACTGTCATGGTGGTTCTTGCCTTCATGGCCACCAAACCAGGGAACAAGACAAGGAGACTCTTAGGAAAACCACTGACCTACTCCATTGTCTTAGGCTGTCCTCTAGTCCAAGCAGTCCTTTGTGTCACCTGGATGGGAACCTCTCCTCCGTTTCCCAACATGGATTTCCACTCCTTATTTGGAGAGTCAATCTTGGAATGTAAGCAAGGCTCAGTTTTAATGTTTTACATTGTCCTCACTTACCTAGGTTTTTTGGCCCTTGTCAGTTTCACAGTGGCATTTCTGGTGAGGAAATTGCCTGACAGTTTTAATGAAGCCAAGTTCATTACTTTTAGCATGCTGGTCTTTTGCAGTGTTTGGATTACTTTCCTCCCTACTTATCTGAGCACCAAAGGGAAGTCCATGGTGGCCGTGGAGATCTTCTCCATTTTGGCCTCAGGAGCTGCTCTCTTGGCTTGTATCTTTTTCCCAAAATGCTACATTATTCTATTGAGGCCAAATCTCAACTGTAGAGAAAATATAATAAGAACTAAGAATTTCTAATGGTAAGGAATGGAAGGATTCATACTCCTTGCTAAAAGAATGCAAATGACAGCTGGTCATTTGCATTCTTTTGGCAAGTTCTTGAGGCTATTTGGGGGTTGAACCAATTGGCTGCAG
Source organism: Arizona elegans (assembly GCA_022577455.1). Taxonomy (NCBI): domain Eukaryota; kingdom Metazoa; phylum Chordata; class Lepidosauria; order Squamata; family Colubridae; genus Arizona; species Arizona elegans. The sequence goes on from JAKOOJ010000018.1 coordinate 15,125,201, forward strand.
CCAAGTAAGCTCCACAGACATTTGCATTACTCAGGTGACCCTGAGGACTTAGATAAAACTCCACGTGGGCTTAACGACTCACTAAAAGAATGCAAGTGACCAGTTGTTAGCAAGGAATACAAATCCTTCCATTTGCCACCATCCAGTCAGAGCTGAAGAAGCTTCTTAGATAAGTGAAATGTCTTCAGAGGAAAAAACTGTTGCCTCTTTAAAAAAGCAGCTTTGGAACAATCGTAGCATAGATTTCCTCAGACAGGAGCCGGCACTCTCTACAATGGAGCTTCGTGTGTGCATACATGCTTGATGGCCACTTGTGTGAATCATCCCCTCTTGTCCTCCCTGCCAGTCTGCAAAGCTGGAAATATTGGGGAACATTGCAGTCGAATACAAAACGAGAATGAACCCCTCCTTTTAGCATTGATGATGTCACCTAGTTTGGTGTCAGAATGTCTGTCAGAAAACAAGCAATCTCAGAGAGCACCAAAAATCCATCCCTTCAATCCCGAGCTACTATTCCTCTGTCGAAACTCCATCTTGTCTGCAGGGCCTCAGTGACATATCAGTCAAATATCCCACTTCATCTTCATTCTCAAGTCCATCTCTGTGGATTATAAGAAGAGACACAAACATGTTTTTCCCTTTCTGGTATGCAAACGGATCTGGTAATAATTGGGTAGGACGATTGCTTTTCTTGGCAATTATCAGTAGAACCATAATTCTTGACGTATCCCCTGTGGATTTCTACACACAAGATAAGACCTGCTTTAAAGTACATGCCTGGAATTCTCCCGATGGGGCAGGACATGACACTTCACCTTGCCTTGCAAAGAGCTGGATTTGATCAGACTCAGCTGGCTTTAACTTTGTCTTCAGTCACAGCCCAAACACTGATAAGGGGAAGGATGGTTGATATAAATTTGCTACAAGGCCATCCAGGTGGAACAACCTGTCTCTGTTCTGGTAAAGCTCTGATGAGATTTCAAATGCTACCTTCAATTTACCTTCTGCACAAACCTAGATTTCTGATCTTGGAGGGAAGGTGAGAAGAATGACTGGGTTGCCTCTCCTGCTGCTGCTTTTCTGGCTCCTGCTTCCAACTTCTGCTAAGAGGATGCAAAGTGTATGTGTGTTGACAAGGTCTCTGCAGATTCTGGAGGACTATTACAGGCCTGGAGATCTCATTATTGGTGGGAATTTGCCACTGGCTGCAATTGTTTTATTCTTCAATAGCCTTCACTTTCACAACGACCCATTCCAGCATGTTTTAGAAATTATGTAAGTTTCATCCGGAGGTGAAAGATCTAGATGAATTCTTTCTTTCTTTGGGATTCATTCATTTAGAAATACTGGTCCTGATGAGGTTTGCAATGCCGTAGAGTAAGTCTTTGCACTTTTTTTCAATAAAGAACCAAGCTCATAAAAGAGGATAGAATTCTTAATCTTTCCAGAATTCCTCCTGATAAAGGGATGAAGCATAAAAAGTGATGAGGGACAACACATTAGAAATTGTGATGGTCTAGTTATTAATTTGGATAGAAAGTCATGGTGGAAAAGTCAAATAAAAATCCTTATCCAGTGTGAGATATGAGTCATTGGATACAAAAGGGTTGGCAAATAAATATCCTAAATGAAATAAAATAATAAAAAATACAAAAGAAAAACTCGGTTTTGGAATCAGTAAGTGCTCATGAACAATGGCCTTTTGGAAATCTACACTCTGACACCCACTGGAGTTTTGTGCTCAGCAATGGTTACTTCTCCTGAAGAAAGTTCTCCAAGAGAGAACAAAATTGATAACCTGCTAGAGGGAATAAGGATTACAGAGCAAAGTGAGGAAGGGAGGGATGATAGAGGGATATTAAAAGGTCTGTGATTGAGATAGAAAGTTTAATCAAGGAAGATCCTTTAAAAAGAACAAACCCAATGAAACCTGGGAGTTGCTCCAAAGAACAACACAAAAGACAAACTCCAACAGCATATATGAAATTTCCTGTAATTGTTCCTCAATGTTTTTCTAACCATAGAGTCAGGCCCAAGAAATACCAACAGTTCCTGGCCTTGGTGTTTGCAGTCTCAGAGGTCAACAAGGACCTGGTTCTCCTCCCCAACATCACCCTTGGCTTCCATATTTATGACAATCACCAGATTGAGAGGCAGATTTCCTTAATCAGCCTCTCCCTGCTCTCCACAAGAGGCCAGACGATTCCAGGTTACAAATGTGACCAGCAGGACACTCTGCTGTCCATCATTGGAGGTCTCAGCTCCCAATCCTCAAGGCAGATGGCCTCCATCTTCAGCATGTTCAAGGTCCCACAGGTAAGGGGGCCTTTTTAGATTCTGTTATGGAGTAGAAAAAGATCAGAAGCTCACAGAGAAGCCAAAGATAAACTAAAATTTGTTTGGGGGGGGGGGCAAATCATGAGCATGTGACTCTTCATGAAAGGGTAGCCATTCTTTTAGTTCCATTTATTCTCTACATCAGGTTGATGGTTTGTTCTCTTGTCTTCTGACATACCACAACCAGTCAAGATGAGTAAGTGGTGGCACTTCCTAAGAAGGGAAGAACCTTAAAGCTGCCACTCAAGGCGAGTCAGCTTGACTGGTGGAGCAAAAGCCACAGAATGGTGACTCCTAAAGTTGCCATAACTCTTTACTTTGTTGTTGAAAGAAGATTCTCACTTTCTCCAGCTTGGTGTTGGCTTTGAGTTCTCTCAGGGAGAGAGAAGAGTTTATCCTTCCTTCTTCAGGATTAATCCCAAGGAATTTCCTCAGTATGTTGGTTTAGTCCAGCTGTTCCTGCATTTCCAGTGGAACTGGGTTGGGCTTGTGGCCTCAGAAAGTGACAATGGAGAACGTTTCATCTCAACTCTGATGCCAATGCTCAAGGAGAAGGAGATCTGCCTGGCCTTCACTGAAATGTTGAGATTGGATTTTCTTGGTTCTACAAAATTCACATCTCTCCATATTTTCAAGATCTGGTCTAAAGCTGAAGTGATTATTCTCTTTGGAGATTCCAATAGTATTACAATTGTACTGATGGTAATGGAATTCTATGAACTATTGACACAGACAACATTTTGCAAAGTTTGGATCTTAACTTCCCATTGGAAAGTTAGTATGATTGGATCTCAAGACATATTGAAAGGTCTAAATCCCTTCCATGGATCTTTGCATTTTAGGGACCATACTGGGGATATCTCAGAATTCACCCATTTCCTCCTGTCTTTAGACCCTTTCAACCCACAAGGGGACGTATTTCTCCCTCAATGGTGGGAAACGGTCTTTGAATGCAAGATCTACAAACCGGGTGAAATTGTTCCAGCCCTGCAAAAAACATGTACTGGAAAGGAGAATTTGCAGAATGTGCCAATGTTTGTGTTTGAAACAGGCATGACAGTGGAAAGCTACAATATTTACAATGCAGTTTATGCTCTGGCACATGCATTACAAGCAATGTATGGTTCTGGACCACAACCAGCCCTGATGAGGCTTGGAAAGAGGATATCAAAAGTCTGGTCATGGCAGGTAATTTCTCTGACTTTTTTATAGAGTCCACATTTTAATATGAATAAACCAATTCTATAAAGATCCATCAAGTTGATTGGTAAAACCCAAAATCACAGTTTCATTCTTTTCCACTTCAAGCACAAAGTTCAGAAGCGGTCTCCATGTGGAAATAAAAGTACTTATTTCCTCTTCTTTAATCAAATTAATTAATTTTGCCATTTCAGCCAACTCCATCACCTTCTGCAGCCATTTGTCCATGTTAGGGATCAAACTGTCTTTCCATTGTTGTGCATACAACAGTCTTGCTGCTCTCAAGAAATATAGTAACAAAGTTCAACATTTCTAGAGGGCATATTTGAAGAACTATCTGTTTCCCTCAGTACATAGCCTGAATCCCACCTGTAAGAACACACTCGACTCTATTCATTTTAAGTTTTGTTTATGTTTTTATTGCTTATCATCCTGTGTGACCTCACCCCATTTGTTTAGTCTGCCATTTGTTATCCTGTTCAGCTTGTTGTGTGAAAACAGCCTCTGTCAATCACAGCACACACAGAAGGACTCAAAGTGATCCAAATGGACTCCTGGTTTGAAATTCATCAGAGCTTTTTTGCATCAAAGGATAAAAGTTGAATCTGTCTCAACAGTGAAGTGACAAACCATGACTGGTGCTTCCATCCACATGGCCTCACCTAGTCAGACCTGGATCCTGCATTCCTCTATCTTTGACTATGAACTAGAGAAAGTTAGTGGGGTTTTACAGGGTTGTGGTAGAAATTATTTAATCACTCCTAATCTGTCACTTATAAAACCTGGAGCCAAAGGAAACATTTAAAAATGCATGTAGCCAAATATCATAGGAAGAAAAACACGCAATGAAATCTGGAATGTGGCATTAAAATCTTTGTATGAGTGATCATTGTGGTAAAACTAGGGTTGAATAAGCCATGATAAAAAATTCCAAAGATAACATCCCCTCTTTCATGGAGAAGGAGTCAATTTTTCAATATTATTCCTGATAGACCAGAACTCATGGAACTCCTCTAGTTTCTCAGACATCCCCCCATGTCCCAAGTTGATGGCCAACGAAGAACGATAGAAGCTCTGATACTTTATGTGTAGCTTTCAGCCAATTCTTCCAATTGCTGAAGATTTCTTTTCTTTCAGATTCTTCACTATCTGAGGACTGTTCAGTTTAACAACAGTGCTGGAGATGCAATCTCCTTCTCAGAAAATCGACTGGGTTCTGCTAATTTTGATCTTCTCAGCTGGGTTTTCCTCCTGAATAAATCTTTTGTGCCCATCAAAATTGGGAAAATAGATCCTAAGGCTCCCCCAGGCAAGGATTTCACCCTAAACTCTGATGCCATTGTCTGGGCCACAAAGGTGAGCAGGAAGAAAATGTTGTAAGTTGAAGAAAGATCCATTCTCTTCTAGGGATGCAGAACATCCTTCTAACTAGAAAAATGGTCAGTTGAGTCAGAAAATATGGCAGGGATTTGTCAAATGACCTGGTTTGCATATAACACACTTGAGGTCTGATTTGTGTCAAACCATAAATGGATGGGATTGGAAAGAATGTCTGCTTTAAACCCAGGAGACAGTTAGAAGATGGGTTGCTACAAAGAAGATTTTTTTATTATTATTTCCAATTTATATACCACCCTTCTCACTGAGGACTCAGGGCTGTGCACAGCCAGAATTAAGAACATGAAATACAAATATTAAAAACAATTAATATATATATATAAATTTGGCCCAAAAATTAAAAATCACAAACCAATTAAAACATTTAAAATTTCTTCTTAAACCAGCCCGGCTTGCTGGAAAAAATGGGTTTTAAGGGCACGGCGGAATGCGCTGAGGTCTTGGATTCTCCTTATCTCTGGGGACAACTGATTCCAGAGGGTAGGTGCCCCCACAGCGAAGACCCTCCCCCTGGGGGCCACCAGCCTACATTGTTTGGCTGATGGCACCCTGAGGAGGCCCTCTCTGTGGGAGTGCATGGGTCGATGGGAGGTTGTCGATAGCAGGAGGCGGTCTCGAAGATAGCTAGGCCCTATGCCATGGAGTGCTTTAAAGGTGATAACCAACATCTTGAAGCGCACCTGGAAGACCACCGGGAGCCAGTGCAGCTCGCGCAGGAGCAGTGTTACATGGGAGCGCCATGCTGCTCCCGTCACTACCCACGCTGCTGCGTTCTGGACCAGTTGGTGCCTCCAGGTGCTCTTCAAGGGGAGCCCCATGTAGAGAGCATTGCAGTAGTCAAGGCGAGAGGTGACGAGGGCGTGAGTGACTGTACACAGGGAATCCTGATCAAGAAAGGGCCACAACTGGCGAATCAGGCGAACCTGACAAAAGGTCCCCCTGGTTACAGCCATCAGATGTTCCTCCAAGGACAGCTGCATATCCAGGAGGACTCCCAGATTGCGAGCCCTTTCCATTGGGGCCAATGACTCGCCCCCAATAGCCATGGCCATCATATGCTCTTCTACAGAAAGCCGTGCATCCAGGAGGACGCCCAAGTTACGAACCCTCTCCATGGGGGCCAATGACTCGCCCCCAATAGCCAGCGATGGTGCCAGCTGGCTATATCGGGATGTCGGGAGCCACAGCCACTCAGTCTTGGAAGGGTTGAGCTTGAGCCTGTTCCTCCCCATCCAGATCTGCACAGCCTCCAGGCAATGGGACATCACTTCAAGGGCATCGTTGGGGTGGCCTGGGGTGGAGATGTACAGCTGGGTGTCATCAGCGTACTGGTGGTATCTCACCCCGAAGCCATGGATGATCTCGCCCAGTGGCTTCACATAAATGTTGAACAGAAGGGGCGAGAGGACCAATCCCTGACGCACTCCACAGATGAGGGGCCTCGAGGTCAACCTCTGCCCCCTTGGCAACACAAACTGCCACCGGTCGGAGAAAAAGTAGGAGAACCACCACAACACGGTGCCTCCCACCCCCAACTCTTCCAGCCGGTGCAGCATGATACAATGATCGATGGTATCAAAAGCCGCTGAGAGGTCTAACAGGACCAGAACAAAGGAGCAACCCCTGTCCCGAGCCCTCCAGAGATCATCAACCAACACGACCAATGCCGTTTCCGTGCTGTGCCCAGACCTGAAACCCAACTGGAACAGATCTAGATAAGATGTTTCCTCCAGGAATTGTGGAAACTGTCGCGCGACCATACTCTCAACAACCTTCGCCATAAAGCGAAGGGTGGAGACAGGATGGTAGTTGGCCAATATTGCCGGATCCAGGGACGGCTTCTTGAGGAGAGGCCTCACCACCGCCTCTTTCAAAGCAGCGGGGAAGTAACCCTCGCTCAATGAAGCGTTGATAGCACCCTGGAGCCAGCCTCGTGTAACCTCCCGGGAAGCCAGTACCAACCAGGAGGGACACGGGTCCAGTGAACATGTGGCCACACTAAGTCTCCCCAAAATCCTGTCCACATCGTCGGGAGTCACAGCATCAAACTCCTCCCAGATAACATTCTCAAGACTATTCCTCGTCACCCTGCACTGATCTACCCAGTCAGAGTCCAAATCCCCCCGGATCTGAGCGATTTTGTCATACGGGTATTGTCCGAAATCCTCCGCCCTGCCTTCCAGGGTATCCTCCTGCACTCCCGGATGGAGCAGGGAGCGGGTTACCCTAAACAGGGTGGCCAGACAATTCCCTGATGACACAATAGAGGTGGAAAAGTAATTAAACTTTGCCGTTTTTATCGCCACTAGGTAGGCCTTAATATGTGACCTTACCAGTGTTCAATCAGATTCAGCGAGGCTGGCTCTCCAACCACTCTCCAGGTGTCTTTTCCGGCGCTTCACTTCTCTCAGCTCCTCAGTAAACCAAGGAGCCGCCCGGGATCGGCACCGGGTCAGAGGTTGCAAAGGCATGACTCGGTCCAAGGCTCCACCAGCCGCCCGATCCCAGGCGGCTACCAGGTCCTCGGCCGAGTCATGCGCTAGATCCTCAGGAAATGGCCCAAGCTCCATCTGGAACCTATCAGGATCCATCAGGCACCTGGGGCAGATCCATCTAATTGGGTCCGCCTCCCTGTGGCGGGGGGCAGCGGTTCGAAGATCCAGGCAATTGTGATTATCGTAAATTCTATTGTCTATCTATGTTCTACTGTTTTTCCAATTTGTATTTTATACTTGTTTTAATTTTTAATACATTCACCATATTAAGAGGTATTTTATCTCTATCCATCATCTCTTACTCTTTTTGAGAATTCATCTTTTATTGACTTTTTGATTCCTCTTTTATATTTGTCTCTTGGGATATGTTTCTTTTTCTACCATTTTTCTACCAGTTAAATATTCCCCCTGGCTTACCCCTTGTCTCTTTCTGCCACATCCTTTATTTTTTATTTTATTTTATTTTATTTTGAATTTATATACCGCACCTTTTCCCGAGGGACTCAGGGCGGTGTACAGCCAGATAAAAAACATATAATACAAACATTAAAAACAATTGAAAAGATATATATTAATTTGGCCCCAATTTAGAATAACAAACCAATAAAAAATATAGAAAAAATATATTAAACCAGCCCGGCTTGCTGAAAAAAGAAAGTTTTTGAGCATCCATCCATAGCCCTTTCATTATTTTTGGCAGACTTCCATTTTTTCCCCGTTCTGTTATAAACTCTTAAAGAATTATCTATTTGATTCATATTTATTATTCTTGTCCCTTCAATGTCTTGATCTTTAGAAATGCTGTAGCTCAATATCACAAGATTTCTTTTGTAGGTCTCACTACTTCCAATCTCCAGCATCTATTGGTGGGTCAGGAGTGCCTCTGGCCTGAATTACCAGGAGCTGCTCCTGGTTTCTGGTAGACAGAGTTGAACCATTTCATTTGAAGAAAATAGACATAATAATATGGAATGGACTTTTTTTTTTAATTTGATTTATATGCCGCCCTTCTCCGGAGACTCAGGGCGGCTTACAATGTGTTAAGCAATAGCCTTCATACTTTTGTATATGTATAAATATAAATATAATCTTATTGCCCCCACAAACTAGGTCCTCATTTTACTTACCTTAGAAAGGATGGAAGGCTGAGTCAACCTTGAGCCTGGTGAGATTCGACTTAGGAATTTAGAAACAAATAAAGGAGAATTTAAAATTTAAGAGGGACATGGTGGCTCAGTGGCAAAGACACTGAGCTTGTCAATCAAAAGGTCAACAGTTCAGCTGTTCAAATCCCTAGTGCTGCATAATGAGGTGAGCTCCCATTACTTGTCCCAGCTTCTGCCAACCTAGCAGTTTGAAAAAATGCAAGTAGGAAAATAGGGACCACTTTTGGGGGGAAAGTAACAGTGTTCTATGTGCCTTTGGCATTTAGTCATGCTGGTCACATGACCACAGAGGTCTTCATATAGCACTGGTTCTTCGGCTTTGAAACGGAGATGATCACTGCCCCCTAGAGTCGGGAATGACTAGCACATATGTGTGAAGGGAACCTTTACCTTTAAAAGAGAATATTTGTAGTTCAGAGTTGACATGAGGGGTTCTTGGTGCTCTCTGAGCTTGCTTGTTTTCTTACCCAAACTAGGTAACATCTAGCACTGATGATAATAATGTCTCTTTCCTCTTTCAGAAGGTGCCCTTTGCCAGGTGTGGCATGAAGAGGTGCCATGCAGGAGAGAGGAGAAGAGTTCCAGAGGGAGAGCCGGTTTGCTGCTACCATTGTGATGCTTGTCCAGAAGGGACCATTTCTAATCAGACAGGTAGGACAGACTTCAGATGTAGACCTTCCATGATCAAAGAAGCCATTCAGTAGATCAAAATATTTGCTTGTTATTGTTGTCATTTTTGGTAAGATTGAGATGCATTCATACTTCATGGATCTAAACTGTCCTGGTCCCAGAGACCACCTTTCCTGACTTCAGGCAGGATAGTTTCAGGGTAGAATTTATGAACCCCCAACTTGCATTTTCACTCCTATTGTAACAGCCAGTTGGGAAAACTGGAGCCTATAGTACAGTGGACTAAAGCACTGTTATTAACAACTGCTGATTGCAATTACTGCAAGTTCAAATCTCACCAGGCTCAAGGTTGACTCAGCCTTCCATCCTTTCAAAGGTAGGTAAAATAAGGACCCAGATTGTGGGGGCAATAAGCTGACTTTGTATAAATATACAAAAGTATGAAGGCTATTGCTTAACGCATTGTAAGCTGCCCTGAGTCTCCGGAGAAGGGCAGCATATAAATTAAAAAGCAAAAATCAAAAAAATCAAAAAAACAAACAAAAAAAACCTGCCAAACGTTTCCTGAAGGGGTGAGATATGTGGTTCAAGTTCTAATTTTGACTATTTTAGGGAGTGCTTCTTCTGTCAGCACTATCAATCAAAGGAAATAGACCTATCAGAGAATCTATATCTATAAATAAATGAGGATATTTGTAGCTCAGGGTTGAAATGAGGGGTCTCTTGTGCTCTCTGAGCTTGGTTATTTTCTTGCAGAGATTTCATTATCCAAACTAGGTGATATCTGCAAAAAAAGAAATAAGCTCAGAGAGTACCAAGGACTAAAAAGCACCAAGAACTAGACATTCCTCCTCCTCCTCCTCCTCCTCCTCCTCCTCCTCCTCCTCCCCCCCCCACTCCCTTCTATCACTGATAATGTTATCTAATTTGGGGAATGAAACATCTGCAAGTAAGCAACCAATCTGATAGAGCACCAATGATCCCTAAATCTCTATGTCTATCAATGTTGGTGAATCTATCCCAGCAAGAAACCTCTAAGCAGATTGGAAGTACAAAGCAGAGAGTTCAAGGCTGGGATAGTCAACAGATAATGTCCACAAAAAAGCAGCTTTCCTCCCTAGCAGATCTATCAATGTTTTGGGGGCTCCAGTATAAATTGGTAGTGTCAGTTTAAAAGCCACAGTAATTGTGGAAATTCCCAATGGCCAGAGAGGGACTTTTACCCCAGCAAACTGACCATGATGCAGGGAGCCGAATAAATCCTTGTCTCTAGCCCTATCTATCCCAAAGATCACCATGAGCAAAGGATGATTAGCCCCATAAATTGTACAATGGGTCCTTTCATCCCTCCTTTTGTGGGTTGGCCACAACAGAAAGAGGACAGTCATATTATCTTTGCAGAAACAATAATGTGTATAGTAGTTGCTCAAGAAATCCTTAGACAAAGGTTGTTGATTTCAGATGCTGCTCACTGTGAACCCTGTCCAGAAGACCAATTTCCCAACAAGGACAAAGACCAATGCATTGCCAAGAAGATCCACTTCCTTGCTTATGAGGACACCCTGGGATACACATTAGTTTTTCTTGTTCTTATTCTCTCAGTGATCACATCTGCAGTCCTACTGATTTTCTATAAACATCATGACACGCCAATTGTGAAGGCCAACAACCGAGATCTCACCTACATCCTCCTGGTCTCCCTCCTGCTCTGCTTCCTCTGCTCCTTCCTTTTCATTGGTCAACCAGGGAAGCTCACTTGTCTCTTCCAACAATCTGCCTTTGCCATTCTCTTTTCCCTTGCAGTTTCCTCTGTGTTAGCAAAAACTGTCATGGTGGTTCTTGCCTTCATGGCCATCAAGCCAGGGAACAGGACAAAGAAACTCTTAGGAAAACCACTGACCTACTCCATTGTCTTGGTCTGTCCTCTGGTCCAAGCAGTTCTTTGTGTCATCTGGCTGGCAACCTCTCCTCCATTTCCCAACATGGACTTCCACTCCTTGGTAGGAGAGGCTATCTTGGAATGTAATGAAGGCTCAGCTTTAATGTTTTATGCTGTCCTTGCCTACTTGTGTTTTCTGGCTGTTGTCAGTTTCACAGTGGCATTTCTAGCTAGGAAATTGCCTGATAGTTTTAATGAAGCCAAGTTCATTACTTTTAGCATGCTGGTGTTTTGCAGTGTTTGGATCACTTTCCTCCCCACCTACCTGAGCACCAAAGGGAAATCCATGGTGGCTGTGGAGATTTTCTCCATTTTGGCCTCTGGAGCTGCTCTCTTGGCTTGTATCTTTTTCCCCAAATGCTACATTATCCTACTGAGGCCAAATCTGAACTGTAGAGAAAACATAATAAGAACCAAGAATCTCTAACTAATGTAGGGACTGGCCTCATTTAGATTTGTCTTTCAGGGAAGTCAGGAGACACCTGCAAATCACCCAGTCTTGTGGCATGTAGTGGTTTTAAAGCACTAAGCAGCACCTTGAATTGTACCTGGCAGGAACCTGGGAGCTGATATAGCTCATGCAGCAGAAGTATAACATGGGTGAACTTAGTAATGCACACTATTGTAAGCACTATTGTAATGCACACTTCATTTTGGATCAGCGGTAGTTTTCAAAGGGTCTTCAAGGGTAGCCCCAAGGGGATAACATTGCAGTAATCCAATGAGTATTGCGAAGGCACGACTGACTTTGAGCAGAGCCACCAGTCTGGAATAATGCACAATTGTTATGCTGATTATACTATCTCCCTTTCCATCCAATGGCCTCTCTCAGTTCCAGGTTCTCCAGAGGTTCTCACCATCCAATGGACTCCCATCAAGCAGGGCCGAAAGGAGGTGATGTCTCTGTTTCTCTCCTGCAGATGGAAAAGGAAATATGGAGCAGTTTGTAGGGCAGTGAGGACAAACTGGGCCCGAAGGCAGAGTAGGAAAAACAGCATTGTCAATCCCCAGCCCAACTGCCACCATCCCTGTGTCATCAAGAGAACACCCGTGCAAATGAATAGCAGGAAATCCCCCTCAAATGGTCAGAGCAAAGCCAGATAGTCAGGTGAGCCCCTGATGACTGCTCCCCATGTCCTTCCCTATGCTTTCCTAGTAGGTAGAATTCTCCTTCTCAAGGAGGCTCTCTTAAAGATGACTGCAGGCTAAATCTTGCAAGCTGCCCTAAGCAGCAGCACTTGAAAGATTTGGGAATGAAATTGTGGAATCCTTGGTGCAATCTGAGCTTGGTCGTTTGCTTGAAAACATTTCATTACTCAACTGAGTAACATCATCAGTGCAAGTGAAGGTGCCAGCTACTGTATTTAAGCAGGGAGTAACCCTTCCCCCACTCAGTTTATGATTCCGATGGCTGCCTTTGAAGACCTATAACACAGGGGTGTCAAACTCAATTATATTGTGGGCCGCATCAGGGTTGTGTTTGACCTGGGGGAAGGGAAGGGGCCAGGTTGGGCATGGCCAGTTTGATGTCATTTGTGTCAGGGGTGTCTGTGGTGGCCCGAGGGCTCTGCCAGTGAAAATGGGCTCCTGAATTCCGTTTTTTGGCTGTGATAGGCTCCTGCAACCCATTGCCAGCAAAAATGGAGCTCATGGTGGCCACCCACAGTCCTCCTGAATGTTGTTTTAGCTGGCAGAGGCACCGTGGGCCGGTCCTTCTCTGTTTTCAGGGCAGGCCCATGGGTCAGATCTAAGCACCCTGCAGGCCAGATCTGGTTCCTGGGTCTTAAGTTTCACACCCCTGGCATAACAAATGGGCCCTTTCGGACTATCATAGCTGGCCTTTAGTACCTGCTGAAAACATTTGTTTGAAGAGGTTTGGCATAAGGTAGCTTGAAGTGGGCTTGTCTTTCATAGCCCCCCCCTTTTTTTTCTTGAACTGCTCATCTCCTGGAGCACGGATGTCTCTGGCCTCCTGGAAGCAGGTGAAAACTTCCCCAGATGACGAAGGTGAATACACATGTCCCAGGGTAATGTTGCAGGATCCGATCTGTGTCAGTCACTGGGACCAGAGGTTTTTACTTCCAAGCTTTCGGGCTTGTGCTGGAGCCCATGTTCAGCGAACTTCTCTCTAACCAGACAACCTTCGGGGATGAACTGATCCCACTGGCATCCCATTTCATCATTTTACCATTTTTATGTTCTAAAAAAAAAGAAAAGAAAAATTTGGTCACCACATTACTGTTACAGTTGAAAATACCTAACCTACTATCTGTAAATATGTGTGCTTGTGCATATGTCATTGTGTGATGTCATTGTGTCTCTTACCATTGGTTACTACTTACCATTAGCCCCGCCTCCTCTGTATATAAGCTTTCGCTCCTCTCAGATTGATGGCTGTCTAAATGTGTTCCTGAGGAAGAAAATAAATATTATTATTACAAGAAAGTCTACAGTCTCTTATATTGGGCCTAACTAGGATAACCAAACTAGCAACAAATTGGTAGCAAGAGGATGGTTTGGTAGGCCCAACCGAACATAAAGATGCAAGACTCACATAACGACAAAAGAAGACCTGCCACCAGATACATAATGAAAAGAATGGCAGCTCAACTAACTCCTGACAAATATACACCACTTGAAAATATTAAGAAACAAACGCAATTACAAGAAAATGAACTGCTAACACAAAACAAACAACCACTAGCTGGAGCAGAACAAACTTTCTCAACACCAAACAAAGAAGATGAGGTAAAAAGAAAAATACTAGAATTAATAGAAACAACTACAGTTGAATCAAATCTGCTTGTGAAAATCCGCAGCATGATAAACGAAAATAACAAACAAGAAAACTGCAAGGTAAGAAACTCAACCCCTGACTTCAAAAATGACACCGAAGATGGCGACAGCTTCCCGCCTTTTTCATGGCAGCCATCTTACCCACCTAATACCTCTAAAATGCCTGACCAATTACTAAAAGAATTCCAAACCTCAAACTACGAAATAAAAAACAAACCCTACCAAGAAGATGACTACCCGAGTCCAAAAACAAATAAAAAACAATTATTTAAACAAAACAAAGCTCAACCTACTGAAGTAGAAATAGACAATGCTATACAGGTGCTGACTGCAGCACTCGGGACTAAACTAACAATACCAAACAAACAACCAGAAAATGAAATAGAAAATTCTAAACTACCATCTACCAAAAGCCAAAAAGAAATAGACTGTCTAAAGAAAGGCCTAGCCACCCGAAGAAAGACAAGCTGGCAATCATACTTACCTACCGAAGAGCAACTCCCTGAACAACCCGGCTCCATTGGCAATGGCGGCCTGCCTCAAGCTCCACTTACTGACGACCTCAGAGAAGACTCCCCGACGAGCAGAGCAGCACCCCAGGCATTCTTCAGTCACCAGAGGCCCTCCGGAAACAAAGCAGAGCAACAGAAGGCCGTCTGGGACTTCACCCCAGGAGCTGCAGACACAGGAACCTCCCTCGCCGGCTGCTGGAGAAAAATGAGGACTGAGCATGCCCAGAACGAGCCTGCAAAGAAAGAAGAAGAAAATATAAATACAAGTCAGCGCAACATAGAGATAAGTAAATACAGACATGCATCTACCATACCCAGGCCTTATTGTGAGTATGCTAAGGTCTTAAATCATGGACAGCTACTAAACATGAATAACACTTCACAACACTCAGGGACAATACCTTCAGACTTTATAAAGTTAAGATTAGATGGAAGCAACTTAATGGAATGGAACCAGTGTTTACAGATTACATATTTGAAAGAGAATGTTTTATTTTTTATTGATAACCCACCAGATAAGCCTTGGACCTATGAAATAGACTGCCTCCATCACAAAGCATATTATATATTAATTGCCTCTATTTCTCCAAGTATACTTCCCAGTATAGAGCATAATTTAACTGTATTTGAAACATACCCAAAATTATTCAATTTGTTCTATAGTAAAAGTGTAGCCATCACCACAAAAATTTCTAGGGAATTCTATTCTGCCAAACTAAAACATGATACCTCCATGAATGAACATATCTTGAATCTAAACGCAGTAAGAGCAGACCTTATCCAAAGGGGGGAAACCATTTCTGACAACACCATGAAAAGCATTATAATTAATTCATTAGATCACAGCTGGGATAACTACATTACCTTAATAGATAACCTAAGTATAGAGCAAATTACCTTAGAAAATCTTACCAATAAGCTTATTACTGAAGATAGACTTAGAAGAGAGCGATATACACAACAAAGGGAAGGTAGAAATCAAAGAAGAACTGATTTTAGGGTCAGAGATAGGTACCCACATGAATATTCCATATGTGGATCTGAAAGACATCAAAGAAGAGACTGCCCCAAGAACGCAGGATACAGTGACTCATACCAACACAAGGATAGGAGAATACACTTCTTAGACAGAACTTCCCCAGACTACAGCTATAAACGGAGAGAATCACCACATTCTAGAGAAAGACAAATGTACAGAAATAACCCTAGAGATAATAAGAAAGGATCACTATATGGAATAAGAAACAATGACACTTTAATATCTGATTCACTCAACACTTGGCTCATCGATTCTGGAGCCACATGTCATACAACTCACAATAGATAAATATTAAGCAACTTCACTGAAAAGAAATATTACATTAAAGTAGCAAACCAAAATAAAGTCCTAGTGAGAGGAATGGGAGACACGCATATAAAGGGTATAGGAAAAATAGAGGGGGTACTATTTGTACCCGAAATCCCAAATAATATATTGGCAACACTAAAATTAAGTATAGAGAATGAAGTAGAGACCACTTTCAGAGGTGGAAAGGTATTTATGACAAAAAACAGCAGAAACATAGGTAAACTATTCACAAATGACGGACTAACATACCTACTGCCACAAGATAGCGAATTAATCTACGCAAACTATCAATTAAGAAACAAAAAGGCAAATTCAGATAGTCATGATGAAAGTAACAATGATAACGCATCGAACACTGACAATAATATGTCTGAAAATTTAAACAATGGAAGGCCTATACACGATAATTGTAGTCACTTACTCCACAGAAAGCTAGGACACGCAAGCTTTCCTGTCATACAAAAGATGTTAGAATGTTCCGAAGATTTAAAAATAAAGAACTGTAAAAATTATTTAGAATGCTCTGTATGCAATTCATCCAAACTTAAGAACAAACCCAAACCCAAAAAAGCCACTCGCACCACACAATCAATTTTTCAATTAATCCATATGGATGTAGTAGGCCCATTAAAACCTTCAATTAAATATAAAAAAAGATACTTTCTAACCATAGTCGATGACTACAGTAGATTCGGTTTTGTATATACCCTTAGCCACAAAAGTGAGGTTTTCAAAAAATTTAAGGAGTTCTTTAAAATGGTAGAAACACAACACAATATTAAAATTAAACAAATAATGACTGACAGGGGGTCAGAATTCCTATCCAATGAATTTTCAAATTGGCTAAAATCACAAGGAATATTGCACTTTAAATCTTGTCCATTTTCCCCATTTCAAAATGGAATTTCTGAAAGAAAGAATGGTTTGTTACAAACCATGGTTAAATGTGTGTTAGACGATGCTGGCTTAAGCCAATCATTCTGGGCTGAAGCCCTTACTTATTCCAATTACACTATAAATCGCTTATGGTCAAGTACAATCAACAAGACTCCATACGAACTCATGTATGGAAGGAAACCAAAAATTGGACATTTACAACGTATTTGGTGTAACTGCTGATGTATATGTCCCCTCACAATTAAGGCGCAAAGGAGAGAAAGTATCCAAAAGACTGATATTTATGGGGTACGAATCAGGAACCAAGGGATATCGCTTCATTGATAAAAATAACCATTTCATTGTATTCAGATCTGCCGTGTTTCATGAACACATGAACTGGTCAAAATTACATCTCAACGAAATATATCCAGAATCAAAAAATATTACACACACGCACACAGAACATCATACATCAGATACCAATCCCAAAACCACAACCACGAACAGAATTAAATGCCCAAAAACAATTAATGATGAATGGAAGAAAGGACACCCCACTTTGAAGGTAGACCAATTAACTGAAAAAGAAGCTAAATATATGCATAGCGATGAACATCCCCAGAATAGGCCCATTAGATCCAATAGGGGCACAATTCCTAAAAGATTAGATGATTATGTACTGTCTATTCAAGCTAAACACCTGACTCCCAACACGTATGATGACATACTTAAGTTACCTCCAGAAGAAAAAAGTAAGTGGGAGGAAGCAATGAAAAAAGAGATGGACAGTTTGAGAGAACTAAATGTATATACACCAACAGATCTACTCACTGAGAAGTCCCCCATTGGCACTAGATGGATCTATAAAATCAAAGAGCTAGAGGATGGTAAATTCTTATACAAAGCCAGGTTAGTGGCTCAAGTTTTGCCCAAAGGTTTCCAGATGACTATGAAGACACATACTCCCCAACCGTTAGATCAGAAAGTGTGAAAACAGCATTAGTATTAGCTTCCGTTTTAAATCTGGAAGTATATCAATTTGATGTACAGACAGCCTATCTGCATGCTGATCTCAATAAAGAAATTTATGTAAAAGCACTCCCAGGAAAAGATACAAAAAAGGGAGAAATTTGGCTATTGAATAAGAGCCTTTATGGATTAAAAGAGTCCGGCAAACGGTGGTATGAGTGTTTATCAAAGATACTTAACGATATAGGCTTTGTGGCTACTTCATCTGATTTTTGTTTTTTCACAAAAAGAAATAATGATTCTATTGAATATGTTTTGATTTATGTTGATGATATATTATATTTTGGACGTGACAAGGTTAAATGTGATGATTTCGCTGAACAATTAGGCAAAAATTTCAACTTAAAAATATTAGGAAAGGTAAATAAGTATTTAGGAGTCCAAATTGACAAAACAGATAAGGGTTTCAAATTATCCCAGAAAGACAAAATTATAGAACTCATAGAAAAATGTAATATGGTTAACTCAAAAATTTGTGAAACTCCCATGTCAACTGATTTTTATAGGAATGTGTACAATGAATACGAGCCATTTAAGGATAACACTTTATATCGATCAATTATTGGGTCCTTATTATACATATCTAATTGGACTAGGCCTGACATCACCCTTGCCGTAAATTTGTTGTCGAGACATGTAAGCAATCCTAACTTATACCATTGGGAAGGAATCAAGAGAATTTTGAGATATCTGAAATCTAGCATTAATGTATGTCTATACCTAGAACCATTCATTTCTGAAAAACCAACTTTAACCTGCTACGCTGATGCAGATTGGGCTACTGATTCAAAAAGCAGAAAAAGTACTTCTGGATATGTTTTTCTTATAAATGGTTGTGCGGTGCACTGGTACACTGGCAAACAGAACTTAATTGCCACCTCTACAGCAGAAGCCGAATACGTTTGCTTATCCAAAGCAGTCAATAATCTAATTTGGTTCGATGATTTATTATGTAATGTGTGGGATGAACCTATTTATCCAATTATCATCAATGAGGATAATAAGGCAGCGATAGATATATCAGCTTCCGAAGCAATAGGCCAACGATCTCGACATATCGACATCAAATATAAACATGTGAGGTAACTGTCAAGTATAGGATTCATTAAAGCTGTTCACTGCAATACTAATGAACAAATTGCTGATATCCTCACTAAGCCATTAGCAACCAAACAACATGTATATTTGACTTCCAAACTTAATGTACATATATAATCTTAATAAGCCATCATTAGTTAGGTATTTTAGAGGGGGATTTGTTACAGTTGAAAATACCTAACCTACTATCTGTAAATATGTGTGCTTGTGCATATGTCATTGTGTGATGTCATTGTGTCCCTTACCATTGGTTACTACTTACCATTAGCCCCGCCTCCTCTGTATATAAGCTTTCGCTCCTCTCAGATTGATGGCTGTCTAAATGTGTTCCTGAGGAAGAAAATAAATATTATTATTACAAGAAAGTCTACAGTCTCTTATATTGGGCCTAACCAGGATAACCAAATTAGCAACAATTACAAGACAGATATTGAGACTTTGGAAAAAGTGCAGAGAAGAGCAACTAAGATGATTAAAGGCCTGGAGACTAAAACATGTGAAGAACGGTTGCTGGGATTGGGTTTGGTTAGTCAAGAGAAAAGAAGGACTGAGACAGAGGTGGGTTTCAGCAGGTTCTGACCAATTCTGGAGAACCGGTAGCAGAAATTTTGAGTTGTTCAGAGAACTAGTAGTAAAAATTCTGACTGGCCCCACCCCCATCTATTCTCTGCCTCCCAAGTCCTGGCTGATCAGGAGGGAATGGGGATTTTGCAATATACTTCCCCTGGAGTGGGAAGGGAATGGAGATTTTACAGTATCCTTCCCCTGCCACGCCCACCAAGCCACACCCACAGAACCGATAGTAAAAAAATTTGAAACCCACCACTGGACTGGGGGTAACATGATAGCAGCATTCCAGTATTTGAGGGGGCTGCCATGAAGAGGAGAGTTGTTACTCTCTCGTTGAGGCTAGAGAGAAATGCAGAGAGGGTTGTTTTGTTGAAAGGATGCTGAGTGGAGAAAAGAGATGAGAATTCTGTGTAGTTTAGACATTTTTCCTCCCTGTATTTCTCTCCCCCACCCCTGGTCATTCTTTTACACAAGGACTTTTTGCCTTGGAAGAGCGAGAAAAACAGGAAAAAGTGGGGGGAGGGGTCCGTGGGTTTTAGTTTTTTGATACCTGCCTTTGGTTTGCTTCCATCTGAATGGAATCTGAGTCTGACACACTGATTTTGAATACTTAGGAGTCACGGTGCTCCATTCTACGGCATGTTGGTTTGTTTGTTCATTCACAGCACAGGTTGTTCCCCTTTTAGGGATTGTTCCAGGGATGAGTTATCAATTACAATATGTAGAAAGAGAGATAAAATACTTAGGACATTTAATTCATGAAAAGAAGAAGAAGAAGTAATAAAAATAACAGCTGAAAGAGCTGAGGAAATTTCTAGGATTGACTGGGTATTGTAGGCTGTGAATAGATAATTGTGCTATTTTTGAATAAAGACTGGTACGCAAAGAGCCTAGTGTTACATGGATAAGGGGATGGCTTTGAGGCTTTTAAGCCAGAAGTGGGGAGTCAGTGGCATTTTTTTGACTAAAATGTTAGATCTTGTCTGTTAAGGATTGTCAGATTGTGTTCAAGCAGTGGTGGCTACGGCAGTGTTAGTGAGGGAAAGCAGAAAATCGATTGCTTCAATCAATCATGGAGGCAGTGGGAATTCAGTGGGAATGTCATGTTCCGTGGAATGCAAAATTGTCTATGCCGAGAATCAAATCTTTACCCTTGGCCTTGCTCAGGCTTTGAACCTGCCCAAAAAGGTTTACTGATATTTTAACTTCCGAAATGATGTTTGGATTACCACACTTGGACAGAATGGGGGAGATTCCACAATATGAAGCTAAGGATATGTTTGTAATATTTACAGACCCCTCACACCCTGGACATAAACTGTTTCAACTCCTACCTTCAAAACGAGACTATAGAGCACTGCACACCAGAACAACTAGACACAAGGACAGTTTTTTCACAAACACCATCACTCTGCTAAACAAATAATTCCCTCAACTCTGTCAAACTATTTACTTAGTCTGCACTTCTATTAATCTTCTCATCGTTCCTATCACCCATCTCCTCCCACTTATGACTGTATGACTGTAAACTTGTTGCTGGTATCCTTATGATTTATATTGATTGTTTCCTAGTATGATTTGATTGCTTATTTGTACCATATGACCATCATTCTTGATGAATGTATCTTTTCTTTTATGTACACTGAGATCGTATGCATCAAGACAAATTCCTTGTGTGTCCAATCACACTTGGCCAATCAAGAATTCTATCATCAGGAAGTCATTGTGACCATTGTCTGGCCTGAGCTGCCCACTGGGCGGCTAGAGGGGTGACCAACTGCAAATCATGGTGCCCGCCTTGTTCCCCGAAGTTGCTGGGCAGATTCCCCTCCAGACCATCTCAAAGAGGTTTGTTCCTCAGGCTGTGCTCTGTCCCTCCCACCAGAGCATGCGAGGGGTCTCTTTGGGGGCAGATCGCAGGAGCACCCTGATAAGTTTTCTGGAAAGGAACTTATTAGTAATTGACGCCCTCTTTCCCAGCTGAGTCTCTGAGGCACCTTTTGCTTGCAGGAGGAGGGCAGCATAAAGCAGCGCCACCTTAAATGCTGGTAGTCAGAGGTAGAATTCTTGTTGTCTTGTTTTCCTCCCCCAAAATTAAGGTGCGTCTTATACTCCAGTGCATTTTATACTCCGAAAAATACGGTAGTCATGCCGCCCACATGACCACGGAGATGTCTTCAGACAGCGCTGGCTCTTCGGCTTTGAAATGGATTACAAACGATTACAAATATCTATAATTACTTATTAGGATACAAATTGACGAAGAAACAATAAAGGAACGGATGATAATTTGGGTTAGGAATTTCAGACATAACATAGAATTGGATAAATGGGAAAAATTGTGGGCGAAAAATTACAAATTGACCATGGCAGTATCATACAAAGAAAACAGCTATAAAATGTTTTATAGGTGGCATTTAGCACCAGCGAGACTAGCAAAAATGTACCCCAATTTATCACCCCAATGTTGGAGATGTGGTCACAAACTAGGGACATACTACCACATGTGGTGGATGTGCCCTAAGGTGAGGAAATTTTGGTATAAAATTAAAGGTTGGTTGGAAGAGATTACACTCCAAAAGATATATTTTAAACCAGAGATGTTCCTTCTAGGAATGATTGATAGAAAGATGGAAAAAAGTCTCTATTATATTGTATATTCTTTTTTTAAAATATAACTTTTTATTATTTTTTATAAAAACAAACAAACATTTAGTATATCTGTCTCCCCCTCCCTGTGACATCTCGGTGTTACCTTCTATCGTTCTTCTTCTTCTTCCAAAAAAGGAACTTTCTTCTATCTTGATCTTTATACAAACCATTTTAATATCTCCTTACTAAAACAAAATTCTGCCTATCAAATTTTTAAATATAATCATAAAGCTTTTATCTTTTATATCTCTTTTCCAACCAGTAATAGAAACAGTTCCATATTCTATAATACTCTATCTCTTCCCTATCTTTAGTCCTTAAAGTCAATCTATTCATTTCTGCACAGTCCATAATTTTTTTTTATCACCTCATCTTCCAAAGGTATTTTCTCTGCTTTCCAATTTTGAGCATAAACAATTCTTGCAGCTGTTATTACATGTATAATCAAATAAGTACAGTATGTTCCTTACTAGTCTTTTCTGGAAGAATACCCAATAGGAACAGCTCTGGTTTAAATTCAATATGTAACTGTATCATCTCTTCCAACCATATTTTAATTTTATTCCAATAATTTTTTGCTTCTGGACATGCCCACCACATATGATAATAAGTTCCTGGTAGCTGGTGACGTTTCCAACATTTAGCTGGTTTATCTTTAAACATTTTTGCTAACCTCTCTGGTGGCATATGCCATCTATAAAACATTTTATATTGATTTTCCTTGTATGCAGTGGTCAATTTATAATTCCTTTCCCACATTTGTTGCCATTTTTCAAATTCAATAGGGTAACCAAAATTTCTTCCCCAAGCTATCATCGTTTCTTCTCCTTGCTCCTCTTCCTGATCAATAAACAGCAAAAAATTATAAAGTTTTTTTATTAGCTTCTCTTCTGTTCCTGTGAGTATCCTATCCAGCTCAGTTTTTTCCAAATAGAAACCATATAACTTAGCATCTTTTTCGTATCTTGTTATCTGCATATACAGATACCAATCTATCTTAATCCCTTGCTCTTCCAATTCTCTTTTCTCTTTCAATTCCCCCTTATCCGTTAATAACTCCTTATATCTAATAGTATTTCCAAACTTAAAAACATTTGGGTGAATTAAGGCTTCCATAGTTGATAACCATATTGGTATTTTTACACAGTATTTATCTCTAACCTTTTCCCATACTGATAACAATGCATTTCTTATATAATGTCTATGAAAATATGAATGTATCTTATTTCTACCATGCCACAAAAAAGCGTTCCATCCCAATTGTAAATCATGTCCTTCTAATGTTAACAGCCTAGTGTTACTTAATTCAATCCATTCTTTCAACCATGTCAATGTCGCTGCTGGTAATATAACTCCCAATTTGGTAAACCAAATCCCCCTCGTACTTTCGTATCTTGTAATGTTTTCATATTTATTGTTGCTTTTTTTCCCTTGCCATATAAATTTCCTCATTATCTTATTAAGATGTTGAAAGTAAGTCTTTTCAATTTTTATTGGTACCGTAATATAAAAATAACAGTCTTGGCAGTATATTCATCTTAATCAATGCAATCCATCCTATAAGTGACAATTGGAGATTTTTCCATTTTTTCCAAATCTTTTTCAATTTGTTGTTTTAGTTTATAATAATTTTCTTCCTTTATTGTTGCACATCTTGAAGAAAAATATACTTCCAAGGTTTTTTTTTGTTTTTTTTTTTAAATTTGATTTATATGCCGCCCTTCTCCGGAGACTCAGGGCGGCTTACAATGCGTTAAGCAATAGTCTTCATCCTTTTGTATATTTATACAAAGTCAGCTTATTGCCCCCACAAACTGGGTCCTCATTTTACCTACCTCAAAAGCATGGAAGGCTGAGTCAACCTTGAGCCTGGTGAGATTTGAACTTGCAGTAATTGCAGGCAGCTGGTCTTAATAACCAGCTTAATAACAGGGTGCCTTAGACCACTGTACTACCAAGGCTCTTTTTATTTAATCTTTTTCACCACTTGTATGTCTAAATTTTCTTTTATCTCTCTATTTTGTTTTTCTGTTGTGTTTTTCACCAAAATTTTTGTTTTGTCTTTATTTATTTTCAGACCCAAGACTTTTCCACATCCTTCTATCTGCTCTAGTAATCTAGGGCCTGTTAGTTTCAGTTCTTGTATGATAAAAACCAAATCATCTGCAAATGCTTGCAGTTTATACTCCTCTTTTTTAATTTTCATCCCTTTTATTTTATCATTTTGTCTAACATTTCTATTAAGAACTTCTAAAGTCAGAATAAACAACAATGGTAAAAGAGGGCATCCTTGTCTGGTGCCTTTCATTATATTAATTTTCCCTGTCATTTCTCCATTGACCATTATCTTGGCAAATTGTTTATCATATATTGTTTTTATGGCATTTATAAATATCTCCCCAAAACCCATTCTCTGTAGCTGGTTTATCATAAATTGCCAATTCACGTTATCAAAAGCTTTCTGTGCATCTAACAACATCAACACCATTTGCTTTTCTGAATGTGTCTCATAATATTCCAAAGTATTCAAAATCATTCTCATATTATCTCTAATTAGTCTTTTTGGTAGAAACCCATTTTGATCAGTATGATTCATTTAACGGTTTTTTTAACCTATTTGCCATTATTGAAGCAAAAACCTTATAATCTACATTTAGTAACGAAATCGGTCTATAGTTTTTAATCAGTTGTAAGTCTGTATCTTCTTTAGGTATGAGTGTCACATATGCCTCTTTCCATGAATCTGGCATTTTAGCCTCCAATAATAAGTCATTAAAAAGATCCAACATCATGTTACTAACTGCTTCTTGTAACATTTTATACAATTCATCTGGTAAACCATCTGGTCCTGGTGCTTTCCCACTTTTTTGTCTTTTTATTGCTTCTGTTAACTCCATCATTGTTATTCTTTCTTCTAACATTCCTTTATACTGTTCTGATATTCTAATTAAGTTTGATTTTTCCAGGTAGTTTTGTATCTTCTCCTCTGGAATCTTCTCTTGGGAATAAAGTTTTTCATAATAGTCTTGGGTTACTTTCTTTCTTTCTTCTATTCTATATTGTAACTTCCCTTCTGTATCTTGTCAACAGTTTATCGTTTTTTTCTCCTTCTCTTTTCATATTTTATATGCTAACCATCTTCCTGGTTTATTTTGCATTTTCGAAAAAGTTCTGCTTCGATGCTTTCAATTGGTTTGCTAATAATTCTTGTTTATTTAAAATTATTTCATGTTTCTTCAATTCATCAACTTCTTAATTTTTTTTTTATTTTGAACATCTTTCTGAAATTCTTTTTCTAGAATTTTATATTCTTCTTCCGGTCATACTTGTTTTTGCCTTTTCTTTTTGTTCTTTTTTCCCAGATATGTTATTGCAAGGCCTCTAATATATGCTTTCATTGTATCCCATACATTTTGAAGTGATGTATCTTCTTTTTTGTTTATTCTGAAGAAAGCATCCAACTCCATTTCCATAAATTTTTAAAATTCTTTTTCATTTAATATTGTTGTGTTCAAAGTCCATCTTGTCTTTTTCTTTTGGCCTTTCCATAACATTGTCATTGGGTTTGATCTGCCCATATATTTGAGCCAATGTTTACTTCTTGTACCACTTCTATGAGTTCAGATGACATCCATATCATATTTATCCTTGACCACGATAAATATCTATTTGAGTAAAAAGTATATTGATTCTCTTTCAAATGTTTTTGTCTCCAAATATCTTGAACAGTTAATTCTTCCCTGCCCTTCTACATTATATAAAAAAGTAAAAAAGAAAAAAGAAAAAAAAATTAGAAGGAAGGTAAAATAAAGTAAAAATGCAATTAAAAAGTAAAAAAAAAGTGAGAAAGGCTGAAAAATAATGTTTTAGAGTCAAAATCAAAAATCAAAATTCATAAAAAAGTCAATTTAGTAAAAAAGGGAGAAAAAATGGGAAAATTAAACAATAAAAATTTAAAGAAGAAGAATTCTTCTGCCTCTTCAAGTCTTAATCCATGGGGGAACAAACTTTAGAAGTCCAATTTAATTTAATTCAGTATATAGTCTCTAGTCCAAGCAGAATAAAAAATCAAAATTCAAGCCAAAAATCTTCTTTTTAATTTTCAACACAAAACTGGTCAAAAAAGAAGATGAAAAATACAAAATCACAGTCCGCACAACCAAAGGGAAAACAATACAAGAACATAAACAAAAAAGCTACCAAAACACAATTACTCTTCACTTCATTCTCCACAGCTGTTCTATTTATCTTCTAGCCAGAATGTCAAGGTCCGTTATTTATTCAATATTCTTCAAAGTAAAAAAGTCCTTCTTTATTTTTTTTTTCTGCCACTAGATGGCACTGCAGGTTATTTTTCGCCTCAGTTCAACACTTTTGATTCTTTCTTTTGTTTCAACAAAGTGTCGTGGAGCAATCACCAATTCAGTCATTTAAAGCCTTAATATACAGTAATAAAACAGCCTCAGTCTTCTTTTCTTTTTCTTCAGTTAAAGGTTAAAAATTAGTCAGAATTTAATGGGCTCTGAAACGTGCTTTCTTTGCCACCCGTTTCAGGATATGGGTGTGGATACACACCCACACCCATTCCTCATTCTCAGTCTCATTTTTTTTTTCTTTTGACGTAATAAAATTGAATTGATCTCTCCTCACCGATGTCACAGGCTGCTTCTTAACTTTCTCTTTTTGGTTCAGCCGCCTCAGCTTTTCAGCGACTTCTTGGTCGCTTTCCCTCAGTGCCCAATTTGAGGGGCGTCTTCTGACCTCTCCTGGGAGTTTGTCACCTCCCTAGGTTGATCGGTATGTGCTCTTCTTGGTGGTCATCCCTACAGGATGACTTAGGTCACAGCGGACCTTCAGGCAGCAGGGATATCGACAACTCTTTGGGAGCTCCAAAGAGTTCGTCTTGCCGCTGCGGTATTGGCTCCACCTCCTTATATTGCACATTCTAACGGCGGCCAGAATTACTCTAGTGCAAATGTGGACGTCAACCGATACACCATCGGAAGAAACAATAATAAAGAAAATCCTCGAATGCGCCAAAATGGATAAATTAACAATGGAGATCAAAGAAAGAGAAGACTCGGATTGTTATAAAGTGTGGAATAGATTTTATACATGGTTGGAAAACAGAAATCAAATTAAGAAATAAGAATAAGTGAAATTAGATATTAACATACTGGATATAAATGTAAATAATGATCCTGCTAACAAAACAGTTAATTATGAATATTTAAAAATAAAGAGAAGGAGCGGGAGGATAAAAGCTAAGAGTAAAGATGATGCAGAAAGTTGTAAAATTTTATATGTCTGTTGTTAGTATTGTATTTTAACGTCTGGTGTACGTGTGTTTTTGTTTTTTGTTTTTGTCTCTTGTTTCTTTTGCTATTGTGTGTTTGGTTTTAAAATGTAAAATAATCAATACAAATTATTTTTTTAAAAATGCAAGTAGAAATATAGGGACCATCTTTGGTGTGAAGGTAACAGTACTCCGTGCGCCTTTGGCATTTAGTCATGCTGGCCACATGACCATGGAGATGTCTTCAGACAGCGCTGGCTCTTCAGCTTTGAAATGGAGATGAGCACTGCCCCCTAGAGTCAGGAATGACTAGCACCATATGTACGAGGGGAATCTTTACCTTTACCTAATGTTCAAAGAATAGAATAGAATAACAGAGCTGGAAGGGACCTTGGAGGTCTTCTAGTCCAACCCCCTGCTTAGGCAGGAAACCCTACACCACTTCAGACCAATAGTTATCCAACATCTTAAAAACTTCCAGTGTTGGAGCATTCACAACTTCTAGAGGCAAGTCATTCCACTGATTAATTGTTCTGTCAGGAAATCCCTCCTTAGTTCTAAGTTGCTTCTCTCCTAGTTTCCACACATTGCTTCTTGTTCTACCCTCAGGTGCTTTGGAGAATAGCTTGACTCCCTATTCTTTGACTATTCTCTTTGAAATTGAGTGTTCTGAACTGAATTACTGTAGATTTCTGAACTCTCAATGCTCTTCTGACTCAGCAGCCTAACCACACGAGCCACCGCAGCCCCTACGAACAATACTAATTCTACTTTGCTAAATTATCAGAAAAGTCTGAAAGTACAAATGTCCCATTGCCACTATTTACTGTTTGATCCATTAGGGTGTTTTCTTTCCTGTTTCTTTGTCTGAACATTAAAACACTGGGCTCTTGCCGAAGAGGCGATCACGCAAGAAGCGTGCGCACAAAGAAAACCGGTAGTAAAGCTGGTTAGAACCCACCCCTGATATAGAGATAGAGATAGAGAGATATAGAGATATAGTTATATATATATATATATATATATATATATATATATATATATATATATATATATATATATATATATATATATGTATATATATATATAGAGAGAGAGAGAGATAAGAGATATAGAGATAGAGATA
Organism: Arizona elegans; assembly: GCA_022577455.1. Lineage (NCBI taxonomy): Eukaryota > Metazoa > Chordata > Lepidosauria > Squamata > Colubridae > Arizona > Arizona elegans. Next base: position 15,153,672 of record JAKOOJ010000018.1, read on the forward strand.
GAGATAGAGATAGAGATATAAATATTTTAAGCTTTAACACTTTTTCTGTTTCAATAGTTTCGCATCCGACAAAAATTTCATAGGGCTTTATTTTTCATTTGAAAGTTGAGAGTTCGGACTACATGACATCCTTTCCAGGGGTGGTATTCACTTCACTTACCTACAGGTTCACAAATGTGAGTGTGCGTGGCCCATACCCATAATTCAATGCGCCCCACCCTTCCACCCCCGCACTACCCCCGCTTTTGGCACGTGATGGCCTGGTGGGCCCAGTAGGCCCATTTTTTGCCCTCCCCAGGCTCCAGAGGTTTTCTTGGAGCCTAGGGAGGGCGAAAATGGCCCATTTCCTGACTTCAGGTGGGCCCGGAAGGCCCAAAAATTAGCTGGCCGGCGCACGTATGTGTGCTGGAGCTGAGTAGGGCAATGCTCGCATGCCCACAGATATGGCTCCGCGTGCCACCTGTGGCACCCATGCCATAGGTTCGCCATCACAGGCATAGAGCCAGGGCAGGTGGGCAGGCCCACTTGCAATTTCCACTACCGGTTCGGGCGAACCGGTTCAAACCAGCTGAATAGCACCTCTGATCCTTTATCTTTCTTTCTTCCATCCATCCATTTCTTTTGCATTGCAGCCTCTCCCACTGAGCCTTTTTGGCTACTACTTCATGCAATGCTCCTTCTACTGTTCTCTGGTCATCATGCTGCCTTTTAATGTCAAACGGAGGGTGAGTGAGATCTTTGGCAGAAGAGATGGGGTCCAACTGGTGAGGAAGCCCCATCCAGATTCAAGAAGGGGATGTAGTTCCTCCTTTTGGTGTATCACCAACTTTGACATCTTTTAGTTGATTTATGTGGCTGTCAATCTCACCAATGTGACTCAGGGTGGTAATTTTAAAATCATAAAAATGATCAACTGAAGAGGAAAAGTAAAAACACACACAAAAATATGGACATTAGTTCAGGGTACCTTCTGATGTAAAACATTGATATCAGGGGTGTCGAACTCAAGGCCCGCGGGCCAAATCCATCCTGCAGGGTGCTTAGATCTGTCCCACCGGGCCATGCTGGAAACAGTAAAGGACTGGCTCACGGTGCTTCTGTCAGTGAAAATGCAGCTCGGGAGGGCTGTACGTGGACCTCAGAGCTCCGTTTTATCTGGCACAGCACTGGGGCCACTGGGGCTGACATGAGTGATGGCAAGCTGGCCACACCAACCTTGGCCATGCCCCACCCCCCAAAAAGTCAAACACCACCCTGGTGCGGCCCACAAAAGCATTTTTAACTACTGGTTCAGGCGAAAAGGTAGTAAAAAAATGCTTTAAAAAGTAAAAAAAAAAAATTTGGTCACTCCCACCCAGTCACATGACACCCCCCCAAGCCATGTCCACCAAGCCACACCCATAGAACCAGTAGCAAAAAAAAATTTCATTTCACCACTGGTGTGTCCACTGTAACTGTGTGTGCTCTTTGCAAAGCAGTAAATCTGGAACAAGCTCCCCCCAGAGATACGGAGGATCCCGGATCTGCGCACCTTCCGTCGCGCGCTTAAGACTTTTTTATTTTATCAAGCTGGCCTGGCCTAAATCTTCTCCCCTTTTTAAATGTAAATTTTAAATGTAAATTTTAATTTGTTTTAAATTATGGGGTATTTTAAATTCAGCCAAATTATTTAATTTGTTTTTAATGTATTTTAAATTTTTGTATTTATGTGTTTTATCTTGTGGCTGTTCACCGCCCTGAGTCCTTCGGGAGAAGGGCGGTATAGAAATTTAATAAAATAAATGAATAAATAAAATAAATAAATTACCATTGTTTTCTCTTGGAAGTTTCAGCTGGTGATTGTTTATTTCAAAACTAGACAACAAATTCCACCTTAATTTGGTCTTCTTCAATTTTAGAGAGAGAAAGAGAGAGAGAGAGACACACACACAGAGAGAGAGAGATACCCGTTTCCCACAGAAAACACCAGGCGCCAAAAACCTGGGTTAAGTGTGGCTGGGTGGATCATGTGACTGGGTAGGAGTGAGTGATGTCGACCTAGGTTTTGTGGCTCCCGGTGATTTCTTTTCCTTGGGTAAGGAGATCCAAATGGCTCTTTGAGTGTTTTTATTTATTTTTTTATTTGATTTGATTTGATTTCTATACTGCCCTACTCCCAAAGGACTCAGGGCGGTGCACAGCCAAACAATAAAACACATACATACAAAATTTAAAAGTAGAATAAAATCAAATTAAATAATTTTGGCCCCGACAAATTTAAAACCCCAAACTATTTAAAACCAATTTTAAAATTGAATGTATAAAATACTAAAAGATATTTAAAAATTAAAAATCTTTTATAAAAGAGGGAGAAAATTAGGCCAGGCCTGCCTGGTGAAATAGCTTGCAGACCACTATACTATAGGGTCTCCTGCTTGAGCAGGGGGTTGGACTAGAAGGCCTCCAAGGTCTCTTCCCACTCTATGTTCTATGATGAAATGAGAAAGCCTAGGACCAGATAAATTTAGCCAGCGTTCATTTCTCTGATCCAAACTGTTGCCTTTCCCCAGGAAGATCAGTGTCCCCTTGAGCAAAAAACTGGGCCTGCAAGAAAAGCTGAGGCAGAAGCCTTCTCCAAACCCCATCCTGGAAGCCTTTTTCAGGAAGCAGAGGAAAAGTCCCCAAAAGGTGAGTTTCTTCCATATCATAGCAACGGGTGGCTAAAGGTGGCTGAAACTCTTGGTGTCCTTGTTTTCTTGCAGATGTTTCATTACCCAGACTACCGTAGATAACATCATCAGTGCTAGTGATGGGTAAGGAAACGTCTGCAAAAAAACCAAGCAAGCTGAGAGAGCACCAAGGACCCCTCATTTCAACCTGGATCAGCAAATATTCCCATTTATTTATTTATTGTTTATTTATTGGTTCGATTTATATGCCGCCCTTCTCCGGAGACTCAGGGCAGCTTACAGTGCGCTAAGCAATAGCCTTCATCCTTTTTGTATATATTTATACGAAGTCAGCTTATTGCCCCCACAAACTGGGTCCTCAATTTATCTACCTTAGAAAGGATGGAAGGCTGAGTCAACCTTGAGCCTGGTGAGATTTGGACTCACAGTAATTGCAGGCAGCTGGTGCTATTTAACAGCACTTTAGTCTGCTGCGCCACCAAGGCTCTTTATTGGGGAAACTCTGGCCTTGGATAAAATGCTCCTGATTTTCAGGGCCTTATTTATTTATTAAACAAATCTATACAACCACCCTACTGACATAGTAACTTCAGGTGGCTTCCAAAATTAAAAAAAAAAACCCAACCACTTAAGATATCAAGAAGATACTGGATGATTTTTAAAAAGCGGAGCGGAACCAGTCATGCTTAGTCCTTGATGGGAGACCACAAATAGAATAACAAAGTTGGAAGGGACCTTGGAGGTCTTCTAGTCCAACCCCCTGCTCAGGCAAGAAACCCTATACCATTTTCAATGGATCCAAAGCTGTGGTGAAATTCAATTTTTTTTTACTACCGGTTCTGTGGGCGTGGTTTGGTGGGTGTGGCAGGGGAAGCATACTGCAAAATCCCCATTCCCTCCCCACTCCTGGGGGAAGGATACTAGAAAATCCCCATTCCCTCCCCATTCCTGGGGGAAGGATATTGCAAAATCTCCATTCCCACCCCACTCTGGGGCCAGCCAGAGGTGGTATTTGCCGGTTCTCCGAACTACTCAAAATTTCCGCTACCGGTTCTTGAGAACCTGCTGGATTTTACCCCTGACCCAAAGACTGTAGACCAGAGAGAAAAGTTTTTTTAAAAAAATCTCAGAAAAAGGCAAAATGGGTTAAGGAATTATTGCAACTAACATTGCAAAAACCTAAACTGAATGTTTGAAAAATGTTTAAATAAGCTCATTGTGACTTGGGGATAATATGCATCTGTCAGAATTGCTGAATCCAGCTAAAATGTTTGTGTGTGTGTGTATGTGTGTAGACGTGTGACTTGTGTGAAAGATCCACGGCGGGGTTGAGTGTTTTTGAATTGACTTCCCTTTTTTTTCCAATTTATTTATGTCTTTTCTCTTTACATACAATAAGTGCTTTGTGAACAGCATATTGTCTGGGTCAATTGGCTTTCATAACGCAACTTTTCCAGTTCCTAATTTCTCTCTCTCTTGTCCAACCATTGATAAAGCAAGCCCCATGTTTGAAAATATTCTGTGTCTTCTTTCCCTTTTATCTTCCGTGTTAGTCTATCCATTTCTGCACAGTCTAATGTTTTTTATTATTATTATTATATCTTCTTGCGTAGGTGTTTCCTCATTTTTCCAGTATTATGCAAATACAATTCTTGCTATTGTTAAGACATCTCATATTAAATATACATTCCCTTCCTTTATCTTATTTTTCTGGTAGAATGCCAAATAAAAATAGTTTTGGCTTATTATCTATATTTAATTTAATTTAATTTAATCATATTTCTATGCCGCCCAACTCCCAAGGGACTCTGAGCGGCTTACAACAAAAATAATACAAATAATGAACATAAAAATGCCACCTTAACATTTTTTCTAACCACGTATGCATTTTCTTCCAAACTTTTCTTTTCTTTTCTTTTTTTCTTTTGGAATTGACTTCTTTTCATGATCAGCATCAGCTGAAGTCAGATTTTGCCAACCTTGATTCTTTTCTGATGCGTTTGCAAGTGTCTTCAGATGTGGGATTTCTACCCTAGCAGGTTTTGAGTAACTAAAATCCCAAGAAGCGGGGATCAAAGTGAGAAAATTAGGATCACGAGATGATCTTTGTTAAGATATTTAAAATTAATAGCTGGAACAGTTGGGGGTGGTGCAGCGAGCCAGAACACACACTTAGAGTTGATTGGTTGAAGAGTGTTGGTGCCTGCCTGAGGCAATCTGTGCTGTGATTGGTTGCTGTGGATGTGGAGGGGGGAGAGGAAAGTTTCACTTTTTTCCTGCCTTTTTCTTCTGTGTGCTCTCTGATTTACCTCAGGATGGCCCTGTTTGCCTGACTGTCTAGCCCATAGGTGTCAAACTCAAGGTCCAGGGGCCGGATCTGGCCCACTGGGTGCTTAGATCTGGCCTGCAGGGCCTCCCTGGAAATAATATCTTTGCCAGCAAAAATGGAGCTCGGGAGGGCTGTGCATGGCCCTCCTGAACTCCATTTTCAGCTGCGACAGCCTCCGGCTCAGTTTCTGATCTCAGAGCACTCAGGCCACCACAGGTGCCTCAGACATGAGTGACATTGAGCTAGCCACGACCACCCTGGCCACGTCCATCTGCCCTCCCCCCAGGGCAAACACAACCCTGACATGGCCCTCCGTGAAATCAATTTTGACATCGTAACACAAATGAGAAATGAAGCTGACCACAAATACTACAGCATTAATTCAGCTCAGCACACTGTGGGAAGACAGCAATTAAGTTAGTAACTCACCTGACGTGGCATAGGTTTTGTGAACAGAACCTATTCCATCATATTTCATAATTCCAGTAGCCAGACAGAGATGTTGTACAGATAGTTCTTGCTTAATGTTGGGTCGCTGAGCAGATGTTTGAAATTATGGCAGATCCCCAGATGCTTCTGAACCAATCCATACTTGTAACCTTGTAATCATCTGCCCTTATAATCAAATGGGACACTACAGCACTCCCTGCTTATCTCTCTCCTATGCCTCTCCATCCAATCCCCACTGCCTTGGGCTACTACTCAGTTACCTTTTCAAATGTTGCAGGGCTTAGGTTAAAATATAAATATAAATATAAATCAGAATAGGGCTGGAAGGAGCCTTGGAAGTCTTCTAATCCAGCCCTCTGCTCAAGCATATACTGAAATATACTATTTCAGACAAGTGACTGTCCCGTCTCTTCTTAAAAACCTCCAGTGATGGAGCATCACTTCTGATGGCAAGTTGTTCCACTGGTTAATTGTCCTAACTGTTAGGAAGTTTCTCCTTAATTCCAGATTGCTTCCCTCTTCGATTAGTTTCCATCCCTTGTTTCTTGTCCTGCCTTCTGGTGCTTTGGAAAATACGTTGACCCCCCTCTTCTTTGTGGCAGCCCTTCCAATAACTTAATACTGCTATTATGTCCTCCCTAGTCCTCCTTTTCTCTTGATGAGCCAAACCCAAATCCTGCAGCCATTCTTCATATGTTTTAGTCTCCAGGTCTTTGATCAATTTAGTTGCTCTTCTTGGCACTTTTCCCAAAGTCTCAACATCTTTTTTGTCATGTGGTGACCAAAACTGGATGCAGTTATTCCAGGTGTGGTCTTACTAAGGCTTTATAAAGCAGTACTAATATTTCACGTGATCTTGATTCTATGCCTCTGTTATACAACCAAGCATTATAATAGCTTTTTTGGCTGCTGCCGCACACGGCTGACTCATGTATAAGTTATAGTAAGTAAATAAGTAAGTAAGTAAGTAAGTAAGTAAGTAAGTAAGTAAGTAATTCTAAGTAAAAGAAAAAGGAAAAGGAGGGAGGAAGGAGAAAGGAGGAAGGGAGAGGAAAGAAGAGGGAGAGAAAAAGAGAAGGGAAATGAGAGAGGGAGGGAGCAGGAGAGAGAGAGAAAAATGGAGGAAAAGAATGGAAGGAAGGAGACAGTAAAGGGAAGAAAAGAAAGATAGAAAGAAAAGGGCATGAAGGAAGGAGAAAGGGAAGGAAGGAGAGAGAATAGCAGTAGAACCTAGACTTATATACCACTTCACAGTCCTTTACAGCCTTTTCTAAGCAGTTTACAGAGTCAGCACCTTTTCCCCAACAATCTGGAGTCCTCATTTTACCAACTTTAGAAGGATGGAAGGCTGAGTCAAGCTGGAACCAGTGAGAAATATTCCACACCCAGCTTCTTTTTTTAAAAAAACAACTTCCACACTCAAGGTTTTTTTTTTAACCTCTGCCAAGAAAATTCTTAATAGAGAGAGAAAGGCCAGAGTCTTCCCTGTTTACAGAACCTACTTAGTTCATTAACTCAATTAGAGTTATTATCTGTGCCCTCAGGGTCGCTGGATTCAGAGTACAAATGGGTGGGGAGCTTTCTTGAGATTGCTGAAACGACTGTCTGGTAGACAGGAGGCAGGTGGTGTTGTATCCCTCCTCTGCTGTTGAAAGAGGGCTGTTCAATTTTAATATGGCTTAGGGCCTGGTTATTTACGGGACCGCCTACTACCACCAATAGCCTCCCACCGGCCAGTACGCTCTCATAGAGAGGGACTCCTCCGGGTGCCGTCAGCCAAACAGTGTCGACTGGCGGCCCCTAGGGGGAGAGCCTTCTCTGTGGGGGCACCTACCATCTGGAATGAGCTCCCACCGGAGATACGGAGGATCCCGTATTTGCACTCCTTCCGCCGTGCTGTGAAGACCTTTTTATTCCATCAAGCGGGCTTGGCCTAATCTCTTCCCCCTTTTTAAATATGTAAATTTTAATCTGTTTTTAAATTATTGGGGTATTTTAATTTGTCTGGGCCAAATAATTTAATTTGATTTTATCGGGTTTTTAAATTTTGTGTATTTATGTATTTTATTGTTGGCTGTTCACCGCCCTGAGTCCTTCGGGAGTAGGGCGGTATACAAATCAAATAAACTAACTAAACTAACTAACTAACTAATATAGATGTCCTCTTGGACCCCTCTTTCAAACCTCTTTGTCCAGAACTATTCCACATGCACTTGTACTCTGGTTCAGGTGACACAGGTTTATCTATTACAGGTTTATCTATTACAGCTCATCTGTCTGGAACCCGCACTGCATATCGGACATAAATACAATCGAGAGAGTCCAGAGATATTTCACGAGAAGAGTCCTCCATTCCTCTAACCGCAATAAAATACCTTATGCCACCAGACTCCAAATTTTGGGCTTAGATAACTTAGAACTACGCCGACTTCAGTCTGATCTAAGCATAATACATAAAATTATCTGCCACAATGTCCTTCCCGTCAATGACTACTTCAGCTTCAACCACAACAGTACATGAGCAAAAAATAGATACAAACCAGTGGTGAAATGTAAAATTTGTTACTACCGGTTCTGTGGGTGTGACTTGGTGGGGGGGGGGGGTAATGTGACTGGGTGGGCATAGCCAATGTTTTTTTTATTATTATTTTTAAAAGCATTTTTTTTTTCTACAACCTCTTTGGCCGAAAAGGTTGCAGAAAAAAAATGCTTTTAAAAGCCTCTGCCAATCAGGCAACTCAGCTGGAATCATCAGAGGCTTTTAAAAGCATTTTTTTCTACCACCTCTTCGGCCAAAGAGGTTGTAGAAAAAATGCTTTTAAAAGCCTCTGACGATCCCAGCTGAGCCGCACGATCATCAGAGGCTTTTTTTTTTTACTTTTAAAAGCATTTTTTTTGGTCGAAGAGGTTGTAGAAAAAATGCTTTTAAAAGTTTAAAAAACAGCTTCTGATGATCACGCAGCTCAGCTGGGCATGGGGGGGGGGGCACAGGGATTTTTGCTACAGGTTCGCCAAACCACCCACCGCCATTGCTACCGGATTGGGTGATCCGGTCTAAACCGGGAGCATTTCATCCCTGATACAAACTTAAGGTAAACCGCTCCAAACTCGATTGCAGAACATATGACTTCAGGAACAGAGTGGTCAATGCTTGGAATGCACTACCTGACTCCCCAAAGACCATTTCCAGTTGGGGAGAAGGTTTATCTCTCCACCAAGTATTTGAGACTTAGACTACCGAGCAAGAAATTGGGCCCGAAATTTATAGGACCTTTCCCTATAGAAAAAATAATCAACCCGGTTACAGTACAACTGCGGTTGCCCCAGCTACTAGGTAAGATATACCCTGTTTTCCACAGCAGCCTCCTGAAGCCTGTGGTGGGGTCAACCTTAAGGCCGGTGCCACGTGACCCCCCCCGAGCCCCTGGTTGTTGGGGACCACACTCACTATGAGGTACAGTGAATTCTCGATTCGAGGTAGCATAGGGGGTGCCTCCAATATTTAATTAAGTGGAAGGGTTACCCCTTGTCAGAGGCTTCCTGGGTGAAGAGCACAAATATCCAAGCTGATCGCCTTATAGCCAAATTCCATGCAGATCACCCGGGCAAGGCGGGAGGGGGTGGGACACACCCTCGGATGGGGTAACGGTACTTGTTTTTTTTTTCTTGAAACAGGCCTCCCTGGAAAAATGAAGGGAGAGGGGCCGGATGTCAGCATTCTGATGCTACCATAAAAAGGAGGAGACAAGGCTTGACTTTTCACCTACTTATTTTCTCTGTAGATAATATCTCCTAGGAGATGGGATGGGGGGGGCATTCCTGTGGGTTGAGGTCAGAAGCTGGGGAGACTGACTTGGAAGATGGCCAATGAGGAGATGAGAATTAGGGAATGGAAAGGGAAGGGTTTGGGGGTCATAGGGTTAGTATTGGCTACGACGAAGTCGGGGCCAGATCTGTCGTACTCAATAAATGAAATATTTCAGCAAAGATTAATTGTTTGGGAGTGCAATTTATTTGAGATGACATCGAAACCTGACATATAGTTTCTTCCTGAAACCCCCAAAACTTTAACCTTAAAATGTCTACTGTTGACCTCACCCCATTCCTAAAAGGTCTGTAAGGGGGTTGCATAAGTGCACCAGTGTGCCTACCGTCCCTGTCCTACTATTCCTTTTTGTTTACTCTTTTCATGTATTCAAATTATGTTTATATTTTTACCTGTTCTCTTATATATGCTTGACAAATAAACTTATAATGATATGATGATGATGATGATAAATCTCCCAAATGGCCTCAAGGACTCTCAGAAAGCGTACTAATGAGCAGATAAAAGGTAACGGTAAAGGTTCCTCTACTCATGCATGTTAGTCATTCCCGACTCTAGGGGGCGGTGCTCATCTCCGTTTCAAAGCCAAAGAGCCAGCACTGTCCAAAGACATCTCTGTGGTCATGTGGCCGGCATGACTCAATGCCAAAGGCGCACGGAACGCTGTTCCCTTCCCACCAAAGGTGGTCCCTATTTTTCTACTTGCATTTTTTACATGCTTTCTAACTGCTAGGTTGGAAGAAGCTGGGACAAGTAACGGGAGCTCACCCCGCTATAAGGCAGCACTTAGGGATTCGAACCGCTGAACTGCCAACCTGTCGACAAGCTCAGTGTCTTAGCCACTGAGCCATTGGGTCCCTATAATGAGCAGATTTTTTTTTTTTTAATTTGATTTATATGCCGCCCTTCTCCGGAGACTCAGGGTGGCTTACAATGCATTAAGCAATAGCCTTCATTCTTTTGTATATTTTATACAAAGTCAGCTTATTGCCCCCACAAACTGGGTCCTCATTTCACCTACCTTAGAAAGGATGGAAGGCTGAGTCAACCTTGAGCCTTGGAGAGATTCGAACCAGCAGAAATTGCAGACAGCTGTGTTAATGACAGGGTGCACCAAACCATTGTACTATCAAGACTCTTCTTATAAATCCTAATAAAGAAAAATATTTGTAGCTCAGGGTTGACATGAGGTGTCCTTGGTACTCTCTGAGCATCTTGTTTCTTACTAGCACAGATGATGTTACCTAATTTGGGTAATGAAAGGTCTGCAAGAAAACAAGGAAGCTCAGAGATCACTAAGGACCCCACCATTCTCCTCTTCTTCCTCCTCCTCCTCCTTCCCCCCCCCCATGAAACCCAGTTCCTTCTATCACTGATGATGCTACCTAGTTTGGGTCATGGAATGTCTACAAGTAAACAAGCAAACTCAGAGTTCACCAAGGATCCCACAATCCTCCTCCTCCTGTTGGGGTTCGAAGTAACACCCCCAACGAAAGGAGACTCCGAACCTTCCTCAAGGTTCCACTTTATTAGAGATGTCATATTGGCACATTTGGGTAAACCCAAATCTGAAAGCTTCCAGGTTTTCCCCACAGAAATGAAAGTCTAAGTCCCTGCCCATCACCCACATGTCCATCACATGGTCCAATCACACCACCGTCCCAACTGGAGGTTCCTCCCAGTCACGCCACTCCAGGTGCAGGCTGAACGTCCTTGATTCCCAGAGAAAAGAATGTTATTATGGCTAGATATCTCTCCAACTCCATGCAATTCCCCACGGTAGTGGGGGAAGCATGGCAGCCCTGAAGATCCAAAGAAAAAGATGGCCTCCAGGACTGACAAGCTGCCTCCCCTCAACTGATGATCATGTCCTGCAACAAGAAGAACACAGGGGGTTAATTCAAGTAGTCCCTAACCATCCCCCCCGGGGGGGGGGCCCTTTGGCTTCAATTTCAAATCTTTATTGTCAGTACACAACGTATGTACAATGAGATTGGTTGAGCTCCCTCAGTGCACAGACACCCCAACACAATACAACTCACAAAGTGTTAGGTTTCAAATTTTTTTACTACCAGTTCTGTGGGTGTGGCTTGGTGGGTGTGGCATGGCTTGGTGGACGTGGCTTGATGGGCGTGGCAGGGGAAGATTACTGTAAAATCTCCATTCCCACCCCACTCCAGGGGAAGGTTACTGCCAAATCCCCATTTCCTCTCTATCAGCTGGGACTCAGGAGACAGAGAATAGATGGGGTCGGGGCCAGTCAGAATTTTTACTACCGGTTCTCCGAACTACACAAAATTTCTGCTACCGGTTCTCCAAAACTGGTCAGAACCTGCTGAAACCCACCTCTGAACTCACAGTGAAGACAGAAAATCCCTAACCCAATAAATCATATTAACAAAACACCCAGTCCTATTGCACCAGTGTGAACATGTTACACATTGCACCAGCCCTTCAAGTCCAGCCGTTATTACATGTATAATAAAGTAAATACTTTCTTTACTAATTTTTTCTGGGAGGATACCCAATAGGAACAGCTCTGGTTTTAAATCAATACGACATGCTCAGAAGCTAAAAATTATTGGAATAAAATTAAGATATGGCTGGAAGAAATGACTTTCTTTGCTTTTCCTTGAAGATGTTTCGTTTCTCATCCAAGAAGCTTCTTCAGAACTGAAAAAAGCTTCTTGGATGAGAAAGCGAGCTGGAGAAGTCTCTTTTGGATGAGAAGCGAAACGTCTTCAATGTTTCTCAGAAGATCTCATTTTCTGCATGCAAAACCTCTTTAACAGATCAAGAAGTCACACAATGTACAGAACAGGGCAAGACAGGCTGGCCCCAGGCTAGCAAAAGAGCACCACAAGATTCCATCTCCTCCCTTTATTTATTCAACTTCTATGCTGAATATATATTGAGGGATTGAGGGACTGGAGGAAGGCGAGCCTGGTTTTAGGAACAAAAGTCAATCACCTGTATTATGCTGATGTCATCACGCCGATAGCCAAATAACAGATTAACAGAGTTGGAAGGGACCTTGTAGGTCATCTAGTCCAACCCCTCCTCCTGTCCAAGCAGGAGACCCTACACCATTTCTGACAAATGGTAGTCCAATCTCTTCTTGAAACTCTCAAGTGATGAAGCTCCCACAATGTCCGAAAGCAACTTCTGTTCCATGGGTTGATTGTTCTCACTGTCAGAAAATTTCTCCTTATTCCTAGGTTGAATCTTTCCTTGATCAGTTTCCATCCATTGTTCGTTGTCTGGCCTTCAGTTGCCTTGGAAAATAGCTTGACCCCCTTCCGCCTCTCTGTGGCAGCCCCTCAAATATTGGAAGACTGCTATCCTGTCTCCCCTGGTCCTTCTCTTCACTAGACTAGCCAGGCCCAGTTCCTTTCATTGTATGTTTTAGCCTCCAATCCCCTCATCATCTTTGTTGCTCTTCTCTGCACTTTTTCTAGAGTCTCAACATTCTTTTTATAGCGTGGTGACCAAAACTGGATGCAGTACTCTAAGTGTGGTCTTACTAAGGCTTTATAGAGTGGTATTAGTACCTCACTTGATCTTGACTGTATCCCTCTGTTAATGCAATTTAGGATTGTGTTGGCTTGTTTTGGCTGTCGCCACACACTGCTTGTTCATATTTAGCTGGTTGTCCACTAAGACTCCAAGATCCCTCTCACAGTCACTGCTATTAAGCCTGGTTTCACCCAGTTTATATGTGTACTTGTTACATATGTAAATGCCTAATATATATGTCTCTGTATGTATTTATGGTTAACTCCCATTCTGTCTACATCACCCCCAAAACCACTCCTACTTACCTCTGACCACTCCTCCCTTGTATATATATCGAACCCTCCCTGATTCTTGGTTCTTCCTCTGCATCTCCTGCAAGAGATCAGATATGAATAAATGAATATTATTATCATCATAAAAGTCTCTGAGTAATTATTGGGCAAGATCCTCAAATTCTGACAAATATGGTAGCAGAGGATGGTTGGCAGCCCAACTAAATCCAGATATGTCTGAAAACAACGAAATTCAAAAATCCAAAAGAAAAAGAACCAATACTCGGGCTTGTACTCAAAAGATGGCAGCCCAACTTTCACCAGAGATCAACACCTCAAAAGAAACTTCAACAAAAGGAGATGAGAAAGAAACCCTCATTGAAATCTCACCAAGCAAGGAAGATAATCTCAAAAGAAACCTGCTAGAGATGATCAACAACACACCAGGTGAGGAAGACTTAATCGTGAAACTCCAAGATCTAATAAAAGACTGTGGAGCAGCGACTAAGAACAACAAACCTGACCCCGAAACAGAACATGAAGACCTCATTCTGGTAAGAGAATCCTCCATTTCCTTAACACCCACCAAACGGGCAGAAACAACTTTCGCGCCTTTTTTGCGGTGGCCATCTTGCCCAGAAATATTAACTAAAATGGCCGACCAATCACAGAGAGGATCTCCCGATTCAAACACTAGGGCGGGAATGAGGGCCTACTCACTAGAAAACCTATCAGACAGTGACGATAGAAGCAAAGAAGGAAACTACAACCCTCCTGAAAAACTACCCAGCAGAGAAGAAATAGAGAAGGCCATGCAAATTTTAACAGCTGCCTTCGGTAAAAATATAAAGTTCCCTAATAAAAGCCCAAACGTTTCTAAAAATGCAACAAAAAGCTACCACATTGAAATGGACTCTAACGAAGCCTGCCCAAGAAACTACTACGACCATATCGACACTCCCATGCCAACGCTACAACCCTGGGACACACATGAATGACAAACAGCAACCGCGCCGATTCCCAAAAAGCAAGAAAAATACTTACCAATCCTGCAGACACCAAAGAGGCATCCCGATCCTGCGACAGGCGACATCTCCAATCCACTCCCATTCGACGAATGCGACACGGAGCCAAGCTTCCCTGATGTCTGGCGCTTCGCTGCAGGTCTTCAACACCAAACGACAATCCAGAGAGGCATACTGGAAGACCACACGACGATTCGAGACCCTTTCGATCTCCCAGAGGCTTCCGGACCAGAACCGACCATTTGCCCAAGCGAATGGGGCCTACGAGCAAGAGCTCCGGCAGAGAGATCCTTCCCCGACGACTGCACAGCGCAAATGAGACGTGAGCATGCGCAGAATCAACCACCTATGAAACAAGAGAGAGACATAGAAGCAAGTCACTACAGACTGCCTAACTGTATTCCAATACCATATTGTGAGTTTCCTCACATTGTAAACCATGGACAGCACCTGCCTGTAAGTAATACACCACATAACACAGGAACTTTACCCATTGACTTTCCTAAACTAAAAATTGATGGAACCAATTTATTAAAGTGGAACCAACAATTGCAAATTATTTTTTTAAAGGAAAACATTTTATTTCTAATCAACAATCCACCCAAAAAACCCTGGTCTTTTGAGTTAGAGTGTTTACATCACAGGGCTTTCTATTTGTTAATTGCTAGCATATCCCCTTGTATTTACCCCAGTCTGAGTGCCCACCTAACTGTAACTGAAATGATACAAAAATTGTTTAATTTATTTTACAGCAGAAGTAGGGCAACAATTACCAGAATTTCCAGAGAATTTTATTCCGCAAAACTGAAAATAGGTATGTCTATGAGTAAACACTTGCTTGCACTTAACGCCACTAGGGCAGATCTAATCCAAAGAGGTGAGAACATAACAGATGAAAGCATGAAAAGTATAATCATTAACTCCTTAGATCAAAGCTGGGACAATTTTATATCTCAATTAGATAGTCTTAACATAGAGTACTTATCAGTAGAGAATCTATCTAGCAAACTGATTGCTGAAGATAACTTAAGAAAGGATCAAAATATGTCTCGCAGAGAGTACAAAACAGATAGGAAACCAATCACTACAGACAGATACAGTTATCACCCTGAATGTTACTTGTGTGGATCTAAGAATCACTATAGAAGAGACTGTCCTAAAGCTACTCGAAATAAAGATTATAATTATCATAGAGACAAAACAGAACATAGATACAAACATTCTCCAGAATGCAGATTTAGACGTAGAGACTCTCCAAACCCCAATAATAGAAAAGAACATAGAAATAGCTCCAGAGAGAGATACTCAGGATCACTGTACGGGCTCACAAAACAGGGATACAATAGTAAATACATCAAAAGGGAAAACCTCTGGTTAATCAATTCGGGTGCAACCAATCACACCACGTATGATGCTAGTCTATCATCTTCATTCATCAATGAAAATTCCACAGTCAAGGTAGCCAATCAAACTAACGTCAAGGTAATTGGAAAAGGAGATATAACCTTAGCAGAAATTGGCAAAATAGATGGGGTCTTGGTCACACCCGACATACCATATAATATACTGGCTGTCATACGACTCAGCCAAGATTTAGATATAAAAATTGAAATTAAAGCAGGCCAAACCTACATAAACAAAAACGGAATGCGTGTAAGAAAGACCATTATTATTGATGGTTTACCATATCTCAACACAACAGACACCAATCAACAACATACCAATACACTCACAGTATCAAAACAAACAACTAATGATGATGCAAATAAGAGTAGTCAATCAGTGACTCAAGGAGATAAGCCCTCAATAGGAAAACTGTTGCATGATGATTGTGCACATCTCCTGCACAGAAAATTAGGTCATATAAGTTTCCCCACAGTACAAAAAATGAAGGAATATACTGACGGTTTAAAATTAAAAAATTGTGACAATTATCTTGAGTGTTCAATTTGTAAATCTGCCAAACTAAAAACAAAGCCCAGACCTAAAAAATCAGTGCGTACCACTGATTCTGTCTTCCAATTGATCCATATGGACTTAGTGGGGCCATTCAAACCTTCCATAAAGTACAAAAAAAGATTTTTTTCTAACCATAGTCAACGATTACAGTCGCTATGGATTTGTATACACAATCAAACACAAGAGTGAAGTCTTTAACAAATTCAAGGAATTTTACAAACGAGTTGAAGTTCAACATAATAGAAAAATAAAACAGATTATGACCAACAGAGGGTCAGAATTTCTGTCCAAGGATTTTTCTAAATGTCTTAGGGAACAGGGAATACTTCACTACACATCTTGTCTGTTTTCGGCCTTCCAGAACGGTATTGTAGAAAGAAAAAATGGAACACTACAGGTAATGATGAGGTGCATACTAGAAGATGCTGGACTGGGAAAAGCATTCTGGTCAGAGGCCCTCCTATATTCTAATTATACAATCAACAGGTTGTGGTCCAGCACAATAAATTCAACTCCTTACGAGTTGATTTTTAAAAGAAAACCCAATATATCTCACTTACATGTTTTCGGAGTTACAGCTGACGTCCTCATTCCCAAACAAATTAGAAGAAAAGGGGACAAAGTATCCAAAAGACTCAGATTTATGGGGTACAAATCTGGCACCAAAGGGTATAGATTTATTGACAATCAAAACAACTTCATAATTTTCAGATCAGCCACATTCCATGAACATACTAATTGGTCTAAAATTCACCTAAACGAAATAACTCATACAACCCATAACTCAAATAATGAACTAGATTCAGATAGTGTGGATCACAACATACAACCAGTAATCAAACCCAAATATAAAGAGATTGACATTAAGGAATGGAAAGAAAATCATCCATCATTGAAATTAGACCCTCTCTCTGACAAAGAGGCAAGATACTTACATGAGTCTACCACCCCAGAAAACAGTCCCATCAGAGAGAATAGAAACAAAAAACCCAGTAAACATAGTGATTTTGTCATGTCACTACATACTAAAGAATCTACCCCCACTTCATATGAAGAAGTAACAAAGCTATCTCACGAGGAGAGAAATAAATGGGAAATAGCTATGAAAAAAGAACTAAATAGCTTAAAGGAACTAGACGTACACACCCTTTCAGAAGTACCTAATGATAAATCTCCAATTGGAACAAAATGGATATATAAAATAAAAACCCTAGATAACAACAAAACCATCTATAAAGCTAGATTAGTGGCCCAAGGGTTTGCCCAAAAATATCCTGAAGATTATACAGAAACCTATTCTCCTATAGTAAGGATAGAAAGCGTAAAATGTGCACTAGTAATTGCCTCAATTTTGAAATTAGATGTATATCAATTCAACGTTCAAACTGCTTATCTGCACGCCAAACTAGACAAGAAGATATATGTTAAAGCTCCCCCTGGAATACACCCACTTGAAGGTAACACATGGCTATTGAATAAGAGTCTATACGGACTGAAACAGTCTGGACAACAATGGTACGATTGTTTATCCACCATACTAAAATCAGTAGGATTCTCCCCCACTCCTGCAGATATGTGTTTCTTTTATAGGAAAAACAAGGACTCTATAGAATATGTTCTTATTTATGTAGATGATATTTTATATATAGGGAATCAGAAACTAAAATGTGAGATCTTCGCTCAAGCATTAAACAAACATTTCTCTCTAAAATCTCTAGGAAAAATAAACAAATACTTGGGGGTTCACATCACACAGACAAAAAAGAAGAAAAAATATTAGAGTTAGTCAAAAAATGTAACCTGAGTGAAGCTAAGTACTGCGAAACCCCTATGCATCCTGATTTTGTAAAAAATATAGAAAGATGAACCTTTCACTAACAACAAATTATATAGATCAACAATAGGGTCTTTACTGTATATAGCTAATTGGACCAGACCTGACATAGCATTACCTGTCAATTTACTATCTAGATATGTAAGCAAACCCACTATTTATCATTGGGAAGCTGTTAAAAAAATCCTTAAATACTTGAGACATAGTTCAGGTGCATCTCTGAGATTAGAACCAGATAACACAACAATACCCACACTCTCCTGTTATGCTGATGCTGATTGGGCAGGAGATGTAAAGACTAGAAAAAGCACTTCAGGTTATATTCTCTTTCTCAATGGTTGTCCCATCCACTGGTACACCGGAAAACAAAATTTAGTTGCGGCATCTACTACTGAAGCTGAATTTGTATGTTTATCAAAGGCAGCAAATAACCTTGTATGGTTTGACGATTTATTAACTACCATATGGAGTGAACCCAGTTACCCCATCATTATTTGTGAAGTCAACAAAGCTGCCATAGAAATTTCCAAATCAGATGCAGTGGGTCAAAGGTCCAGACACATCGCTATTAAGTACAAGCATGTAAGGCAGTTGTCTAATATTGGATTTCTAAAGATCATACATTGCGAAACAAATGAACAAATAGCAGACATACTTACGAAACCCTTACCTAACAAACAGCATTTATACTTAAGGTCTAAGCTAAACATACAATTATCTTAGGCATTTAGAGGGGGTTCTGTTACATATGTAAATGCCTAATATATATGTCTCTGTATATATTTATGGTTAACTCCCATTCTGTCTACATCACCCCCAAAACCACTCCTACTTACCTCTGACCACTCCTCCCTTGTATATATATCGAACCCTCCCTGATTCTTGGTTCTTCCTCTGCATCTCCTGCAAGAGATCAGATACGAATAAATGAATATTATTATCATCATAAAAGACTCTGAGTAATTATTGGGCAAGATCCTCGAATTCTGACAGTACTTTTGGTTTTTCTTACCTAAGTGTAGGACTTTACTTTTCTCTACATTGAATTTCATTTTGTTGGATCGGGCCCAGTGTTCAAGTCTGTCAAGATCCAGCTGGATCTTGGGCCTATCTTCTAGGGTGTTAGCTATTCCTGCCAGCTTAGTATCATCTACAAATTTGGTAAGTTTCCCTTCTGTTTCCTCATCTAAGTCGTTTATGAAGATATTGAAGAGTACTGGGCCTAAGAGGGAACCTTGTGGCACCCCACTACTTACTTCTATCCAAGTAGACTTAGACCAGGGGTCGGCAACCCACGGCTCCAGAGCCACAAACGGCTCTTTGGGCCCTCTACCACAGCTCCCTGTCCCGTCACTGGTTGGCCCCGTCCCTCATTTCTTTTTTGGACTCCAGCCCGAAGCAGCAAGAAGCGAAGGCTGCTTTATGCGCAAATGGTGCATGAAGGCAGGTATAGGGCAGCTTCGCTCCTGCACTCTCCTCCCCTCCTCTTCCTCCCCTGGCCAGCTGTGGCTGAGCTGGGAGCATGCATACCACAGGGACGCCCTCCTCAGGAAAGCTCAGGAAAGGTGGGTGCAGGGCGGGCAGCAGCTTGCTTAAGGAAGGTCTCCCCGTGTGTGCATATGCTCCACACTCAGCCACAGCTGGCCAGGGGGTTACAAGAGGAGGAGGAGGAGGAGGAGGAGGAGGAGGAGGAGGGGGAGGAGGAGGAGGAGGAGGAGGGGGAGGAAGGTCACCGGAGAGTGCAGGAACGAAGCTGCCCTGTACCTGCCTTCGCGCCACATTTGCACCTAAGGCAGCCTTGGCTTCGTGCCGCTTCGGGATGGAGTCCAAAAAATGAAATAAGAGGAGTGGGGCCAACCAGTGATGGGACAGGAATGGAAACTGCTCACTTCGAAATGGCAATACAAATCCCCAAGGTAATTACTATTTATGTTGGATAAGAGAGAGAGAGTAACACATTGCTTTGGCAATTCCCATGACTTCCTAATATGCAACTGTTACACATCCACGTGAACTTTTCAATGGCCTCAACAGAGTTCAAGTTCCTCCCTCAAGAAAGACGCTCCCTCCGCGCCCGGCCGAAGAGCTGCCAGGGCCAGGCGATGACTGGAGCATTAGTGCAGGAGAGAAGCCGTGTCCTGTTAAAACCCTCCTTAAGCGAGGGGCTGCCCACCCCACAGGTGCCTTTGCTGTGCTTTGCTCCCAGCCAGGGAGTTATGAGAGGAGGGGGGAAGGAGGAGGACGATTGCCCAAAGGGAGGGGGGAGAGAGAGAGAGAGAAGGTGAGAGGGGAAGAGAGGGAGAGGGACAGACACAGGGATACAGAAAGCGGGGGAGTGGGGGAGAGAGACACAGAGAATGGTTCCTGGCTGGATGGGAGTGACTGGGTGGGAGTGAGTGAGTGACATCGAGTTGGCCATGCCCATCCAGGTTTTGTGGTTCCCGGTGTGTGTGTGGTTTTTGTTTTCTGTAGGAAACGGGTCCAAGTGGCTCTGGCAGCCCCCAGGGGGAGAGCCTTCTCTGTGGGAGCACCTACTATCTGGAACGAGCTCCCTCCTGGAGATATGGAGGATCCCGGATCTACGCACCTTCCGCCGCGCTCTCAAGACCTTTTTATTTCACCAGGCTGGTCTGGCCTAACCTTTCCCATTCTCTTTTTTAATGTAAATTTTAATTTGTCCTTAACCTGGGGTTTTAAATTTGTCATGGGCTAAATTGATTTAATTCGATTTTACTTCTGCTCTTAAATTTTTGTATTCTATGTGTTTTATCTTGTGCCTGTTCACCGCCCTGAGTCCTTCGGGAGTAGGGCGGTATATAAATCAAATAAAATGAAAATGAAAAAAAAAAAATGAGTGCTTAAGGCTGCCGACCCCTGATTTAGACCCAAATAGGCACAAGGATCTGCAAGCTTTAGTAAAACAAACGGTGGAACAACGCCGTGAAAGACCATAGAACAAAGGACCATAGAACAAAGCATCCATCGTCAAAGCCATGAGATCGTGAGACTGTTGTATAACATAGTAACCAAAGTTGACTAACTTTATACACTTCTTTACTCATAAAGTGTGTCATCCAGACTGAAGATAGTGGGTGGTATCCTGGAGATGCTGGGAGAGGATCCTGATTAAAAACCAAAGAAGTTAGGAATAGGATCTTAAACAGGTGTTTTGTCTTTTTTTGAGGAACATCTAAACATGTGCATTATGAGGTGGTTTTATTTGGGTAAAGCTTTTATTTTGGGAGGGGCTCATATATTTGTGTAATATATGTTCTTTGTTTTATTTCTTTGTGGAGTGTTTATTATACCAGATGTTAGCCTAAGGAAGGTTTTGAAGACCTGGATATTCTTGAGCACTGGGGCAAGATGTTGATGTGTTTGCTCTGTGAAGTGTCATATATAGTGAGGTACTCTGGGCATTTTCTTGTGACTTTCATTTGTTCTCATGGGTTCAATTATATTCTGTTTTTATTACCACACAGTAATTCGTTTTTTGTGAGTTGGGCAACTATATTTAATAAACAAATAAATCATCTGTGTATGAGTATGCTTTTCTAAAACTTAGTTTCATACCAGTGAAATTTGTATTTCCTTGTACTTTGTGAAGTACAGTATATCTTTATGCTATGGCATTTTGTGACTCAAATCTACCTTTGTTGAAGACACAATAGCCTCTGACCATCATCCTGAATAGATAACTATGAAGTTTGGCTTTCTGTCTTATCTTTGTCTTGTAACTAGCTTCTTGCATAAGTTACATTTTAAATTCAAAGTTGCCTCCACAGCTGGATACAAACAAGATATTGAATAAAAAGAACTATTACAATCAAAAAAAAAAAAAAAAAGAAAGAAAGAAAGACTGGGGTTAAAACTGAAGGTAAAGGAGAACAAACCGAGGATGAGAATCCAGCCTAAGAACTGGTGCTGAAAATATCGAAGCGGAGAACTTCTGCCTTTTAAGATCCCCCCCCCCACCAGTCAAGGGACCCCTCTTTTCGCCCTCTGCACGCTCTCAGAGGCGCCGCGTCTCCGAAGCCCTTTTCTGCAGACTCCTTTAGGTGCAGAACGCGCCCCTCTCCTTGCGAAGCTCAGAGGCGCTCTGTCCACGCTCAGAGGCTGGCCGGCACAACCCCTCCCCTGCTGAGCTCCACCCCCCCCCCCCACCTCCCGAGAATACCCGTGTACCTTCCCGAACGGAGCCGACAAAATAGCAGCCCGAGGACCAAGGGCCGGTCCCAGCAGCGGCGAGAGCAACGGCGGCAGGTCTGTCTTTGGGATTGAGAAGGCGGGCGGGTAGCCCTTGGGGACCCTGGAGGACATCCGTTCGGCCCCTCGGGCCCGAATTCTTCTCTTGTCTCTTCTTCTCTCTTCCTCTCTTTTTTCTTTTTCTCTTCTTCCTTCTTCTCCTCTCTGCTTCTCTCTTCCTCCCTCTGCTTTTCTTTTTCTCTCTCTTTTTCTCTTCTTCTCTCTGCTTCTTTCTGCTCCTCTCTTTTTCTCTTTTCTCTCTCTCTTTTTCTCTTCTTCCCTCTGCTCCTCTCTTCTTCTCCCTTCTTCTCTTTTCTCTCTCTCTTTTTCTCTTCTTCTCTCTGCCTTCGCGCCTCTGCTGGATCCGCCGGACCCCTTTTTACACCTGGGAAATTTCGGGCGCTACGTGGGGCGCAGAGGCCGGGGGTCCGAAAGGCCCAGGAGAATCTCTCCCCAGGCGATGGAAAGCGGACCATCCAGCCCCCCCCCGCCCCCTCCCCCCTCATTCTTAGTTGCGCAGGAGTAGCAGGAATGCCAACCGGAAAAAAAGGAGATAGTGGCAGCTCGGCACCCGGTGTGGAATTCCAACTCCCATCGCCCCCTTCCTGGAGAGATGGCTGGGGATGATGGGGAAGGGGACTGGAGCGAACGCTGGGTGTCCTTCTCGTGCGGGGGGCATCAACCCTGTTTCTTGTTGTGGGAGGAAAGAGACCCCCGCCCTTCGTTCCCCCAACCCGCCGGAGCAGAGGCGGCCCCGAGCTAGATGGGAGCCATCGCCATCCCCGGCTGAATTTCATTTCTCTTCTCCCGATTCGGGCTCTCGCGGTGGAGCCTGTTGTGGGGTCGACGTCGACCCAAGCCGGGTTTTTTTCAGGTTCCGGGTCCCGTGTGAACGCAGGGAAGAGTCAATTCCGCACTCGGGTTCTATCGCTGGCAGACATGTCAGTTTCAGAGCCGACAAAGGAAGCAGAAAGGGGTCCCCAGAGATCACCAAGACCGCTCCCGTAGAAACCTCTCTTCTTTTGGAGGGTTGTGGGGTCTGAAGTGATTGAGGTGGCCGGTTGTGGGTGTCAGTTTGGAGAGAAAGGCTGCCTTGTGTGCAGCACCTGGGGAGTGGAGTCAGGAAACTGGAGCTTTTTGGGTGGGTGGGTGGGAAGGAGACACTGAAGTCAGAATAACTTGGAAGGAAGTTGGAAGGAAACTTGGAGGTCATTCATTCATTCATTCATTCATTCATTCATTCATTCATTCATTTATTTATTAGTTCAATTTATATGCCCCCTTCTCCGAAGACTCAGGGTGGCTTACAATGCACTTATAGCAATAGCCTTCATTCTTTTGTATATACCTGCTTAGTAGGGCTTTCTAGGGGGTTCTAGCCTGTCAGGAATAAATGCCTTGCCTCTGACCCAGAGCTAGAGGTAGGGGGGCTGGACAGGCCAGCCCACAAGGTACACCCTAACCCAATAGCCCCTCCTTACCTTAGCCACGCCCAGGGGGTACTTAAGGGTCAGCCATGCGGTCCTGTTCCAGTTCCGGAGATGTACCTGTATTGACGAGATGTCCAGTCAATAAACAATAAACGATTTAAACCAGAACTGCTTGTTGGAATTATTGGGCACGATCCTCGAACATATCTAACAAAATGGTAGCAGAGGATGGTTCGGCAGCCCAACCCAAACATTCCACAAGCATGCAAAGAACCAAGACGGAAAGGATGAACACCAGAGCGTTCACCAAGGAGATGGCAGAACGACCTGCCCAACCCGAAGCCACCCGAGGAGAGGCATCTGAAGCAAGTGGCCTACTCCACTACCCACGCACCCCTGCCAGGCGCGGAGAGGAGTGGGACGAACACGAGACTCCAAAAGGGGAAAAGCACAACCTAAAAGGAAAACTCCTGGACCTGATAGATTCATCGCAAAGCAACACCGACCTCATCGCGGAACTACGGAGCCTAATCGAAGGCTGCGAAGCAGCGAGTGAGGAAGATGAGGATGAATCCGAATGCAGCGGCGGAGAAGCGGTAAGGGAGAGAACCCCCCACCAAAAACCCGCCAAGGGAGCCGAAGGGGTTTTCGCGCCTTTTTCACGGCGGCCATCTTGGGAGGCGGCGTCATCAAAAATGGCCGACCACCCACCAATAGATTCCCGAGATTTAAATCTCATGGCGGGAATCGGGGCCTACCCCAAGGTAACCCCCCAAGAATGCCACAAACAAAGAGGAAACCCAAGGCCCAAAGCCACAGGCTCGCCTACCGAGCCCGAACTCAACAAGGCAATCGAATTGATCGCCGCGGCCCTGGGGGACAAGATAAAGCTACCGGACACGCACCCCGGTGCCAGGCCCAAGCGCAAAGGGGACCCTAACGCGAGGAGGCCCGACACCGACACCCATCCCGAGGGACCGATCACCGCCGCGTGGATCCAGAGCCACCCAGGGCCCCCAAGAAGCCTCCCCTTAAAAACGGAACACCGGAGGCGATGGGACTACTCACCGGACCTACGAACTGGACCAGACCCATGGCCCGCGGGGCCATCCGCCGGCAGGGGACGTCCATCGGCGGGCAGGGGACTCGGCCCGACACCCGGAGGCGACACCCGCACGAGGCCGGGCCATCCAGGACCATCCGCGGCACCAACCGGACTCCAGGCCCTCGACGACGACCCTCACCGCTTCCCGAGGCTCCAGACGACGAACCACGACGATCCCAGACGAGCAAGGCCGACCAAGGAGGAACCGAAGGCCCATCCGGAGGATTGGGGCCTATACCAGGGAGCTACGGAGACAAGCTCCTCACTCCACGGCGGCTGGGAAGAAATGAACTTCGCGCACGCGCAATGCGCCCCTACAGGAGAAACGGAAGAAGACATAGAGCTACACCGACGCATGCACACAGAGACAAGTCAGTTCAGACTCGCCACAGTCGTTCCCCTACCTTATTGTGAGTTCCCTTACGTGAGGAACCATGGACAGCGACATAATGTGAGTAACTTAAACTATAACTCAGGGGCTTTGCCAAGTGACTTCCCCAAACTAAGGCTAGATGGGGAGAATTTCCTGGACTGGAACCAACAGCTCCAGGTCACCCTACTCAAAGAAGACCTACTATCCATAGTCACTGATCCCCCAAAAAAGCCATGGACCTTTGAGCTAGATTGTACCCATCATAAAGCATACTGCATTGTTATAGCTAGTATCACCCCCAGTATTTACCCCAGCATCAGGCATCATCTGACTGCTCTAGAAGTAATACAGAGGATGCACAAACTATTTTACTGCCAGAGCGTGGCAAGCACCACCAGGCTATCCAGGGAATTCTATGCCACCAAACACAAAGCAGGGACCCCAATGAGTGAACATCTATTATCCCTAAACGCCACCAGAGCCCAGCTAACACAAAGGGGGGAGGTCATAAGCGAAAGGACCATGATAAGTATCATTGTGAACTCCCTGGACCCCAGCTGGGACACCTTCATTACACAAATAGACAACCTAGGGACAGGAAAGCTCTCACTAGAATTACTAACGAGCAAACTAATAGCTGAGGATAGCATCAGAAAAGATCGCTCAATAAGCCGCAGGGAGCAAAGGCCCAGTAAGAAGGTCGAGCCACAGAACAGGAACCACAGCAACGCAGAATGTTACTTGTGTGGGTCAAGGAACCACTACAAAAGGGACTGCCCCAGAAACACAGGGGACAGGGACAGGCAACGTAGGAGGGACAGATCAGAGTCAAGGACAAGATACACAAGCAGACACTCACCCGAGGACAGACACAGACGTAGGGATTCACCTAACCCCAGAGACAGGAGAAACCACAGGGACAGCTCCAGGGAAAGTCAAACGGGTTCTCTGTATGGCATAGGAGACCAGGGGCAACACACAAACCAGGATAGGATGGAAGGTACATGGCTGCTGGATTCAGGAGCCACAAACCATACCACGTATGACCGTAATCTACTAACATCATTCACAGAGGAGAGTTTCATAATAAAGGTGGCTAACCAGAATAATGTGCAAGTAACAGGCAAGGGCAATGCACACGTGCCGGGGATAGGGGAGGTACAAGGAGTGTTACTGGTACCCAATATACCCTATAACATCCTCGCTACACTAAAGTTAAGCAAGGACAACAATGTTGAAGTAACCTTCAAGGGAGGAAAGGTGCAGGTAACTAGAGGGGGCAAAAACGTAGGGAAAATAGTAATCAGCGGAGAACTCCCCTTCTACCACCCAGTCTGGGACAAGCAACCCAGAGTAAACAACCACCATAAGGCCAGCCCCGATAACACAAGTAGAGAAATAGAGGGGGTTAACCACACACACGACAACAATGAAACAAGTGAGCAGGAGGCAACCAGAAAAGAAAGGCCAGCGATAGGGAAGCCCATACATGACAATTGCGCTCACCTATTGCACAGAAAGCTAGGACACATTAGCTTCCCCGTGGTGCAGAAGATGATGGAGTGCTCTGAAGGTGTAAAAATAAAGAATTGTGAGAACTATCTCGAGTGCTCTGTTTGTAAGAGCTCCAAATTAAAAACCAAACCTAGGCCCAAAAAGTCAGTACGCACTACAGACTCAACCTTTCAACTCATACATATGGATCTAGTGGGACCACTAAGGCCCTCCATTAAATACAGGAAAAGGTACTTCCTGACCATAGTGGATGATTTCAGCCGCTATGGCTTCGTGTACACACTAAAACAGAAGAGCGAAGTATTCCAAAAATTCAAGGAATTCTACGCTAGGGTAGAGACACAACATAATACCAAAATCAGGCAAATAATGACAGACCGGGGGTCTGAATTTTTATCGAGCGACTTCTCGCAATGGCTAAAGGCACGCGGGGTAGTCCACTACACGTCTTCCCCATTTTCGGCCTTCCAAAACGGAGTGGCGGAACGAAAAAACGGAATGTTGCAGACCATGATGAAGTGCGCATTAGAGGATGCAGGCCTGGGACAACACTTCTGGTCGGAAGCACTCATTTATTCAAACTATACTCTGAACAGGTTATGGTCCAGCGTACTAAACAAAACTCCATATGAGTTAATGTACCAAAGGAAGCCACAAGTATCGCATTTACACATATTCGGGGTCACAGCAGATGTACACATTCCCAGGCAATTGAGGCAAAAGGGGGACAGGGTATCCCGAAGGCTGAGGTTCATGGGATATGAACCAGGAACAAAGGGATATAGGTTCATAGACAGCAACAACAACTTCGTAATCTCTCGAACAGCAGTTTTTCACGAAAATGCCAACTGGTCCAAGATACACCTCAACGAGGTGTTCCTTAGCAAGGACGGACCGGGGAACACTCAAAGGGGAGTAACACCTAACACAGGAAAGGGTACAGAACAGGAAAGAATCAAAAGCGAGAGGCAGGAAATACTAGTGAAGGAGTGGAAGGAGAACCACCCACACATCAAAGTGGACTCACTCACTGAGAAAGAAGCCAGGTACATGCATGACACAGAGACGCCCCCTGACAGGCCAATCAGAGCAAACAGGGGCAAGGTGCCACAAAGGTTAGGGGATTACGTATTATCTATCCACACTAACCAACTAACCCCCAACACATATGAAGACGTGCTAAAATTACCAGATGAGGAAAGGGCAAAATGGGAGCAGGCCATGGAGAAGGAAATGGATAGCCTGAGGGAACTAAACGTATACACTCCCTCTGAGGTCCCAGCAGGAAAAACGACAATAGGCACCAGATGGGTCTACAAAATCAAGACACTAGAGGAAAACAAAACTCTCTACAAGGCTAGACTGGTAGCGCAGGGATTTGCTCAAAGATACCCTGATGATTACACAGAAACATACTCCCCCACAGTCAGGGCCGAAAGCGTAAAATGTGCGTTAGTCATTGCATCACTGCTAGGGCTGGAGGTACACCAATTCGACGTACAAACCGCCTACCTGCACGCTGAGCTTGACAAAGAGATTTATGTAAGAGCACCCCCCAGTCAAACAACTAGGAAGGGAGAAACATGGATTCTAAACCGAAGCTTGTATGGGCTCAAGCAATCAGGGAAACGCTGGTACGAGTGTTTGTCTAAGACATTGAAATCCATGGGCTTTGCAGCCACCTCAGCCGACAACTGCTTCTTCACCAAGAAGTCAGGTGATTCCCTCGAGTATGTCTTAATATACGTGGACGATATACTATATATCGGTAATCAGATCAGCAAATGCAGTGACTTTGCCAATGAACTAGGAAAGCATTTCTCCCTGAAGATTTTGGGTAAGGTAGACAAGTACCTAGGGGTGCAAATCACAAAAACAGACAAAGGTTTCCAATTGTCACAGAAAGATAAAATTTTGGAACTGGTACATAAGTGCAATATGACAGATGCCAAGGGGTGTGAAACACCAATGCAACCAGACTTTTTGAAGGACATGTACAATGAGGCTGAACCATTCAAAGACAACACGCTGTACAGATCCACCATAGGTTCACTATTGTACATTGCAAACTGGACCAGACCAGATATCGCCCTACCTGTCAACCTGCTGTCTAGACACGTAGGGAAGCCCACCGTATACCATTGGGAAGCCATAAAAAGGGTACTGAGATACCTAAAACACAGTTCTGATGCCTGCCTGTCACTAGAACCCGAGAACGCCACAACTCCCACGCTCACGTGCTACGCAGATGCTGACTGGGCTGGAGATGTGAAAAGTAGGAGGAGCACCTCAGGTTACGTGTTCTTCCTCAACAACAGCCCAGTGCATTGGTACACAGGGAAACAGGATCTGGTAGCCACATCTACCACAGAAGCCGAATATATTTGTTTGTCCAAGGCCACCAATAACTTGATCTGGTTTGACGACCTGCTCACGGACATATGGGTCGAACCAAACTACCCCATCACTATGCATGAAGACAATAAAGCAGCCATGGAAATATCAAAGGCTGAAGCGGTTGGCCAAAGGTCGAGACACATTGACATAAAATATAAACATGTTAGGCAATTCGCAAACATAGGATTCATAAGGGTTATACATTGTGACACAGAGGAGCAAACAGCGGACATTCTAACAAAGCCATTACAAAACAAGCAACACACATACCTCACATCAAAATTAGGTGTCCTCCTAAAAATAACGCCTCAAGTGTACACCACTCAGGAATATCCCGGCCAGGCATTTAGAGGGGGTTTTGTCAGGAATAAATGCCTTGCCTCTGACCCAGAGCTAGAGGTAGGGGGGCTGGACAGGCCAGCCCACAAGGTACACCCTAACCCAATAGCCCCTCCTTACCTTAGCCACGCCCAGGGGGTACTTAAGGGTCAGCCATGCGGTCCTGTTCCAGTTCCGGAGATGTACCTGTATTGACGAGATGTCCAGTCAATAAACAATAAACGATTTAAACCAGAACTGCTTGTTGGAATTATTGGGCACGATCCTCGAACATATCTAACATAGCCCAACCCCCTTATACCATTCCAGACAAGTGGCTGTCCAATCTCTTCTTAAAAGCCTCCAGTGATAGAGTACCCAGAGCTTCTGACGTTTCACTAGTTAATTGCGAAGTTAGGAAGTTTCTCCTTAATTCCAGGGTGCTTCTCTCCTTGATTGATTTCCATCCATTATTTCTTGCCTTGCCTTCAGGTGCTCTGGAGAACAGGTTGATCCCCTAACCCTTCCCTCTCTCCCTCCTTCCTTCCCTGTCTTTGGACTGGCGGAGGTATTTGCAGTAGCGTCTCTGGAGTGAGTCCTCTGGAGTGAGGAAAAAGGAGTCTGTTAGATCGGTGCAGGAAAGGAAGGCGTGACCAGCTCGTTACATTAGTAACTTTTTATTGAGAACAGAAACAGTAGCAAGACTGGCTGTGCGCTGCCGGGGCTCTCCTTATATTCGCTCCGGCAGACGCACCGCCCCCTGACAGGGATTCAAATCTTCCCGCCCGGTGGCTGGCAGCCAATCCGGGCGGATGTCCTTATAAGGACATAACACTCCTCCCCCCTAGTCCAAAGAAAAAAAGCAGTTCAGCGTTCGTCAATGAACGTGACGTAGTCCCGCAGGTACGTAGGACGCCTAGGCACCCTACTTGACCTGCGCAGTCTCATTTCTTCCGCGTCCCCGCCCTGGACGGACGGGGTTCCTGTGGCTCCTGGCTCCTTCCCCGGAACCGGGCTCGGTTCGGCTGGCGAGTGTGCAGGGTCACCCTCAGCGCCTCCGGCCGGACCGCAGACCTTGGATGGCTGGTTCTGGTGGTCTTCCTCCTGGCCTGTGGATCTTTCGCCTCGGCGGTGCTGTTCGGTCTCGACCCGGGAAGAGCGTCTGAGTCTCGGTAAGACCCCGGCTGTCACTTGCTCTTCCTGGGTCTCCCGGTGGCTGCGGTTCTGCTGCGGCCCGGTTCGTTGTGGTCCGGAGGGTGGTTCGGGCCGGTGCCCTTGGGTCTGGTCTGCTCGCTGTGGGTGGTGTTGGTCCGGGTAGCGGTGTCCGACCTCGCAGGGGTGGCGCAGGTCTCCTTTGCCGGGCTGGTGCTGGCCTTCCCCGTCGGGTTGGTGGTGGTCAACCTGGTCGGGGTGTCGTTGTGGGGCTTCCTCCTCGGGCTGGTGGAGGTCTCCCCTGCCGGGGTGGCGCAGGCCTCCCTGGCCGGGTTGTTGTCGGCTTTCCCTTCCCCCTAGTCCCTGGTCTACCGCCAGTTGGTGGTTGGGGTCGTCTGGGTTGGGTTGTTGTTGCCGGGTTGTTTCTTGCGTTGGGCGGGGGTCCCCCTCGCCGGGGAATCGTGTGCCACCCTCGCCCATGTGCTGTGGTGTGCCCATCTGCGATGGTCCCCGGTCTACTCGCCTTGCGTTGAGGTCTCCCTGGTAGGGCTGCCGTGGGTTGCCGTCACTGGTGGGGTGCGGTGCTCCCCTTCTGGGCAGGTCCCGGTCTACCTGCGGGCTGGGTCGGGGGTCCCTGGGCCTGCTGTGTCGGGTGCCCACCTGGTCGGGTTGGTGTTGCCATCCCCCGTGTGGTTGGCCCCGGTCTACCTCGCTGCACTGCCGGCGTGACAGTGCCTGGTAGTGTGCTGGGCCGACCTCGTCGGGATGGCGTTGCTCTGCCTCGCAGGGGTGTGGTAGGCCTACCTCGTCTGGGTGTTGTAGGCCTACCTCGCCGGGGTGTTGCAGGCCTACCTCGTCTGGGTGTTGTAGGCCTACCTCGTCAGGCTGGTTTTCGTGTGCTCCCCCCCACCTTTTCCGGAGTTGGTCGATGTGACGTCTCACGACCTGTCCATCTTCCAACTCGACGGTGTAGGATTTGGGGCTGGTTGTGCTGGCAATCTTCCCCTTCAGCCACTTAGGAGAGCCGTTGAAATTCAGCGCGAAAACTGAATTTCCTTTGCTGAAGGCGCGAAGCGGGCGGCTGGCGGTTGCGGTCACTTCCGGGCTGTATTGGGGGTGCAGCCGGTCCAAGGGTGACCTCAACCTTCTGCCCATCAGGAGTTCGGCCGGGCTCTTGTGGGTGGTGGCATGCGGCGTGATGTGCTGGGTGAGGAGGAAGTTGTCGATGCGTTCTTGCCAGTCTCCCGGGCCCATCTTGGTGAGGGCTTCCTTTGTGAGCCGGACCATCCGTTCCGCTTGTCCGTTTCCGGCCGGCCTGTACGGAGCGGAGAGGGCATGGCGGATGCCCAGTCCTGCCAGGAAGGACTCCATGGCCAGGGATGTGAGCTGGGGGCCGTTGTCCGAGACCAGCACGTCCGGTAGTCCGTGTGTGGCAAACAGGCGGCGCAGGGCTCGGATCGTCGCTTCGGTTGTGGTAGATGTCATGGGTATCACCTCGAGCCACTTGGAGAAGGCATCTACCACGATGAGGAGGTGCCGTCCTTGCATCGGGCCCGCGAAGTCGATGTGGACCCTCGACCATGGGTTGCTGGGGGTCTCCCAGTTCGTGACTTCGGATTGTGGTGGTGCTGGGCGGACTTCTTGGCACGGGTCACATCTGGAGACCCATTGTTCAATGTCTCTGTCCAGTGAGGGCCACCAGACGTAGCTCCGTGCCAGGGCCTTCATGCGGACGATGCCTGGGTGCCCGTTGTGCAGAGTCTCTAGCGTCCGCCGTTGCAGAGTGCTTGGGATCAGCACCCTGTCTCCCCATAGCAGACAGCCCTTTATGGTGGACAGCTCCGTCTGTTTCCTGGTGAACGGGCTGAACCTCTCTTCCGTCTGTTTCGCTGGCCACCCCCTGAGGATCCAGGACCTTACTTGGCGGAGGGTGGGGTCCCTCTGGGTGTGCGCGGCCACATCTGCGGAGGAGACTGGACAGCTGGCATCGTCATCTATGTGGAATAGATGGAGCGTGGGGGCTGGGTCTTCCACCGGGTTCTTCGATGGGCATCTGCTGAGTGCGTCGGCGTTTCCTATGGCTGTGCCCGGCTGGTGCACGAGCCTATAGGAGTAGCCGGCCAGGAAGATGGCCCATCTCGTCATCCGCGGGGACATGAAGGTCGGGGTGGGTTGGTCGCCTGCGAGGAGTCCCAGGAGTGGCTTGTGATCGGTGACTATGGTGAAGCGCCTTCCATAGAGGTATTCGTGGAAGCGCTTCACTCCTGCCACGATGGCCAGGGCTTCTTTGTCCAGCTGACTGTAGTTCCGCTCTGCGCCGGACATGGTTTTCGAGAAGTAGGCGATGGGGGCCTCCGTGCCGTTGGGCAGCTCGTGGCTGAGGACTGCCCCCACCCCGTATGGCGACGCGTCGCAGGTCAGCTTGATGGGGAGCGTCTCGCTGTATTGGATGAGGACGCTTTTGGACGTCAGTAGTCCCTTGATGGCCCGGAACGCTGCTTCCTCTTCCTGGCCCCACTTCCAGGAAGCCGATTTCCCCAGCAGGCGGTGGAGTGGCTCAGCAACTGTGGCTTTCTGTTTTAAGAAAATGGCGTAGAAGTTGAGCAACCCAAGGAAAGCCTGAAGCTCCGTTTTGTTTTTTGGGCTTGGAGCTTCATGGATTGCTTCCACTTTTGATTTGGTGGGGTGGATGCCTGTGCTATCAATGAGGTAGCCCAGGAACTCGACTTCCTGTACTCCTATGATGCACTTGTCCCGCCTGACCCTCAAGCCCTTGGCCTTGAATCGCTGCAGGACAAGCCTGAGCCTTTCAAGGAGTTGAGCTCTTGAGTCACCCGAGACGAGCACATCGTCGAAGTAAGGCACCACCCCTGGAACGCCCTGGAGGAGGCGTTCCATCATGGATTGGAAGATGCCGGGGGCAGCGCTGACTCCAAATTGGAGCCGGTTGCATTTGAATGCCCCCCTGTGCGTGACGATTGTTTGAGCCTCCGCCGTTTTTTCATCCACTGGCAGTTGCTGGTAAGCCTGGGCCAGGTCCAGTTTCGCAAAAATTGATCCAGATCCCAGGGAATGCAGCAGATGTTGCACCACTGGGACTGGGTATGCGCTCTGTGCCAACGCCTTGTTGATGGTGCAACGGTAGTCGGCGCAGATGCGCACAGACCCATCATGCTTCAGTGGGGTCACAATGGGGGTCTCCCATGAAGCATGATCGATCGGTTCCAGGACGCCCTGGGCGATCAGCTTATCCAGCTGCTCATCTACTTTGGGCCGCAGGGCAAACGGAACTCGGCGGGGCTTGAGCCTAATTGGGGTGATTCCCTTGTCCAGATTGAAGGAGATTGGCCTCCCCACAAATTTCCCCAGCTTACCATCGAAGACTTCCTTGAACTCTTTGATGAGGTAGTCGAGTTCGTCCCTGCCAATTTGGTTGATGCCCTCGATTGAGAGCCCCAGCGGCTTGAACCACTCCACTCCTAGCAGGTTCGGTCGGCTGTCCCGTACGACGGTGATGGGGAGCTTGCCTTCGAACTGCTTGTAGGTGACCCGGATGTTGGCTCTTCCTAGCACTCCGATGGGGTTTCCCCCGAAGTCGACGAGCTTGGAGTGTAGTGGCTTCAGCTCTCGCTTGGTGATGCTGGGTTGCAGGCGCTTCAACTGCTGCCAGTCCATGATGGAGTAGACCGAGCCGGAGTCTACCTCCATTTTGCAGGGTGCTCCTTCCACGTGGATGGTCACATGGAACTTGGTGGCACTGTCTGACGTCGTGTGAGCGATGGTCGTCTGGTGGACCGCTCCGCTCCGGGGAAATTCGTCGTCTCTGCGTCTGGAAGGGCCAGAGGACCGTTTGGATGACCTCTGGTGATCCTTCCGATTCTCGCGGGGACGGTGGCTGGAGGGCTCTGGGGCTGGTTCCTCAGCTCTGCAAGCTTCGGCGATGTGACCCCTTCTGTTGCAGCGTCGGCAGGTCGCATCTCTCCACTTGCAGGTTGCTCTGGCATGGTCCCCTCTGCAGCTGGCGCAGCGCTCCCCTTTGTAGTTCCGTTGGGCGGTTTCCCGCCTTGGGGGTCTGGATACCTTGTGGACGGTGGACTCTCCCTCCGACTCGGATCCAGCCGTGGAATCCTCTGTTGAAGATTGCTCTGTGGAGCGAATCTTGTGGATTCCCTTGGCTCTGCTTACTGCGGCAGCTGCTTTCTCCGAGATTTCGGATGCGGTGGCTTCCTCCACCACATCCTTGAGCACGAGCTTCTTCCTGCTCAGGAATTTCTTTTGCAGGCCTCTGTCCCTCATGCCGAAGACCACGCGGTCAGCGATGGCATTGTCCACGTGGTCGAACTCACAGCTGGCTGCGATCTGGCGTAGGGCGGCCACGAATTCCTTGATCGTCTCACCCTCCTTCTGGTCCCGTTGGTGGAAGGTGAAACGGTTCGCCACCGGTGTTCCTGTTGGGGCATAGTGGTCCTCCAGGATCTGCAGCAGGTCTGTCCATGGCACTTCTTCGATGTCTCGTGGTGCTACGAGATCGATTGCCATGTCAAGGACTTCGGAGCCGCAGTTGGCCAGGAAGATGCCCTTCTTCCGGTCATCATCGGCATCCCTGATGTTGTTGCCTCTCAGGTATTGCCGGAATTTCACTACGTAGGATTTCCACTTGTCCTTCCCTGGGCGGAAAGGAGCAAGGGCTGGCAAAGTGACTTCAGCGGATGCCATGCCTTTGGAAATGTCTACTGTAGTTCCCGGTGCCGGAGTCTTGTCTTGTTGGCTTGGTGCCGCGAGGTTCGTTCTTCTCTCAGTCCTTCGTCGCCAGTGTTAGATCGGCGCAGGAAAGGAAGGCGTGACCAGCTCGTTACATTAGTAACTTTTTATTGAGAACAGAAACAGTAGCAAGACTGGCTGTGCGCTGCCGGGGCTCTCCTTATATTCGCTCCGGCAGACGCACCGCCCCCTGACAGGGATTCAAATCTTCCCGCCCGGTGGCTGGCAGCCAATCCGGGCGGATGTCCTTATAAGGACATAACAGAGTCCTTTTCCTTTAAGTTTATATTACATTGGCATGCCTTCCTGGGCTTAGCCCAGATAAAACGATTTTCAGATTTTCAGATTTGTTGGGATTTGGGCCAACACAAAGTGCATATCAGTAGTAACCAAGTAGTAACCAAGTCAGCCCTTGATTCTTTCTGTCCTTGTTAGTACTATAGGTTATAAGAGCTGAGGTGGCGCAGTGGTTAGAATGCAGTACTGCAGCTACTTCAGCTGACTGCTAGTTCAGCAGATCAGCGGATCAAATCTCACCGGCTCAAGGCTGACTCAGCCTTCCATCCTTCCGAGGTGGGTAAAATGAGGACCCAGATTGTTAGGGGGCAATATGCTATTTAGTATACTGTCTTTGGTGTAAGCCACCCAGAGTCCTCGGAGAGTGGGCAGCATAGAAATATGACAAACAAACAAACAAATAAATATGAACCAGCAGCCAAAAAAGCCAATGCAATCCTAAATTGCATTAACAGAGGGATTCAATCAACCAATGGAATAGCTTGCCTTCAGAGGTTGTGGTTGCTCCATTGCTAGAGGCTTTCAAAAAGAGATTGGGCAACCATTTGTCTGAAATGCTATAGGGTCTCCTGCTCGAGCCAGAGGGGTTGGATTAGAAGATCTCCAAGGTCCCTTCCAACTCTTTAAAAAAAATTCTATTGCACTCTCACACATAACAACTACAAGTACAGCTCCAGCATGTAGATGACAAATTGTTGAAGAACACACATGGGTTCATCTTTTTTGGAACTCATAGCAGAGACTGTAGTACAGCATCTAAAAACTATGGCACTCCAATATATATATATTGGAGATATATATATATATAACCAAAAGTATGAACTCAGCATGTAGATGACACCTCATAGGTAGACCATCAAAAAACAACCCACACTAACAAAATGCTTTTTTACCAGGTAGTAACTAATCTCCCACTACTAGAGCTGTGTAAGAACATTAACGTGAAGTGTTAATACCTTATCAATGCCTTGCTAAAGCCTCATTTGGAATACTGCATCCAGTTTTGGTCACCATATTATTAAAAAAGATGTTGAGACTTTAGAAAAAGTGCAGAGAAGAGCAACCAGGAGGATTAGGGGACTGGAGACTAAAACATCTGATGAATGATTGTAGGAACAGGGCCTGGCTAGTCTAGTGAAGAGAAGGACCAGGGGGGACATGGTAGCAGTCTTCCAATATTTGAGGGGCTGCCACAGAGAGGAGGGGGTCAAGCTATTTTCCAGGACAACTGAAGGCCAGACAAGGAATAATGTATGGAAACTGACCAAGGAGAGATTCAACCTAGAAATAAGGAGAAATTTTCCGACAGTGAGAACAATCAACTGATGCAACAGAAGTTACTTTTGGAAGTTGTGGGAACTTCATCACTGAAAGGTTTCAAGAAGAGACTTCTTGGACCTTCTGTCCAAAATGGTGTAGGGTCTCCTGCTTGGGGTGGGGGGTTGGACTGGATGACCTACAAGGTCCCTTCCAACTCTGTTATTGAGTTGTCTGTTCCCTGACATGGCCTCCCTTGAGGAGGTGCCAGGAGGGGAGAAGATGGAGTCGTGTTAGGTCTGAGAGGGGACTTTCCTTCTGCAAACACTCTATTAGTGTACCATCTCACCCCCTGCCTTTCTTCTCTCTTCCCAGAGTGATGGCTCAGCTCACACAGTGGCTTTGGAGACATGAATACTGGCTACCTCCAGGATTCACCTGGGAGGACATGCAGGAGACGGAGGACGTCCACTATCCCCAACCCCATCACCTCCTGTTCAGCCTCCCCATCGCTCTCCTGATGGTCGCCCTCCGGTTCTTCTTCGAAAGGCAAGCTCTTGGCCAGACAAAACCAACTCAGAGCAGGAGGAGGCAAAACCCCAATTGTTTGGAGAAAGCTTTCCTTTCCTATGCACTGAAAAGCTTGAAACAGTGGGATTTCCTTTCTTTAAACATCTTCTTAAAAAAGATGTTGCGACTGTAGAAAGAGTGCAGAGAAGAGCAACAAAGATGATTAGGGGACTGGAGGCTAAAACATATGAAAACGGTTGCTGGAACTGGGTATGTCTAGTTTGATGAAAAGAAGGACTAGGGGTGACATGATAGCAGTCTTCCAATATCTCAGGGGCCTTGCTTTTAGCCACAGGAAATCTTGGCCCAATGGTGGTTGAGGACTACCTGTATAATCATTGTTAGACAGGGGTGAAATGCTCCTGGTTCGGACTGGATCACCTGATCCGGTAGCGATGGCAGTGGGTGGTTCAGAGAACCGGTAGCAAAAATCTCTGCCCTCCTCCCCACCCCCATGCCCAGCTGAGCCCAGTGATCATCAGAGGCTTTTTTTTTTTACTTTTAAAAGCATTTTTTCTTCAGCCGAAAAGATACTTTTAAAAGTAAAAAAAAAAGCCTCTGATGATTGCGCGGCTCAGCTGGGATCATCAGAGCCTTTTAAATGCATATTTTCTACAACCTCTTTGGCTGAATAGGTTGTAGAAAAAATGCTTTGAAAATGCTCTGTCGATCCCAGCTGAGTTGCCTGATCATCAGAGGCTTTTTTTTTGTTTCTTTTAAAAGCAAAAAAAAAATGCCTTTAAAAGAAAACAAAAGCCTCTGACGATCAGGCAACTCAGCTGGGATCGACAGAGCCTTTTAAAAGCATTTTTTCTACAACTCACCCAGTCACATTACCCCCCAACCAAGCCATGCCCACAGAACCGGTAGTAACAAATTTTACATTTCTTTCTTTCTTTTTTTTTTTTTTTTAGAAAATCACACTTTTATTTAATAACTTGAAAATTTGCCATGCAGTGCCTAACCTGCCCTCCAAAGGCATATTTTTTACTTTCTCCACAGAAATACACCCAGCACAGAGTTCTCAATTGGTAAGAGTGATTAGTGCATCCACCACATTGCCCATGTGTTCTCGTAAACTGCGTTCTGCTGCTGCCCTAGATATCTCCATCTCATTCATAATCAATTCCAGATTCTCTTTCTTGATGGTGACTTTTGCCAGCTCTTTTTCTCGCTCCTGCTTTGCTTTCTGCTCTCTAGATCTTCGGTCCCCTATCACTGACATGGCCGTTTCCAGGTTGGAGCTCTGGATCTCCTTCTCCTCCGCGTAGTCGGTCACGCGCTCCAGATCCGCCGCGCCGCTGTCGTGTTTTCGCGGCTTCTCAGCTGGGCGCCCTCCAGCGCCATCCCCGCCGACCGTGGAGCCGTTGGGCTCGGTCTCCACCTCCAGCTCCATGTCTCCTTCGGCCGCCATCGCCCTGCAGTCACAAATTTTACATTTCACCACTGTTGTTAGTACTTTGTTAAATTCCATTATTTTATTTTTTTTTAAAAAAGAGAGATTAGGATCAAAATCAATCAATCAATCAGAATAGAGCTGGAAGGGACCTTGGAGGTCTTCTAGTCCAGCCCCCTGCTCAAGCAGGAGATCCTATACCCGTGATGGCAAACCTATGGCACGCGGAGCCATGTTGCCTGGCACGCACAGTAGTGCCCAGTCCTCTTCCGGATTTCTGGCACACGCATGTGCACTGGCCAGGTTCTCTTAGCACGCATGTGCACTGGCCATGCCACTGACAGCCGCTTCCTGGGATCCACATTGCAGGCAAACCAGCACTGCCTTTGCTCGAGGTTTGCCTTATGG
Source organism: Arizona elegans (assembly GCA_022577455.1). Classification (NCBI taxonomy): domain Eukaryota; kingdom Metazoa; phylum Chordata; class Lepidosauria; order Squamata; family Colubridae; genus Arizona; species Arizona elegans. The sequence goes on from JAKOOJ010000018.1 coordinate 15,192,776, forward strand.
GGGTGGGGGGAGGAGAAAGAGGGGAATGCTCTTTGCAGAGGCATCGGCTCCTCCCCCTCCCCCTGCCAGCTTCGCTGTTAATTTTGGGGTTTGCCTTGGGGGGGGGAAAGAAAGGTCCTGGTTGGGGGCAACTCCTCTTTATAGATGCAGCAGCAACTCCTCCTCCCCCCCACAGCCTCGCTGTAAATCTCAGGGTTTGCCTTACTGGGGGGGGGGGGAAGGGAGGGGCAGGAGAAAGGTCCTGGTGGGAGGGACATCTGTGGTGCCAGTGACTGCAGCCATGCTCCGGAAAAGCCCCGTTGGAGAGCTGATCAGCCGTGTGCAAGGTGGTGGCCAGAGCAAGAGAAGCAGGATACCAGACGCTCAGCTCTGCAGACACACGGAGCTAGGGTATGGGGCTTCCCTATATAATTTTGCCTGCGCCACTGCCTCTTTGCCGGCACAAACGGCCCCTCTGACGCTGGCTCTTTGCCGGCAAAGTTATGTAGGCAAGCTCTGCACCTCGCCACCAGAGAAATTGCCTGACTGGTTCCAATGGGGCTTCTCCAGATTGTGGCTGCAGTCACTGGCACCACGGACGTCCCTCCCCCAGAACATTTCTCCCCCACCCCCTAAGGCAAACCCCGAGATTTACGATGAGGCTGGCAGCAAGATGAGGCAAACTTCAAGTTTTAGGAAGAAGCTGGCAGGGAGGGAGGGAGGAGGATCTGCCACCATTGCCTCTGCAAAGAGGATTCCTCTCCAAGCAGGAGTTTTTCTCCCCCACCCCTGCCCCGCAAGGGAAACTTCCAAGATTTATGAAGAAGCTGGCAGGGAGGGAGGAGGATCTATTCCTCCCCAAATAGGAGTTTTTCTCCCCCACCCCTGCCCCGCAAGGGAAACTTCCAAGATTTATGAAGAAGCTGGCAGGGAGGGAGGAGGATCTATTCCTCCCCAAATAGGAGTTTTTCTCCCCCACCCCTGCCCCGCAAGGGAAACTTCCAAGATTTATGAAGAAGCTGGCAGGGAGGGAGGAGGATCTATTCCTCCCCAAATAGGAGTTTTTCTCCCCCACCCCTGCCCCGCAAGGGAAACTTCCAAGGTTTATGAAGAAGCTGGCAGGGAGGGAGGAGGATCTATTCCTCCCCAAATAGGAGTTTTTCTCCCCCACCCCTGCCCCGCAAGGGAAACTTCCAAGATTTATGAAGAAGCTGGCAGGGAGGGAGGAGGATCTATTCCTCCCCAAATAGGAGTTTTTCTCCCCCACCCCTGCCCCGCAAGAGAAACCTCCAAGATTTATGAAGAAGCTGGCAGGGAGGGAGGAGGATCTATTCCTCCCCAAATAGGAGTTTTTCTCCCTCCCCCCACCCCGCAAGGGAAACTTCAAGGTTTAAGATGAGGCTCGCAGGGGGAGGAGGAGGAGGAGAGGAAAGGGTTTTTGGGTGGCAGTGCTGAGATCCCCTCATGGAAACATAAAAGTGCAGTGCGTTTCAGGCGGTGGATCTGGCCTTCTGCGGAGGAGGAGGAGAAAGGTGCGCAGTTCTGCAATGTGCACCGGAGAACCACAGAGGAAAGCGTTTTCTGGCAAATCCAAAAACGGAGCGGGCGGCTGGCCATGTGCCCTTCTCCTCCTACTCCGCAGACTCACCTTCTCTTTCCTCCTTGCCAGATCCTCTGCCTGAAGCGCAATGCACTTTTTTGATTCGCGGAGAGGATTGCAGCGCTGCCCGAAAACCCTTTCCTCTCCAAATCCAAAAATGGGGAGGCCAAAAACGTGCATTGCATTTCAGGCCTCTGGGGAAGGGATTGAAGCCTGCTGCTGGCTGCTCCTGCCACTGAGTGGAAAGAGGTAGCATGAGAAGCGCCGGCGGCAATGGGGTGGCAGCGGAAAGGATGGGTGTGCTGGGGCTTCAATCGCCCCCTCCCCAGGCCTGGGGCCATGCCAGAAGCCTGCTCATGCGGGGAAACAGGGAAGTCCGGTTCTTGCGTTGCTGCAGGGGGCTTGCTGGGAAGCCCAGCACCCAGTGGTGAGGAGCCCAAGGAAGGACGCGTGTTCGGAGCTTCCCCAGCTGGCACATGGCGGAGACGAGAGTGCCGGGCGCCAGCCAGGGAATGGCTGTCTTGCCAGGGAACAGTTTGGTATCTGGTTGTCCTTCGGTAAGAGGCGCACCGGCTCCCTTGGAAAAAGTGGGAGTGCACGCATGTGCAGCGCGCATGTGTGGGTAGGGTCATGTGTGCATGCGGGGGGAGGGGGTCATGAGCGCATGTGCAAATGAGGTGCGTGTTGCATTGTGGGTGCTGGCACGCACGAGCGCAATAGTGGGAGCGCGCTCAGACTTTTGGCACGCAATGCCAAAAAGGTTTGCCATCACCGTCCTATACCATTCCAGACAAGTGACTGTCCAGGCTCTTCTTAAAAACCTCCAGTGATGGAGCACCCACAATTTCTGGAGGCGAGCAGTTCCACTGGTTAATTATCGTCACTGTTAGGAAGTTTCTCCTTAATTCCAGGTTGCTTCTCTCCTTGATGAGTTTCCATCCATCGTTTCTTGTCCTGCCTTCTGGCGGCTTTGTTTTCTTTCTCTTGGGCTTCATGTTCCTGTTCTTCAGCAGAGCATGAAACAAGGAAGCCAAAAATTGGTTAAATTTAACCAATGTTCGTTCGTCTGACCCAACCTGTTCCCTTTGCCAGGAAGATCAGCATCCCCTTGAGCAAAAAACTAAGACTGCAAGAAAAAGTGAGGCGGAAACCTTCTCCAAACCCCATCCTGGAAGCTTTTTACAGGAAATGGAGAAAAAATCCTCAACAGGTAAGTTTCTTCCAGGAATTGGAAGATATGGCTAAAGGTGGCTGAAACTCTGGCCTTGGAGAAAATGCCTGATAATCATTGGCCTTATTTATTTAATAAGGATACAGAAGGATCTTGATAGACTTGAACACTGGGCACTATCTAACAAAATGAAATTCAATGGTGAAAAAAGTAAGGTTCTACATTTAGGCAAGAAAAACAAAATGCACAGGTACCATATAAGTGGTACCTTGCTTAATAGTAGTGACTGTGAGAGGGATCTTGGAGTCCTAGTGGACAATCACTTAAATATGAGCCAGCCGTGTGCAGCAGCTGCCAAAAAAGCCAACACAGTTCTGGGCTGCATCAACAGAGGGATAGAATCAGGATCACGTGAAGGGTTAATACCACTTTATAATGCCTTGGTAAGGCTACACTTGGAATCCTGCATCCAGTTTTGATCACCACAATGTAAAAAAGTTGTGGAGACTCTAGAAAGAGTGCAGAGAAGAGCAACAAAGATGATTAGGGGACTGGAAGCTAAAGCATATGAAGAACAGTTGCAGAAACTCGGTATGTCTAGTTTAATGAAGAGAAGGACTAGGGGAGACATGATAGCAGTGTTCCAATATCTCAGGGGCTGCCACAAAGAAGAGGGAGTCAAGCTATTCTCCAAAGCACCAGAGGGCAGGACAAGAAGCAATGGGTGGAAACTAATCAAGGAAAGAAGCAACTTAGAACTAAGGAGAAATTTCCTGACAGTTAGAAGAATTAATAAGTGGGACAACTTGCCTCCAGAAGTTGTGAATGCTCCAACACTGGAGGTTTTTTAAGAAGATGTTGGATAACCATTTGTCTGAGGTGGTGTAGAGTTTCTTGCCTTGGCAGTGGGTTGGACTAGAAGACCTCCGAGGTCCCCTCCAACTCTGTTATTCTATTCTATTTATATATTAAGCAGACTAGGGCTTGTTGCTTTTCCAAGTAAGATGCTCTCATGCTTGGCTGTGTATCTTTTCTCACCTAACGTATGTCCTGTTTTCCAGGAAGAAGTCAACGGCTTAGCCAAGCAGTGTGACCTCCAACCGAGGCAAGTAGAAAGGTGGTTCCGATACCGGCTAAATCAAGACCGGCCCAGTTTGACCAAGGAATTCTATGAAGCCAGGTGAGCAGAAACTCTTGGGGCCATATAGCATCAGCAGTAGCACTTAGACTTATATATCACTTCCCAGTGCTTCCCAGCCCTCTCTAAGCGGTTTACAGAGTCAGCCTCTTGCCCCCAACAATCTGGGTCCTCATTTTATCTACCTCGGAAGGCTGAGTCAACCTTGAGCCTGGTGAGATTCAAACTGCCAAATTGCAGGCAGCCGGCAGTCAGCAGAGGTTGCCTGCAGTACTGCATCTAACCACTGCGCCACCGCAGCTCATAGTCAATGTGCAGCTCCTTGGCTTTGGTGGATCTTTCAGTGGCGAGTGGGATTTCTGTCCTGTCCAACTTTCCAAGATGATTGTGAACAGGGTGGATTTGATTTAAATCAAGTCGATTGAAATCACGATTGGAATCATGATTGGAGTCACTGGTAAAAAGGCTTGATTTAAATCAACTCGATTTAAATCATAATTTTTAAAAAGCATCTGTCATCTCTGTCCCACAGCGGCTCCTCCTCTGACCTGCTGTTGACTCATCAACAGTCCCAATATTGCAGAATATACAGCCTCATGCTACATAACTAAGCTCCATTTCATGCTGAATAAACTAAATTATTAGTGTATCTTAAATAGAAATCTATCCTTAGATAGATTTTTACTCCAAAAGCCTTTTGTTAAAATAAATTTGATAAAAATCAAAAAGATCCAATTTAAATTTTAAAAAACCCAATTTATTTATTTTTTTTAATCATCATTTTTATCCACCCTGATTGTGAATGATTTAAAAAGGGCATACCTAAAATGCCAAAACTACTAGATACAAAGATAGTTTTCCCCACTACCGTGCCATCACTCTGCTGAACACTTTTTCAATGCTCTTGTAACTTCAAATGGACACTAAATGAACTGTTGTAGGTCAAGGACTACCTGTATTTTCTGTATTTACATAATACATTCAGGAAAGAGAAGGGATCTATGTCAAGCTCGAAGCCCGCTTCTGCTGTTGCAAACATTATTACTTCTCAGCATGGCAAAGGACAAGGTGGGAGGGAAGGGTAAGAAGGAATGGAGGCTCCAGACTTCAAGGAGGAGAGCCGTGAGAGCCAAGGGCACATCTGCAGGTGTTGGCCAAAACCAGAGATTTTTTCTCATAACAATGCAATGACACACAATTGGACAATGTGACCTGCACTAATAGGAGGGAGGGGGAATTCTATGTTGTAACTATGTGGGTTTGCGCGGGAATTACGTAGAGCTGGTTTTGCCTTCAATAGTGCCAAAATGATGTACTCAATAAAGTTTTGCATTGAGACATTGGCAGATCTCGAGTGT